>OU892290.1:13184723-13784723 GCA_917834065.1 Ceutorhynchus assimilis
GGGTACCTTCTTACTAAAATGATGAAATTTCAAATTTTTTTTTTGTCGAGATTTTGGGTTCTACTGATCCCTCGTGATACCCTGAACTCTATACACAAAATAATTCTCAGATTTGAAGCCGAAATCTATGGAAAAAGGCACTCAGAAATATTGAGAAATTGATAAATCACCCCAATTTGCTTAACACGATTTTATCTCAGGAACCACAAGTACAAATGAACTGAAATTTTCAGGGATTGTAGTCCTTTGAAAGGGATGAAATTCAGTGAAAGATTCAGCTCTCTATCTATAATAGAAAAAAAGTTACGACTTTTGAAAGTTTTCCGAAAAAATCATAAGGGGGGGTACCTTCTTACTAAAAATGATGAAATTTCAAATTTTTTTTGTCGAGATTTTGGGTTTCTACTGGTCCCTCGTGATACCCTGAACTCCATACACAAAATAATTCTCAGATTTGAAGCCGAAATCTATGGAAAAAGGCACTCAGAAATATTGAGAAATTGATAAATCACCCCAATTGCTTAACACGATTTTATCTCAGGAACCACAAGTGCAAATGAGCTGAAATTTTCAGGGATTGTAGTCCTTTGAAAGGGATGAAATTCAGTGAAAGATTCAGCTCTCTATCTATAATAGAAAAAAAAGTTACGACCTTTGAAAGTTTTCCGAAAAAATCATAAGGGGGGTACCTTCTTACTAAAATGATGAAATTTCAAATTTTTTTTTGTCGAGATTTTGGGTTCTACTGGTCCCTCGTGATACCCTGAAACTCCATACACAAAATTATTCTCAGATTTGAAGCCGAAATCTATGGAAAAAGGCACTCAGAAAAATTGAAAAATTGATAAATCACCCCAATTGCTTAACACGATTTTATCTCAGGAACTATAAGTGCAAATGAGCTGAAATTTTCAGGGATTGTAGTCCTTTGAAAGGGATGAAATTCAGTGAAAGATTCAGCTCTCTATCTATAATAGAAAAAAAGTTACGACCTTTGAAAGTTTTCCCGAAAAAATCATAAGGGGGTACCTTCTTACTAAAATGATGAAATTTCAAATTTTTTCATTGTCGAGATTTTGGGTTCTACTGGTCCCCTCGTGATACCCTGAACTCCATACACAAAATTATTCTCAGATTTGAAGCCGAAATCTATGGAAAAAGGCACTCAGAAAAAATTGAAAAATTGATAAATCACCCCAATTGCTTAACACGATTTTATCTCAGGAACTATAAGTGCAAATGAGCTGAAATTTTCAGGGATTGTAGTCCTTTGAAAGGGATGAAATTCAGTGAAAGATTCAGCTCTCTATCTATAATAGAAAAAAAGTTACGACCTTTGAAAAGTTTTCCGAAAAAATCATAAGGGGGGTACCTTCTTACTAAAATGATGAAATTTCAAATTTTTTTTTGTCGAGATTTTGGGTTCTACTGGTCCCTCGTGATACCCTGAACTCCATACACAAAATTATTCTCAGATTTGAAGCCGAAATCTATGGAAAAAAGGCACTCAGAAAAATTGAAAAATTGATAAATCACCCCAATTGCTTAACACGATTTTATCTCAGGAACTATAAGTGCAAATGAGCTGAAATTTTCAGGGATTGTAGTCCTTTGAAAGGGATGAAATTCAGTGAAAGATTCAGCTCTCTATCTATAATAGAAAAAAAGTTACGACCTTTGAAAGTTTTCCGAAAAAATCATAAGGGGGGTACCTTCTTACTAAAATGATGAAATTTCAAATTTTTTTTTTGTCGAGATTTTGGGTTTCTACTGGTCCCTCGTGATACCCTGAACTCCATACACAAAATTATTCTCAGATTTGAAGCCGAAATCTATGGAAAAAGGCACTCAGAAAAATTGAGAAATTGATAAATCACCCCAATTGCTTAACCACGATTTTATCTCAGGAACCACAAGTACAAAATGAACTGAAATTTTCAGGGATTGTAGTCCTTTGAAAGGGATGAAATTCAGTGAAAGATTCAGCTCTCTATCTATAATAGAAAAAAAGTTACGACTTTTGAAAGTTTTCCGAAAAAATCATAAGGGGGGGTACCTTCTTACTAAAATGATGAAATTTCAAATTTTTTTTTGTCGAGATTTTGGGTTCTACTGATCCCTCGTGATACCCTGAACTCTATACACAAAATAATTCTCAGATTTGAAGCCGAAATCTATGGAAAAAGGCACTCAGAAATATTGAGAAAATTGATAAATCACCCCCAATTGCTTAACACGATTTTATCTCAGGAACCACAAGTACAAATGAACTGAAATTTTCAGGGATTGTAGTCCTTTGAAAGGGATGAAATTCAGTGAAAGATTCAGCTCTCTATCTATAATTGAAAAAAAGTTACGACTTTTGAAAGTTTTCCGAAAAAAATCATAAGGGGGGGTACCTTCTTACTAAAATGATGAAATTTCAAATTTTTTTTTGTCGAGATTTTGGGTTCTACTGGTCCCTCGTGATACCCTGAACTCCATACACAAAATTATTCTCAGATTTGAAGCCGAAATCTATGGAAAAAGGCACTCAGAAATATTGAGAAATTGATAAATCACCCCAATTGCTTAACACGATTTTATCTCAGGAACCACAAGTGCAAATGAGCTGAAATTTTCAGGGATTGTAGTCCTTTGAAAGGGATGAAATTCAGTGAAAGATTCAGCTCTCTATCTATAATAGAAAAAAAAGTTACGACCTTTGAAAGTTTTCCGAAAAAATCATAAGGGGGGTACCTTCTTACTAAAATGATGAAATTTCAAATTTTTTTTTGTCGAGATTTTGGGTTCTACTGATCCCTCGTGATACCCTGAACTCTATACACAAAATAATTCCTCAGATTTGAAGCCGAAATCTATGGAAAAAGGCACTCAGAAATATTGAGAAATTGATAAATCACCCCAATTGCTTAACACGATTTTATCTCAGGAACCACAAGTACAAATGAACTGAAATTTTCAGGGATTGTAGTCCTTTGAAAGGGATGAAATTCAGTGAAAGATTCAGCTCTCTATCTATAATAGAAAAAAAAGTTACGACTTTTGAAAGTTTTCCGAAAAAAATCATAAGGGGGGGTACCTTCTTACTAAAATGATGAAATTTCAAATTTTTTTTTGTCGAGATTTTGGGTTCTACTGGTCCCTCGTGATACCCTGAACTCCATACACAAAAATAATTCTCAGATTTGAAGCCGAAAATCTATGGAAAAAGGCACTCAGAAATATTGAGAAATTGATAAATCACCCCCAATTGCTTAACACGATTTTATCTCAGGAACCACAAGTGCAAATGAGCTGAAATTTTCAGGGATTGTAGTCCTTTGAAAGGGATGAAATTCAGTGAAAGATTCAGCTCTCTATCTATAATAGAAAAAAAGTTACGACCTTTGAAAGTTTTCCGAAAAAATCATAAGGGGGGTACCTTCTTACTAAAATGATGAAATTTCAAATTTTTTTTTGTCGAGATTTTGGGTTCTACTGGTCCCTCGTGATACCCCTGAACTCCATACACAAAATAATATCTCAGATTTGAAGCCGAAATCTATGGAAAAAGGCACTCAGAAAAATTGAAAAATTGATTAAATCACCCCAATTGCTTAACACGATTTTATCTCAGGAACTATAAGTGCAAATGAGCTGAAATTTTCAGGGATTGTAGTCCTTTGAAAGGGATAAAACTCAGTGAAAGATTCAGCTTTCTATCTATAATAGAAAAAAAGTTACGACTTTTGAAAGTTTTCCGAAAAAATCATAAGGGGGGTTACCTTCTTACTAAAATGATGAAATTTCAAATTTTTTTTTTGTCGAGATTTTGGGTTCTACTGGTCCCTCGTGATACCCTGAACTCCATACACAAAATAATTCTCAGATTTGAAGCCGAAATCTATGGAAAAAGGCACTCAGAAAAATTGAAAAATTGATAAATCACCCCAATTGCTTAACACGATTTTATCTCAGGAACTATAAGTGCAAATGAGCTGAAATTTTCAGGGATTGTAGTCCTTTGAAAGGGATAAAACTCAGTGAAAGATTCAGCTTTCTATCTATAATAGAAAAAAAGTTACGACCTTTGAAAGTTTTCCCGAAAAAATCATAAGGGGGTACCTTCTTACTAAAATGATGAAATTTCAAATTTTTTTTTGTCGAGATTTTGGGTTCTACTGGTCCCTCGTGATACCCTGAACTCCATACACAAAATAATTCTCAGATTTGAAGCCGAAATCTATGGAAAAAAGGCACTCAGAAAAATTGAAAAATTGATAATCACCCCAATTGCTTAACACGATTTTATCTCAGGAACTATAAGTGCAAATGAGCTGAAATTTTCAGGGATTGTAGTCCTTTGAAAGGGATAAAAACTCAGTGAAAGATTCAGCTTTCTATCTATAATAGAAAAAAAGTTACGACTTTTGAAAGTTTTCCGAAAAAATCATAAGGGGGGTACCTTCTTACTAAAATGATGAAATTTCAAATTTTTTTTGTCGAGATTTTGGGTTCTACTGGTCCCTCGTGATACCCTGAACTCCATACACAAAATAATTCTCAGATTTGAAGCCGAAATCTATGGAAAAAGGCACTCAGAAAAAATTGAAAAATTGATAAATCACCCCAATTGCTTAACACGATTTTATCTCAGGAACTATAAGTGCAAATGAGCTGAAATTTTCAGGGATTGTAGTCCTTTGAAAGGGATAAAACTCAGTGAAAGATTCAGCTTTCTATCTATAATAGAAAAAAAGTTACGACCTTTGAAAGTTTTCCGAAAAAATCATAAGGGGGGGTACCTTCTTACTAAAATGATGAAATTTCAAAATTGTTTTTGTCGAGATTTTGGGTTCTACTGATCCCTCGTGATACCCTGAACTCTATACACAAAATTATTCTCAGATTTGAGGCCGAAATCTATGGAAAAAGGCACTCAGAAAAATTGAAAAATTGATAAATCACCCCCAATTGCTTAACACGATTTTATCTCAGGAACCACAAGTGCAAATGAACTGAAATTTTCAGGGATTGTAGTCCTTTGATAGGGATGAAATTCAGTGAAAGATTCAGCTCTCTATCTATAATAGAAAAAAAGTTACGACTTTTGAAAGTTTTCCGAAAAAATCATAAGGGGGGTACCTTCTTACTAAAATGATGAAATTTCAAATTTTTTTTTGTCGAGATTTTGGGTTCTACTGGTCCCCTCGTGATACCCTGAACTCCATACACAAAATAATTCTCAGATTTGAAGCCGAAATCTATGGAAAAAAGGCACTCAGAAAAATTGAAAAATTGATAAATCACCCCAATTGCTTTAACACGATTTTATCTCAGGAACCACAAGTGCAAATGAACTGAAATTTTCAGGGATTGTAGTCCTTTGAAAGGGATGAAATTCAGTGAAAGATTCAGCTTTCTATCTATAATAGCAAAAAAGTTACGATTTTTGAAAGTTTTCCGAAAAAATCATAAGGGGGGGTACCTTCTTACTAAAATGATGAAATTTCAAATTTTTTTTTGTCGAGATTTTGGGTTCTAACTGGTCCCTCGTGATACCCTGAACTCCATACACAAAATAATTCTCAGATTTGAAGCCGAAATCTATGGAAAAAAGACACTCAGAAAAATTGAAAAATTGATAAATCACCCCAATTGCTTTATACACGATTTTATCTCAGGAACCACAAGTGCAAATGAACTGAAATTTTCAGGGATTGTAGTCCTTTGAAAGGGATGAAATTCAGTGAAAGATTCAGCTTTCTATCTATAATAGAAAAAAAGTTACGACTTTTGAAAGTTTTCCGAAAAAATCATAAGGGGGGTACCTTCTTACTAAAAATGATGAAATTTCAAATTTTTTTTTGTCGAGATTTGGGGTTCTACTGGTCCCTCGTGATACCCTGAACTCCATACACAAAATAATTCTCAGATTTGAAGCCGAAATCTATGAGAAAAAGGCACTCAGAAAAATTGAAAAATTGATAAATCACCCCAATTGCTTTACACGATTTTATCTCAGGAACCACAAGTGCAAATTCAGGAACCACAAGTGCAAATGAACTGAAATTTTCAGGGATTGTAGTCCTTTGATTGGGATGAAATTCAGTGAAAGATTCAGCTCTCTATCTATAATAGAAAAAAAGTTACGACCTTTGAAAGTTTTCCGAAAAAATCATAAGGGGGGTACCTTCTTACTAAAATGATGAAATTTCAAATTTTTTTTTGTCGAGATTTTGGGTTCTACTGGTCCCTCGTGATACCCTGAACTCCATACACAAAATAATTCTCAGATTTGAAGCCGAAATCTATGGAAAAAGACACTCAGAAAAATTGAAAAATTGATAAATCACCCCAATTGCTTAACACGATTTTATCTCAGGAACCACAAGTGCAAATGAACTGAAATTTTCAGGGATTGTAGTCCTTTGATAGGGATGAAATTCAGTGAAAGATTCAGCTCTCTATCTATAATAGAAAAAAAGTTACGACCTTTGAAAGTTTTCCGAAAAAATCATAAGGGGGGTACCTTCTTACTAAAATGATGAAATTTCAAAATTTTTTTTGTTGAGATTTCGGGTCCTACTGATCCCTCGTGATACCCTGAACTCTATACACAAAATTATTCTCAGATTTGAGGCCGAAATCTATGGAAAAAGGCACTCAGAAAAATTGAAAAATTGATAAATCACCCCAATTGCTTAACACGATTTTATCTCAGGAACCACAAGTACAAATGAACTGAAATTTTCAGGGATTGTAGTCCTTTGAAAGGGATGAAATTCAGTGAAAGATTCAGCTCTCTATCTATAATAGAAAAAAAGTTACGACCTTTGAAAGTTTTCCGAAAAAATCATAAGGGGGGTACCTTCTTACTAAAATGATGAAATTTCAAATTTTTTTTTGTCGAGATTTTGGGTTCTACTGGTCCCTCGTGATACCCTGAACTCTATACACAAAATAATTCTCAGATTTGAAGCCGAAATCTATGGAAAAAGGCACTCAGAAATATTGAGAAATTGATAAATCACCCCAATTGCTTAACACGATTTTATCTCAGGAACCACAAGTACAAATGAACTGAAATTTTCAGGGATTGTAGTCCTTTGAAAGGGATGAAATTCAGTGAAAGATTCAGCTCTCTATCTATAATAGAAAAAAAGTTACGACCTTTGAAAGTTTTCCGAAAAAATCATAAGGGGGGTACCTTCTTACTAAAATGATGAAATTTCAAATTTTTTTTTGTCGAGATTTTGGGTTCTACTGATCCCTCGTGATACCCTGAACTCTATACACAAAATAATTCTCAGATTTGAAGCCGAAATCTATGGAAAAAGGCACTCAGAAATATTGAGAAATTGATAAATCACCCCAATTGCTTAACACGATTTTATCTCAGGAACCACAAGTACAAATGAACTGAAATTTTCAGGGATTGTAGTCCTTTGAAAGGGATGAAATTCAGTGAAAGATTCAGCTCTCTATCTATAATAGAAAAAAAGTTACGACCTTTGAAAGTTTTCCGAAAAAATCATAAGGGGGGTACCTTCTTACTAAAATGATGAAATTTCAAATTTTTTTTTGTCGAGATTTTGGGTTCTACTGATCCCTCGTGATACCCTGAACTCTATACACAAAATAATTCTCAGATTTGAAGCCGAAATCTATGGAAAAAGGCACTCAGAAATATTGAGAAATTGATAAATCACCCCAATTGCTTAACACGATTTTATCTCAGGAACCACAAGTACAAATGAACTGAAATTTTCAGGGATTGTAGTCCTTTGAAAGGGATGAAATTCAGTGAAAGATTCAGCTCTCTATCTATAATAGAAAAAAAGTTACGACCTTTGAAAGTTTTCCGAAAAAATCATAAGGGGGGTACCTTCTTACTAAAATGATGAAATTTCAAATTTTTTTTTGTCGAGATTTTGGGTTCTACTGGTCCCTCGTGATACCCTGAACTCCATACACAAAATAATTCTCAGATTTGAAGCCGAAATCTATGGAAAAAGGCACTCAGAAAAATTGAAAAATTGATAAATCACCCCAATTGCTTAACACGATTTTATCTCCGAAACTATAAGTGCAAATGAGCTGAAATTTTCAGGGATTGTAGTCCTTTGATAGGGATGAAATTCAGTGAAAGATTCAGCTCTCTATCTATAATAGAAAAAAAGTTACGACCTTTGAAAGTTTTCCGAAAAAATCATAAGGGGGGTACCTTCTTACTAAAATGATGAAATTTCAAATTTTTTTTTGTCGAGATTTTGGGTTCTACTGGTCCCTCGTGATACCCTGAACTCCATACATAAAATTATTCTCAGATTTGAGGCCGAAATCTATGGAAAAAGGCACTCAGAAAAATTGAAAAATTGATAAATCACCCCAATTGCTTAACACGATTTTATCTCAGAAACTATAAGTGCAAATGAGCTGAAATTTTCAGGGATTGTAGTCCTTTGATAGGGATGAAATTCAGTGAAAGATTCAGCTCTCTATCTATAATAGAAAAAAAGTTACGACCTTTGAAAGTTTTCCGAAAAAATCATAAGGGGGGTACCTTCTTACTAAAATGATGAAATTTCAAATTTTTTTTTGTCGAGATTTTGGGTTCTACTGGTCCCTCGTGATACCCTGAACTCCATACACAAAATAATTCTCAGATTTGAAGCCGAAATCTATGGAAAAAAAGCACTCAGAAAAATTGAGAAATTGATAAATCACCCCAATTGCTTAACACGATTTTATCTCAGGAACCACAAGTGCAAATGAACTGAAATTTTCAGGGATTGTAGTCCTTTGAAAGGGATGAAATTCAGTGAAAGATTCAGCTCTCTATCTATAATAGAAAAAAAGTTACGACCTTTGAAAGTTTTCCGAAAAAATCATAAGGGGGGTACCTTCTTACTAAAATGATGAAATTTCAAATTTTTTTTTTGTCGAGATTTTGGGTTCTACTCGTCCCTCGTGATACCCTGAACTCCATACACAAAATTATTCTCAGATTTGAAGCCGAAATCTATGGAAAAAGGCACTCAGAAAAATTGAGAAATTGATAAATCACCCCAATTGCTTAACACGATTTTATCTCAGGAACCACAAGTGCAAATGAACTGAAATTTTCAGGGATTGTAGTCCTTTGAAAGGGATGAAATTCAGTGAAAGATTCAGCTCTCTATCTATAATAGAAAAAAAGTTACGACCTTTGAAAGTTTTCCGAAAAAATCATAAGGGGGGGTACCTTCTTACTAAAATGATGAAATTTCAAATTTTTTTTTGTCGAGATTTTGGGTTCTACTGGTCCCTCGTGATACCCTGAACTCCATACACAAAATAATTCTCAGATTTGAAGCCGAAATCTATGGAAAAAGGCACTCAGAAAAATTGAAAAATTGATAAATCACCCCAATTGCTTAACACGATTTTATCTCAGAAACTATAAGTGCAAATGAGCTGAAATTTTCAGGGATTGTAGTCCTTTGATAGGGATGAAATTCAGTGAAAGATTCAGCTCTCTATCTATAATAGAAAAAAAGTTACGACCTTTGAAAGTTTTCCGAAAAAATCATAAGGGGGGTACCTTCTTACTAAAATGATGAAATTTTAAATTTTTTTTTGTCGAGATTTTGGGTTCTACTCGTCCCTCGTGATACCCTGAACTCCATACACAAAATTATTCTCAGATTTGAAGCCGAAATCTATGGAAAAAAGCACTCAGAAAAATTGAGAAATTGATAAATCACCCCAATTGCTTAACACGATTTTATCTCAGGAACCACAAGTGCAAATGAACTGAAATTTTCAGGGATTGTAGTCCTTTGAAAGGGATGAAATTCAGTGAAAGATTCAGCTCTCTATCTATAATAGAAAAAAAGTTACGACCTTTGAAAGTTTTCCGAAAAAATCATAAGGGGGGGTACCTTCTTACTAAAATGATGAAATTTCAAATTTTTTTTTGTCGAGATTTTGGGTTCTACTGGTCCCTCGTGATACCCTGAACTCCATACACAAAATTATTCTCAGATTTGAAGCCGAAATCTATGGAAAAAGGCACTCAGAAAAATTGAAAAATTGATAAATCACCCCAATTGCTTAACACGATTTTATCTCAGGAACCACAAGTACAAATGAACTGAAATTTTCAGGGATTGTAGTCCTTTGAAAGGGATGAAATTCAGTGAAAGATTCAGCTCTCTATCTATAATAGAAAAAAAGTTACGACCTTTGAAAGTGTTCCGAAAAAATCATAAGGGGGGTACCTTCTTACTAAAATGATGAAATTTCAAATTTTTTTTTGTCGAGATTTTGGGTTCTACTGGTCCCTCGTGATACCCTGAACTCCATACACAAAATTATTCTCAGATTTGAAGCCGAAATCTATGGAAAAAGGCACTCAGAAAAATTGAGAAATTGATAAATCACCCCAATTGCTTAACACGATTTTATCTCAGGAACCACAAGTGCAAATGAGCTGAAATTTTCAGGGATTGTAGTCCTTTGAAAGGGATGAAATTCAGTGAAAGATTCAGCTCTCTATCTATAATAGAAAAAAAGTTACGACCTTTGAAAGTTTTCCGAAAAAATCATAAGGGGGGTACCTTCTTACTAAAATGATGAAATTTCAAAATTTTTTTTGTCGAGATTTTGGGTCACACTGATCCCTCGTGATACCCTGAACTCCATACACAAAATTATTCTCAGATTTGAAGCCGAAATCTATGGAAAAAGGCACTCAGAAAAATTGAAAAATTGATAAATCACCCCAATTGCTTAACACGATTTTATCTCAGGAACTATAAGTGCAAATGAGCTGAAATTTTCAGGGATTGTAGTCCTTTGAAAGGGATAAAACTCAGTGAAAGATTCAGCTTTCAATCTATAATAGAAAAAAAGTTACGACTTTTGAAAGTTTTCCGAAAAAATCATAAGGGGGGTACCTTCTTACTAAAATGATGAAATTTCAAAAATTTTTTTGTCGAGATTTTGGGTCCTACTGATCCCTCGTGATACCCTGAACTCTATACACAAAATTATTCTCAGATTTGAAGCCAAAATCCATGAAAAAAGGCACTCAGAAAAATTGAGAAATTGATAAATCACCCCAATTGCTTAACACGATTTTATCTCAGGAACTATAAGTGCAAATGAGCTGAAATTTTCAGGGATTGTAGTCCTTTGAAAGGGATGAAATTCAGTGAAAGATTCAGCTTTCTATCTATAATAGAAAAAAAGTTACGACTTTTGAAAGTTTTCCGAAAAAATCATAAGGGGGGTACCTTCTTACTAAAATGATGAAATTTCAAAATTTTTTTTGTCGAGATTTTGGGTCACACTGATCCCTCGTGATACCCTGAACTCCATACACAAAATTATTCTCAGATTTGAAGCCAAAATCCATGAAAAAAGGCACTCAGAAAAATTGAGAAATTGATAAATCACCCCAATTGCTTAACACGATTTTATCTCAGGAACTATAAGTGCAAATGAGCTGAAATTTTCAGGGATTGTAGTCCTTTGAAAGGGATGAAATTCAGTGAAAGATTCAGCTCTCTATCTATAATAGAAAAAAAGTTACGACTTTTGAAAGTTTTCCGAAAAAATCATAAGGGGGGGTACCTTCTTACTAAAATGATGAAATTTCAAAAATTTTTTTGTCGAGATTTTGGGTCCTACTGATCCCTCGTGATACCCTGAACTCTATACACAAAATTATTCTCAGATTTGAAGCCAAAATCCATGAAAAAAGGCACTCAGAAAAATTGAGAAATTGATAAATCACCCCATTTGCTTAACACGATTTTATCTCAGGAACTATAAGTGCAAATGAGCTGAAATTTTCAGGGATTGTAGTCCTTTGAAAGGGATGAAATTCAGTGAAAGATTCAGCTCTCTATCTATAATAGAAAAAAAGTTACGACTTTTGAAAGTTTTCCGAAAAAATCATAAGGGGGGTACCTTCTTACTAAAATGATGAAATTTCAAAAATTTTTTTGTCGAGATTTTGGGTCCTACTGATCCCTCGTGATACCCTGAACTCTATACACAAAATTATTCTCAGATTTGAAGCCAAAATCCATGAAAAAAGGCACTCAGAAAAATTGAGAAATTGATAAATCACCCCAATTGCTTAACACGATTTTATCTCAGGAACTATAAGTGCAAATGAGCTGAAATTTTCAGGGATTGTAGTCCTTTGAAAGGGATGAAATTCAGTGAAAGATTCAGCTCTCTATCTATAATAGAAAAAAAGTTACGACTTTTGAAAGTTTTCCGAAAAAATCATAAGGGGGGTACCTTCTTACTAAAATGATGAAATTTCAAAAATTTTTTTGTCGAGATTTTGGGTCCTACTGATCCCTCGTGATACCCTGAACTCTATACACAAAATTATTCTCAGATTTGAAGCCAAAATCCATGAAAAAAGGCACTCAGAAAAATTGAGAAATTGATAAATCACCCCAATTGCTTAACACGATTTTATCTCAGGAACTATAAGTGCAAATGAGCTGAAATTTTCAGGGATTGTAGTCCTTTGAAAGGGATGAAATTCAGTGAAAGATTCAGCTCTCTATCTATAATAGAAAAAAAGTTACGACTTTTGAAAGTTTTCCGAAAAAATCATAAGGGGGGTACCTTCTTACTAAAATGATGAAATTTCAAAAATTTTTTTGTCGAGATTTTGGGTCCTACTGATCCCTCGTGATACCCTGAACTCTATACACAAAATTATTCTCAGATTTGAAGCCAAAATCCATGAAAAAAGGCACTCAGAAAAATTGAGAAATTGATAAATCACCCCAATTGCTTAACACGATTTTATCTCAGGAACTATAAGTGCAAATGAGCTGAAATTTTCAGGGATTGTAGTCCTTTGAAAGGGATGAAATTCAGTGAAAGATTCAGCTCTCTATCTATAATAGAAAAAAAGTTACGACTTTTGAAAGTTTTCCGAAAAAATCATAAGGGGGGTACCTTCTTACTAAAATGATGAAATTTCAAAATTTTTTTTGTCGAGATTTTGGGTCACACTGATCCCTTGTGATACCCTGAACTCCATACACAAAATTATTCTCAGATTTGAAGCCGAAATCTATGGAAAAAGGCACTCAGAAAAATTGAAAAATTGATAAATCACCCCAATTGCTTAACACGATTTTATCTCAGGAACTATAAGTGCAAATGAGCTGAAATTTTCAGGGATTGTAGTCCTTTGAAAGGGATAAAACTCAGTGAAAGATTCAGCTTTCAATCTATAATAGAAAAAAAGTTACGACTTTTGAAAGTTTTCCGAAAAAATCATAAGGGGGGTACCTTCTTACTAAAATGATGAAATTTCAAAAATTTTTTTGTCGAGATTTTGGGTCCTACTGATCCCTCGTGATACCCTGAACTCTATACACAAAATTATTCTCAGATTTGAAGCCAAAATCCATGAAAAAAGGCACTCAGAAAAATTGAGAAATTGATAAATCACCCCAATTGCTTAACACGATTTTATCTCAGGAACTATAAGTGCAAATGAGCTGAAATTTTCAGGGATTGTAGTCCTTTGAAAGGGATGAAATTCAGTGAAAGATTCAGCTCTCTATCTATAATAGAAAAAAAGTTACGACTTTTGAAAGTTTTCCGAAAAAATCATAAGGGGGGTACCTTCTTACTAAAATGATGAAATTTCAAAATTTTTTTTGTCGAGATTTTGGGTCACACTGATCCCTTGTGATACCCTGAACTCCATACACAAAATTATTCTCAGATTTGAAGCCGAAATCTATGGAAAAAGGCACTCAGAAAAATTGAAAAATTGATAAATCACCCCAATTGCTTAACACGATTTTATCTCAGGAACTATAAGTGCAAATGAGCTGAAATTTTCAGGGATTGTAGTCCTTTGAAAGGGATGAAATTCAGTGAAAGATTCAGCTTTCTATCTATAATAGAAAAAAAGTTACGACTTTTGAAAGTTTTCCGAAAAAATCATAAGGGGGGTACCTTCTTACTAAAATGATGAAATTTCAAAAATTTTTTTGTCGAGATTTTGGGTCCTACTGATCCCTCGTGATACCCTGAACTCTATACACAAAATTATTCTCAGATTTGAAGCCAAAATCCATGAAAAAAGGCACTCAGAAAAATTGAGAAATTGATAAATCACCCCAATTGCTTAACACGATTTTATCTCAGGAACTATAAGTGCAAATGAGCTGAAATTTTCAGGGATTGTAGTCCTTTGAAAGGGATGAAATTCAGTGAAAGATTCAGCTCTCTATCTATAATAGAAAAAAAGTTACGACTTTTGAAAGTTTTCCGAAAAAATCATAAGGGGGGTACCTTCTTACTAAAATGATGAAATTTCAAAATTTTTTTTGTCGAGATTTTGGGTCACACTGATCCCTCGTGATACCCTGAACTCTATACACAAAATTATTCTCAGATTTGAAGCCAAAATCCATGAAAAAAGGCACTCAGAAAAATTGAAAAATTGATAAATCACCCCAATTGCTTAACACGATTTTATCTCAGGAACTATAAGTGCAAATGAGCTGAAATTTTCAGGGATTGTAGTCCTTTGAAAGGGATAAAACTCAGTGAAAGATTCAGCTCTCTATCTATAATAGAAAAAAAGTTACGACTTTTGAAAGTTTTCCGAAAAAATCATAAGGGGGGTACCTTCTTACTAAAATGATGAAATTTCAAAATTTTTTTTGTCGAGATTTTGGGTCACACTGATCCCTCGTGATACCCTGAACTCTATACACAAAATTATTCTCAGATTTGAAGCCAAAATCCATGAAAAAAGGCACTCAGAAAAATTGAGAAATTGATAAATCACCCCAATTGCTTAACACGATTTTATCTCAGGAACTATAAGTGCAAATGAGCTGAAATTTTCAGGGATTGTAGTCCTTTGAAAGGGATAAAACTCAGTGAAAGATTCAGCTTTCTATCTATAATAGAAAAAAAGTTACGACCTTTGAAAGTTTTCCGAAAAAATCATAAGAGGGGTACCTTCTTACTAAAATGATGAAATTTCAAATTTTTTTTTGTCGAGATTTTGGGTTCTACTGATCCCTCGTGATACCCTGAACTCCATACACAAAATTATTCTCAGATTTGAAGCCGAAATCTATGGAAAAAGGCACTCAGAAAAATTGAAAAATTGATAAATCACCCCAATTGCTTAACACGATTTTATCTCAGGAACTATAAGTGCAAATGAGCTGAAATTTTCAGGGATTGTAGTCCTTTGAAAGGGATGAAATTCAGTTAAAGATTCAGCTTTCTATCTATAATAGAAAAAAAGTTACGACCTTTGAAAGTTTTCCGAAAAAATCATAAGAGGGGTACCTTCTTACTAAAATGATGAAATTTCAAATTTTTTTTTGTCGAGATTTTGGGTTCTACTGATCCCTCGTGATACCCTGAACTCCATACACAAAATTATTCTCAGATTTGAAGCCGAAATCTATGGAAAAAGGCACTCAGAAAAATTGAGAAATTGATAAATCACCCCAATTGCTTAACACGATTTTATCTCAGGAACTATAAGTGCAAATGAGCTGAAATTTTCAGGGATTGTAGTCCTTTGAAAGGGATAAAACTCAGTGAAAGATTCAGCTTTCTATCTATAATAGAAAAAAAGTTACGACCTTTGAAAGTTTTCCGAAAAAATCATAAGAGGGGTACCTTCTTACTAAAATGATGAAATTTCAAATTTTTTTTTGTCGAGATTTTGGGTTCTACTGATCCCTCGTGATACCCTGAACTCCATACACAAAATTATTCTCAGATTTGAAGCCGAAATCTATGGAAAAAGGCACTCAGAAAAATTGAAAAATTGATAAATCACCCCAATTGCTTAACACGATTTTATCTCAGGAACTATAAGTGCAAATGAGCTGAAATTTTCAGGGATTGTAGTCCTTTGAAAGGGATGAAATTCAGTTAAAGATTCAGCTTTCTATCTATAATAGAAAAAAAGTTACGACCTTTGAAAGTTTTCCGAAAAAATCATAAGGGGGGTACCTTCTTACTAAAATGATGAAATTTCAAATTTTTTTTTGTCGAGATTTTGGGTTCTACTGATCCCTCGTGATACCCTGAACTCTATACACAAAATTATTCTCAGATTTGAAGCCAAAATCCATGAAAAAAGGCACTCAGAAAAATTGAAAAATTGATAAATCACCCCAATTGCTTAACACGATTTTATCTCAGGAACTATAAGTGCAAATGAGCTGAAATTTTCAGGGATTGTAGTCCTTTGAAAGGGATAAAACTCAGTGAAAGATTCAGCTTTCTATCTATAATAGAAAAAAAGTTACGACCTTTGAAAGTTTTCCGAAAAAATCATAAGAGGGGTACCTTCTTACTAAAATGATGAAATTTCAAAATTTTTTTTGTCGAGATTTCGGGTCCTACTGATCCCTCGTGATACCCTGAACTCCATACACAAAATTATTCTCAGATTTGAAGCCAAAATCCATGAAAAAAGGCACTCAGAAAAATTGAAAAATTGATAAATCACCCCAATTGCTTAACACGATTTTATCTCAGGAACTATAAGTGCAAATGAGCTGAAATTTTCAGGGATTGTAGTCCTTTGAAAGGGATGAAATTCAGTGAAAGATTCAGCTCTCTATCTATAATAGAAAAAAAGTTACGACTTTTGAAAGTTTTCCGAAAAAATCATAAGGGGGGTACCTTCTTACTAAAATGATGAAATTTCAAAATTTTTTTTGTCGAGATTTTGGGTCACACTGATCCCTCGTGATACCCTGAACTCTATACACAAAATTATTCTCAGATTTGAAGCCAAAATCCATGAAAAAAGGCACTCAGAAAAATTGAAAAATTGATAAATCACCCCAATTGCTTAACACGATTTTATCTCAGGAACTATAAGTGCAAATGAGCTGAAATTTTCAGGGATTGTAGTCCTTTGAAAGGGATAAAACTCAGTGAAAGATTCAGCTCTCTATCTATAATAGAAAAAAAGTTACGACTTTTGAAAGTTTTCCGAAAAAATCATAAGGGGGGTACCTTCTTACTAAAATGATGAAATTTCAAAATTTTTTTTGTCGAGATTTTGGGTCACACTGATCCCTCGTGATACCCTGAACTCTATACACAAAATTATTCTCAGATTTGAAGCCAAAATCCATGAAAAAAGGCACTCAGAAAAATTGAGAAATTGATAAATCACCCCAATTGCTTAACACGATTTTATCTCAGGAACTATAAGTGCAAATGAGCTGAAATTTTCAGGGATTGTAGTCCTTTGAAAGGGATAAAACTCAGTGAAAGATTCAGCTTTCTATCTATAATAGAAAAAAAGTTACGACCTTTGAAAGTTTTCCGAAAAAATCATAAGAGGGGTACCTTCTTACTAAAATGATGAAATTTCAAAATTTTTTTTGTCGAGATTTTGGGTCCTACTGATCCCTCGTGATACCCTGAACTCTATACACAAAATTATTCTCAGATTTGAAGCCAAAATCCATGAAAAAAGGCACTCAGAAAAATTGAGAAATTGATAAATCACCCCAATTGCTTAACACGATTTTATCTCAGGAACTATAAGTGCAAATGAGCTGAAATTTTCAGGGATTGTAGTCCTTTGAAAGGGATGAAATTCAGTTAAAGATTCAGCTTTCTATCTATAATAGAGAAAAAGTTACGACCTTTGAAAGTTTTCCGAAAAAATCATAAGAGGGGTACCTTCTTACTAAAATGATGAAATTTCAAATTTTTTTTTGTCGAGATTTTGGGTTCTACTGATCCCTCGTGATACCCTGAACTCCATACACAAAATTATTCTCAGATTTGAAGCCGAAATCTATGGAAAAAGGCACTCAGAAAAATTGAGAAATTGATAAATCACCCCAATTGCTTAACACGATTTTATCTCAGGAACTATAAGTGCAAATGAGCTGAAATTTTCAGGGATTGTAGTCCTTTGAAAGGGATAAAACTCAGTGAAAGATTCAGCTTTCTATCTATAATAGAAAAAAAGTTACGACCTTTGAAAGTTTTCCGAAAAAATCATAAGAGGGGTACCTTCTTACTAAAATGATGAAATTTCAAATTTTTTTTTGTCGAGATTTTGGGTTCTACTGATCCCTCGTGATACCCTGAACTCCATACACAAAATTATTCTCAGATTTGAAGCCGAAATCTATGGAAAAAGGCACTCAGAAAAATTGAAAAATTGATAAATCACCCCAATTGCTTAACACGATTTTATCTCAGGAACTATAAGTGCAAATGAGCTGAAATTTTCAGGGATTGTAGTCCTTTGAAAGGGATGAAATTCAGTTAAAGATTCAGCTTTCTATCTATAATAGAAAAAAAGTTACGACCTTTGAAAGTTTTCCGAAAAAATCATAAGAGGGGTACCTTCTTACTAAAATGATGAAATTTCAAATTTTTTTTTGTCGAGATTTTGGGTTCTACTGATCCCTCGTGATACCCTGAACTCCATACACAAAATTATTCTCAGATTTGAAGCCGAAATCTATGGAAAAAGGCACTCAGAAAAATTGAGAAATTGATAAATCACCCCAATTGCTTAACACGATTTTATCTCAGGAACTATAAGTGCAAATGAGCTGAAATTTTCAGGGATTGTAGTCCTTTGAAAGGGATAAAACTCAGTGAAAGATTCAGCTTTCTATCTATAATAGAAAAAAAGTTACGACCTTTGAAAGTTTTCCGAAAAAATCATAAGAGGGGTACCTTCTTACTAAAATGATGAAATTTCAAATTTTTTTTTGTCGAGATTTTGGGTTCTACTGATCCCTCGTGATACCCTGAACTCCATACACAAAATTATTCTCAGATTTGAAGCCGAAATCTATGGAAAAAGGCACTCAGAAAAATTGAAAAATTGATAAATCACCCCAATTGCTTAACACGATTTTATCTCAGGAACTATAAGTGCAAATGAGCTGAAATTTTCAGGGATTGTAGTCCTTTGAAAGGGATGAAATTCAGTTAAAGATTCAGCTTTCTATCTATAATAGAAAAAAAGTTACGACCTTTGAAAGTTTTCCGAAAAAATCATAAGGGGGGTACCTTCTTACTAAAATGATGAAATTTCAAATTTTTTTTTGTCGAGATTTTGGGTTCTACTGATCCCTCGTGATACCCTGAACTCTATACACAAAATTATTCTCAGATTTGAAGCCGAAATCTATGGAAAAAGGCACTCAGAAAAATTGAAAAATTGATAAATCACCCCAATTGCTTAACACGATTTTATCTCAGGAACTATAAGTGCAAATGAGTTAAAATTTTCAGGGATTGTAGTCCTTTGAAAAGGATAATTTTCAGTGAAAGATTCAGCTTTCTATCTATAATAGAAAAAAAGTTATAACTTTTCAAAATTTTCCAAAAAAATCATAAGGGGGGTACCTTCCTACTAAAACGATGAAATTTCAAATTTTTTTTTGTCGAGATTTTGTGTCGTAATGGTCCCTCGTGATACCCTGAACTCCATAAACTAATATATTCTTAGATTTGAAGCCAAAATCCATGAAACAAGGCACTCAGAAAAATTGAAAAATTGATAAATCACCACAATTGCTTAGGACGATTTTATCTCAGGAACTATAAGTGTCAATGAGCTGAAATTTTCAGGGATTGTAGTCCTTTGAAAAGGATAATTTTCAGTGAAAGATTCAGCTTTCTATCTATAATAGAAAAAAAGTTATGACTTTTCAAAATTTTCCAAAAAAATCATAAGGGGGGTACCTTCCTACTAAAACGATGAAATTTCAAATTTTTTTTTGTCGAGATTTTGTGTCCTAATGGTCCCTCGTGATACCCTGAACTCCATAAACTAATATATTCTTAGATTTGAAGCCAAAATCCATGAAAAAAGGCACTCAGAAAAATTGAAAAATTGATAAATCACCCCAATTGCTTAACACGATTTTATCTCAGGAACTATAAGTGCAAATGAGCTGAAATTTTCAGGGATTGTAGTCCTTTGAAAGGGATGAAATTCAGTGAAAGATTCAGCTTTCTATCTATAATAGAAAAAAAGTTACGACCTTTGAAAGTTTTCCGAAAAAATCATAAGGGGGGTACCTTCTTACTAAAATGATGAAATTTCAAATTTTTTTTTGTCGAGATTTTGGGTTCTACTGATCCCTCGTGATACCCTGAACTCTATACACAAAATTATTCTCAGATTTGAAGCCGAAATCTATGGAAAAAGGCACTCAGAAAAATTGAAAAATTGATAAATCACCCCAATTGCTTAACACGATTTTATCTCAGGAACTATAAGTGCAAATGAGTTGAAATTTTCAGGGATTGTAGTCCTTTGAAAAGGATAATTTTCAGTGAAAGATTCAGCTTTCTATCTATAATAGAAAAAAAGTTATAACTTTTCAAAATTTTCCAAAAAAATCATAAGGGGGGTACCTTCCTACTAAAACGATGAAATTTCAAATTTTTTTTTGTCGAGATTTTGTGTCGTAATGGTCCCTCGTGATACCCTGAACTCCATAAACTAATATATTCTTAGATTTGAAGCCAAAATCCATGAAACAAGGCACTCAGAAAAATTGAAAAATTGATAAATCACCACAATTGCTTAGGACGATTTTATCTCAGGAACTATAAGTGTCAATGAGCTGAAATTTTCAGGGATTGTAGTCCTTTGAAAAGGATAATTTTCAGTGAAAGATTCAGCTTTCTATCTATAATAGAAAAAAAGTTATGACTTTTCAAAATTTTCCAAAAAAATCATAAGGGGGGTACCTTCCTACTAAAACGATGAAATTTCAAATTTTTTTTTGTCGAGATTTTGTGTCCTAATGGTCCCTCGTGATACCCTGAACTCCATAAACTAATATATTCTTAGATTTGAAGCCAAAATCCATGAAAAAAGGCACTCAGAAAAATTGAAAAATTGATAAATCACCCCAATTGCTTAACACGATTTTATCTCAGGAACTATAAGTGCAAATGAGCTGAAATTTTCAGGGATTGTAGTCCTTTGAAAGGGATAAAACTCAGTGAAAGATTCAGCTCTCTATCTATAATAGAAAAAAAGTTACGACTTTTGAAAGTTTTCCGAAAAAATCATAAGGGGGGTACCTTCTTACTAAAATGATGAAATTTCAAAATTTTTTTTGTCGAGATTTTGTGTCCTAATGGTCCCTCGTGATACCCTGAACTCCATAAACTAATATATTCTTAGATTTGAAGCCAAAATCCATGAAAAAAGGCACTCAGAAAAATTCAAAAATTGATAAATCACCACAATTGCTTAGCACGATTTTATCTCAGGAACTATAAGAACAAATGAGCTGAATTTTCCAGGGATTGTAGTTCTTTGAAAATGATGACATTCAGTGAAAGATTCAGCTTTCTATCTATAATAGAAAAAAATGTATGACCTTTCAAAGTTTTCCTTCTTACCTTCTTATTAAAATGATGAAATTTAAAAAAAAAAATTGTCGAGATTTTGTATCCTAATGGTCAATCAACATACTCCAAACTCCATAGACTAATGTGCAAGAGATTCCAGAATATCCGTTTCCCCTTGACAGGTTGTCTAGGGTCTAGGTAGGCAATAAAGTAGCACTCAATTTTAATAGTAAAATAAAATAGCACTTCATTTCACAGTAATATATAAAGTGCTACTTTATTGACACAAAACTTTTCTAGAAATAGCACTTTATATTGGTCAATCGGACATAGAATAATAAATCTCTCTACTCAATGCTGTATTTATTGTTGAATCTCGCCAATTTATTAGAAATATATAAAAAATGGTATAATATTAAAACGGTATCAATAGCGATAAACAAATATAAGAATTTGAGGTTTTAGTCATCGGACGTTGATCCTTCAACAGATTCGATTTCTTCGAACCATTTCGGATCGATTTCTTTCATCCCCATAAGCCCTTTCAATTCCCTTATGCAGGTGCTCAAAGCAATTTCCTGTATTTTATTTCTCCTAGTCCAAATTTTGATGTTTTTTTTTATATCGAACAGTTGGTCTTTTAATCGTACGTATTGCATCACATCCGGTACCGTGTATTCGTTTTTCAAACGTCTGCAATGGTCATACTTGTCCATTTCCAGTTGTAGTTCTCTCTCGGCAGCTTCGCATTCTTTTTCAGTTCTTTCGATGAGTTTATTTTTTTCTCGTATTTGAATTTTCAATTTGTTGCAATCGTCTTGTTGTTTTTGTAGGAATTTTTTATGATTGCTTAAAACTAAATTGGCTTTGCCGTTCATCTTTTTCAGTTCGACTAAATGGACATTTTTTTGGTTGATTCTTTCTAGGAAATGTTTGTTTTCGATTTCCAATTGATCGAAATCAACTGCATGGACATTTTCCCCTAACTCTTGTCTCTGTATTAATTGTTGCGACACTTTTTTATATTGCACTTTTAACGTAGCAATTTTTAGACGCAATTTTTCTATTTGCAATTGTGCACTTTTCAACCATTCCTCCATATATCTTATGAATTTTTCTGCAGGTATTCGCTGAGTTAACTTATCAATGCCTTGAGTCACTACGCTGTATTCGAATATTTCTGTGGCTTCTTTAATTTCGGCTTCTCTTATGCTAAACTCTTCCAATTCGGCCTTAAGGTTCCTTTTGGTGGCATGACATTTCTTCAAAAAACTCTCCAGAGCTATGTGACTTTCTTCCATTGCTCTCAATAGCATTTCAGTTTTTTGCGACAGGTTGATTTTTGGCCCTTTACCTTCCGCTATAGACGTAATACTTGTATAGGAATCTAAACGATATTTTTCCTTAGAACCAGAACCTCTGTCTCTGTCCAAAGAAACACCAGTCGAAACGCGCGTGGGAGACGTAGAAGGCTTCCTCAATAAAAAATTAATTATTTCCTCGAAGCCGTCTAACGAGGAAGGATCGTGCTCTTTCAAAAAAGACTCGAACAAAATATTCTCCAAGTACAAATGCCGATTCTCGGTTTCCATTTCTTCAACTAGTTCAATCAGTTGTTGATCGGTAAGCTCGTCCAAAGGATGCGCCTGACTGGTACCAGAATCGATTTTGTCCAACTCGTCTTCTGCTAACATAGTCATGCTGGTTTCGAGGAGGTCTTTTGGTTCTTTTAGGATAGCAGTTTCAGATGCGTTTAAATTGCCTTCTTGGAATAGGACTTCTTCATCTTGAATTTCTCGAACCTAAAACAGATTAATTTTTGAAAAAATCGCAGAAATAATTCGAAATTTTACCTCTAGAGCTTGTTCTAAATCTCCCGCATCTTCAACTTGAATTTCTTCAATTGGTTTCTCTTTCACTTCTTCTTCTGTAGCTTTTTGCTCTTCAACAACTAATGTCTGAGATTTGGCTTCTTCTTTTTCATTTTCAACTTGCTCTTGGCTTGGCGTCGGTTCATCCATATCCAATTCTGCTGACACTTTCAATGTCATTCAAATAATAACCATACAATCACCAGGGGTGCGATTTTCGATACCATTCGAATACATTTCGTACACGAAATTTGACTGACAACAATGTAAATTAAATAGGAAGTATTCGAAATTGTATCAAATTTCGTAAAGTCTGTTTTTTTTTTTTTAAGATAATTCCCCAAGTCAAAAATTTAGTAACTATGTTGGTAGCACAAGCTTTATCTACATAAAAAATTTGAAAGCATTGACAACTTGACATTCTATTGCCAACATAATGTCACTTTAACTTTTATCTTTAAAAAAAACGAGATTTTATAGAGCCCGCTAGGTCAGAAATTGGTTATCCGTATATTTTACCACGGGCACAACCTTATTATAAATATGACAGAGCGTAGGTAAGGCGGCATTAGCTATTGAATATTGGAAGCAGACTATGGCAAATATTGATGAACGAAATATCGATTTATTTGAAGTCGACCAAGGTAAAATGTTAATTGAAGTGTCAACCATTTTGACACCTACCAAATTCATTCAAACGGCAGGACTCATGTTTTTCAGTTTTCAATAGTTTTAATATGCCATTTAACGTTATTGTATTTAACCGAGCATTTAACTTATGTTCTGAATTCAAAATTTAAAAAAAAAAACTTTTCCTTTTTGTTCAGTAGAAAAAAGACTTCAGTCTGGTTCCTATTCGTCCCAAGAATTGAGTTCGGAATGGGATTTTAGTGCAGTGCTAGTGCGGTGTTCGTGTAGTTCAGTGTTATATCACGTACGATGAAAGTGTAATCGGCGGTGTAAAGCCTAATTCTCACTTGCGCGAAATTCGCTCTTTTTTGACATTGCTCCAAAAATTTGACGTTTGATACACGCATAAAACGTCAACTTGTCGATGCAATGTCAAAAAAAGAGCGAATTTCGCACAAGTGAGAATGAGGCATAACACTGAATACACCATCATTTCGTACCGAATAAATAGTGTCCCACCATCTTCACACCATTCGGACACCAAATTATTTCCAAACACAAAAAAAGTGTACACCAAGTACTCCTATCATTTAACGAACGCCATAGTGTCAATAGTGTAAAAAGTGTCCACACTTTCTACCATTTCGAACTCACCTAAAGTAGTTTATTGGTGATAAAACAAAACAAAATTCTCATATGTCACATTTTGATAGCTGTCAAGATCTGCCAATCACTTTGTTTAATGTTTGTAGAAGAACCAGAGATTTGAGTATTTTTTTACTTAAACTATAGGTATTTTCTTTTTAAATTTTTGAACTCCGAATTCACGTGCAAAATGTCAAATGACTTATAAAATATTGCTGCCGTTTGGCAGGGTTTTGACAGGTGTCAAAATGGTTGACGTTTTTTCATTTACCTTGCTCGACTTCGCAGGGATCGATATGTCGGTTGTCAACAAGATCTGCCATAGTTATTCTACTTTTAGATGTTAGATTCCAATATTTGACAGCTAACACGGCTTACGGTATCCCCAATAACATAATTAAATTTCAGCCAAATATCACGGGTAACCAATTCCTATTTGAATATTTACCTTCACTTATATTGAACCGTTTGAATAGAGGCAGAAGTTTGATCGATACTTACTCGAATAAAGGTTAAATAATAATAGTTTGAAACGGAAGGGCCAAAAATTAATTTGTCGCAAAAAACTGAGATGCTATTGAGAACCATGGAAGCGTAAGCAAGTCATATAGCTCTGGGGAGTTTTTTGAAGAAATGTCACGCCACCAAAAGGAACTTTGAAATCTGAACTGGTCTAGCATAAGAGAAGCCGAAATTAAAGAGGTCTATAAACCTAGCAGTGGAAAAAAACGTCGGGAACTATATATAATAATAAGCTGCTTTTTAGGTGCTAATTAGGGCCTCTAATTAAAAATTAGGTGCTCCTTTAGTTTTTGAGAAAATCAAAAAAAACTAAGGGAGTGTTGAGTTTATAAAAGCTAGCACTCCCTTATAGTAAAAAATATTGTCACAACTACCCGCTTTACGGGGGTGACATGGGGGGTTTGTAGCTTTGGGGGTAGATGGAGAGAAACTCGCTCAGGTTATATAAAAATATATGCTATATATTTTCCCAAATATAACCTTACATGTATGCTAATCCTATAAGGTACATGACCCTTCGTACACTGGGGTCCTTATAGGGGGCCACACGTCAATTCTGCTTGGGGGACTGTAGATAAGTTTATCGTCACCCTTATGCCTTGTCCAGAGGGGCGTTCCCAACGAGAGGTAATTGCACTGGACAACGATAAGGCTGAAGATACCCAGAGGGGCGTTCCCAACGAGAGGTACTTGCACTGGGGAGACTTAATTCCAGAGGAGCTTTTCCAACGAAAGGTACTTGCACTGGTTTAAGTCTGCCTTTGCTGCGGCTTGCAGCGCAATTTATATTAATTTATTGCTGAATTGCAATAAACATTCGATCGAATCGGCAATTAAATTAATAAGGTTGAATACCGGGTCCTCCTTTCCTAAGCAGCTAGTTGACAATATTTTTTTAAATTTTTTCTTCGTATCAGAATTAGGTGCTTTTTAGGTGCTCCCAAATAGTCCAAAAAAAAAAATAGAATTGATTAATTATTAACTGACTTACAGATTTTTTTAAAATTATTAGGGGACTGCTGGCTTTATGTTTACATGTTGGTGTGTCAGAATGAAAAAAACTTCAGGATCTATATAATAGTTAGGTGCTTTTTAGGTGCTAGCTAGGGCCTCTTATTAAAAATTAGGTGCTCCTCTAGTTTTTGAGAAAATCAAAAAAAACTAAGGGATTGCTAGGTTTAGGAAAGCTAGAAGTACCCTATAGTAAAACATATTTTTTCAAAAATTCCTTTCGTATCAGAATTAGATACTTTTTAGGTGCTTCTTAATAATCGTAGAAAAAATAGAATTGATTAATTATTAACTGAGTTACAGATTTTTTTTTTAATTATTAGGGGACTGCTGACTTTACGTTTGTTATTTTATATTAATAAAATCCCAGATTCCACGACTTTAAACAACGTATTTATTATTAACAATTCGGGTACAATAGAAGAGAGCAACCAACAACATTGACAAAGTTGACAGAACACACATTTCATGTCATTGCAATATTAGCAGGTTGCACATTATTAAAATCGTATCTAAAACATAGAGCGCTATCTCCTAATGAGAAACTAAGCTTACATAAATTCTTAACACTCCTCCTCGATTTTAAATGTTATATAATAGTACATTAAAATACAAGTTTCATAAGACGTCATTTTATCGCACGAGCCCTATATTAGAAAACGAGCCGGAGGCGAGTTTTCTAAAGGGCGAGTGCGATAAAATGACTTATGAAACGAATATTTTATACTATTTTTTCTATTTTGGTATTGTTTAATTGAAAAAAACAAACTTTTCTTGGACATTTTATTCTCATATTTCCTGATTTCATATGTTTAGGTTGGCAACACTACATGCCAAATATAGAAATCTTCTATTATTTTTTATCGCGAATGACAGTTCAATGGCCATCAATCAGCTAGTGTTACCAACCTCCGATAAGTAAAAAAGGAGTGTCACAAAGAGTTTCTTTTCGAAACTACTTTTATGGGTAGTTGCACCAACACTTTTTAATCTTCGTTTAACAGTAAACTTGGTTCAAACCAAAGAAATCCATTGCACCGTTTTTTAAAGAAAGTTTAATTTGATTTGAACTTGGTTTAACTTAAACGGTCATCTTTGATGGTTTAGGAGAAGTTTTTTACTATTGAACGCACAGAAGGGAAATTCGTAGTGTAATGACATGCCGACTGTTGTTGTTTACGGTTATTTTCATGTTGTAAGGTTAAGTATAGTGCTAAATAAAATAAATAAAACAAATTTCTGCTAATAAATAATTATTAGGAGAATTATTATTAAAATGAACATTGATTACGAAGACATTTTTGACGACGACTTAGAAATCCTTGAAATAATCCAAAATGGGATTCCAAGGAGAGTCATCCAGCGCAAGAATCATTTCGATGAAATGAGCCCCTATACATTCTTCCGCAAATTTCGTCTTTATAAAGACACTGCATTGCGTGTTTTGGAACAAATAGAGCCGGAACTTGAATATCCCAATAATATGTAAGTAGAAGCTAAACAAAATACTTGAGAATATATGTGTAAGTAAGTATACTTTGCTTAAGCAAAAGCTAGGATCTTACTACTTAAGCAAGAGTAAACCTAATGAAATATCAATTTTAATCAGGTATGCTGATATATATTCTAGGAACAATAGTGTATCTCCTATCAACCAGTTGTTGATTACATTGAGATATTATGCTACTGGGGGCCATCTAAACTTTTTAGCTGATTTTGGAGGTATGGATACTTCTACAGTATCAAGAATAATTGTCCGAGTATCAGAAGCAATTGCAAGGCTTTACCCTCAATATATTAATATGCCCCTTCCACAAAATATTATAGATGAGCAAATTAAGTTCCATGACATTGCTCGATTTCCAAGAGTTCTTGGAGTTGTCGATGGAACACATATTAAGATACAAAATCCAGGTATGCGTACTGTTGATGAGAAAACTCAATAATTTTCTATCAAGAGACTAGCTAATTTTAAGTAAACAGAAAATTTAAAGCCTTATCATTTCTTGAGAACACCCTGTTTTATTTGAGATTGATTTTACTATGAATGTTTGTACAATTGCATAAGGTCATTCGAACAAAAATTGTAGGCGTAAAGATTTGTAAAACGCAAATATTTACTTTGAATGTTCTGTCTAAAAAAAAAACATCACCTAGGTACTTAGCAGTCTCAAATATTTTAGAAAATAGCGAATTTGTTATGATCTACTATTTTTTAAGATATTTGAATCTATCTTTTGTTCAAATTAAAAAATAGAGCGTGATTGATTATTGTTTTATATCCGTTGACTTTTGGCTTTAAACAGGATAGATCATAGAACTAGGAAAAAACATTAATTACCTTCGCAATATTTTTGCTTTATTAGGTGGAGATGATGGGGAAGTATTTAGAAACCGCAAGGATTATTTTTCTATCAATACTCAAGTAGTATGTGATGCTGATATGAAATTTGTGGATGTTGTAGCAAGATGGCCTGGATCTGCACATGATGCTACAGTCTTTATGAATAGTAGAATATGTGCACAATTCGAAAACAGACAATATCGAAATGGTTTGCTTCTGGGTTAGTATGAATATTTTTAATACCTACTATTACTTTCAAAAGCTTCTGTCACCAATGCTTAGTTATAAAAATAATTAACATAAAGGATTCTTACATGTTGTATGATAATAAAATAGAGCTCAGTTACTCAATTCTGAAATTTTAGGAGACAGTGGCTATCCGTTACTACCATTTTTGTTGACACCCCTCGAAAATCCAGTTACAGACCCTCAACAATTATACAATGAATCTTTCATCAGAACCAGAAACATAATTGAAAGAACAATCGGAGTGTGGAAAAGTCGATTTCCATGCTTAGCATACGGCATGCGCATAAAAACACAAACTGCTTTGACTGTAATAATAGCCACTAGTGTCCTACATAATATCGCTAGGGCGATGAACGAACCAGAACCCCCTGTATTGAATGCAGAAAGACTGAATTATTTTATCGACATTGGTCAAATGGAATATCGAGAAAGTCATTTAAATATTCCAGCAGCAGCACACCTGATTCAAAATGATATTGTTAATAACTACTTTGGAGGCATTTATAGTTATTTATGTATCAAGGGTACTAAGTAGATGATTATGCCCTGAGGGCGACAGTCTTACAAAGCCGAGGGCCTCTGGCCCGAGGGTTCGTAAGTCGCCCGAGGGTATATTATCTATTAGTACCCGTGGTGCATACAAACTTTTATGTCATACCAGTTGGTTGTGAATAATAAATACCTAGGAAAAAAGTGTCACTTCGCAAATTGTCATCAGTGTGCAAACATCATAATTTTTTGACAAAAATAATATGTTTATAAGCGTAAATTTATATTTTGTTAATAAAGAATAAGTTAATTGAAAACTGTTTTTTGCGTCTTTATGCCCGCGCGGGCCATAATGTGTACTTTATGCCCGCACGGGCATAAAGTAATGAATTATGTAGATGGTATCCAAGGTATAAAAACACAATAATGTATTGGTATGACATAAAAATAATAAGAAAATAAAATTAACTTCATATTTTTGATCCAGTTTTTTATTTGGTAAATTCTGAATATACACAAAAAAATATCTGGCAAAATTTATAAATACAGTCTTATAACACATTGGTACAAATCGAGGTACAAAAACATAGAAACTAGGATCAGGGTTTTCCCATATAAATGTTCACCCACCCCATGTGATAATATAGATTGTGTTCCATTCAAGGAAGTTAACAAGCTGCCAAAATTTTATACTAACAATAAAATAGTTATTTTCCTAACAAGTGCGCAAAGTGTTACTTTTCCGCACGCAAACACAGTTATACGAACGACGCGAAGCGGAGTTCGGATACGTGTTTGCGTGCGGAAAAGACACTTTGCGCACGTGTTAGGAACAAAATTTTTCCTACGAGCTTCATATCAGGTAGGTAATAACAAAAATTTAAAAAAAAAAACGATAATTTGTTTAATTATTTTTAATTAACTTGAAGGGAAACTATGCATTTATCAAAAAATTACATAACAAAAAAAATAACAGAAAATCCTGGTCAGAGCTGTTCGTCTTAAAGCGTTTAAATTTGATGAGAAAGTTTGTAGATTTTTGCATATAAATAGAGAACAAATCTGATGTGTCAAAGTTAATTTATAATTGGTGTTTGTATAGATGTTGGCTGATATAGAAATAGAGGAAAAATTTGTCATCATGTGTCAAAGTCGACAGGTGCACTTATTGTTGCTTGACAATTATAATTACTTTTCGGCACTCAGTGCGGATAAGGCCTGTATCCGCACTGAGTGCGGAAAAGTGTAACTTTGAGCCCGGAAATGCGTGCGGAAAAGTACTACTTTGCGCACGCTCGTAGGAAAATGAATTTTTAATTAAAAATTGTCATGATTCAGAAGTAAACAACTTTGACAACTTTTGATAACTTTTACTTTTAAAATAGCCCTGTTCTAGGTGGGTGAACATGTATAGGAGAAAACCCTGTAGCTACCTAATTAAGGGATTTTGGTTCAGACAAACACTGATGAAACTTCTATTTCAGTTGCTTTTCCCTTTGGATTTGGAGAGTTAGAAGCTCCACTCTGAGCTCATGTTCTTTCAACTCTGCTTTTATTTGGTTTTGCAACACTTGTTTTTGATAGTTTGCAATTTCTAGTCTCTCGCTTACTAATTTATCATATTTTTCTGATAAATCAGAGGCTGCCAATGTTTTCACAAATGTTCTAGGCCTTCGCCTGGATGTTGTGTTGCTGGGTGTTGCCTAAAAATGAAAGGAAAAAATTATTTCAACGTGAGATAGCAAGACAGACTGTACAAGGTAACAATTTCAAAATTGGTAGAATGTATGGCATCTCTAAAATAAAAAACATAAATACCAATAGTGTGTCAGGAGTATAAGCGAGAATGAAACAGGTTTGAGGGTTCAAGTATTTTACTTGTTTGACATGCCACTTGTTTGTAAAAACTTTAAGCATTATATTATATACTTACTAGCATTGACTCTGGATTGAGTGCACTGTCTGTGGCTGATTTCAAATCTTGAACTGTGTAGCGTTTCCAGTTCTTTGATTGATTTTGTTTTAATTTTTGTGTTTCACTTTCCATTGACGTCGTTGCTTTTCTCTAAAAAAAATATTCTCTATGATTACATTATCTAATATTTTGCTAGCTTGTAGCTGTAATGGTAGTACCGAACACTGACAAGGTCTTTTAAAATTATGATGAGAATATAATTATTATCCTGTACTTAACAAACAAAATGAGGCATTGGCCCAGACCAATATGATGTGATCCAAAAACTACATACCTTTTTTTCTTCTGGTTTTCCTTGTGAGGCTTTCTTTTCCTCAATGGTATCCTCAAACTCAAAAATACTATCTTCATGATCATTCTCAAAGATGAATTCAATAGCATTGTCTTCTAAGATTACGTCCTGTGACTCTTGGGAAGTTGTTGGGTTTGAAGAATTGATGTTTATAATTGCATCTCCACCAAAAGGGGTCTCAAGGCCTTGTACACTTTTATTGGAAACAATAGACATAAGCAAATCATCAAGTGGTTCCTTTTTTGCTTGGTTGTCTGGCAGCCACCTCCAGTTTTATAAATTTCCCGTCTTTCAGCAGCTACTGATTTTCTCAACAGTTTTTTCCTGTTTTCATAACATCGTTTTAAGCATTCCACAGCTCTTGGGCAAGAGGGCCCCGCACTGTTATACTCCTGTGCTATTTTTTTCCACATATCTTGTTTTTCACTGCTTGTAACCGCATCAGTTTTTTTATTTTCTATTATAGTTTTATATTTTGCAACAATATTAATTAAAAGGGCTTTATCGTTGTTTGTAAAATTAGCTGATCTCTTTTTTATTTGTGAATGCGATGTTAGTGGATCCATTTTCTTAAATCAAGCAATGCAATTAGCACAAAAAAACTTTCAAATATAGGGGGTCACTGCTTCGATTAATTAGATTTGGAAGAACTAACTCAGCAGCAGAGAAAATAAAATAACAAATAATTCACTTTTTAGTTTTTAGGATTTGGATTTTAGGTTATATTTTCTTTGACATTTGACAAATTTTGAACATATTCGCCAACCCAAACGAAAAAAATCCTAGAAATTACTAGTTTAATCAAACCGAGCTTAGTTCTGTGCCGTGCAACGTAAGGTCAAGTAATCGGGGTTTATTTTTGAATCTCAGTTTTATTAAACTTGGATTAACAGAATCTTGGTGCAACTAGCCATTAGTGTCGAAAAGACTTCGATATGACACCAAAATAGAAAAAATAAAATAAAGAACTAAACTGAATTAGGTACTCGATTAAACAATGTGAACCTTATTTCTTAGATATACAAATATATCTTTAGTTAAATATTTTGTTAATATATCCGCCAAATTTTGATCAGTTGATACATAGTTAATTGTTATTTCCTTTCGTGCAACTAAATCTTTCAAGTAATGATTTTTTATATCTATATGCTTCGCCCTTTTAGAGTTTTCGTTACTTTTTGACATTAGAATTGAACTCTTATTGTCACAATACAAAATCGTTTCATTATCAACTTCAAAATCATTCAAAATCCCCTTAAGGTTCACTAAATCCTGTGCGCAAGTAGCCGCTGCCACATACTCTGCTTCTGCAGTAGACAGTGCAACACAACTTTGTTTCTTCGAGAACCAATATATTGGATTTTTACCATACAATATAATACATCCACTTACACTTTTCCTGTTTATTTTGTCAGTTGCCCAATCTGCATCTGAATATCCAGTGAGTTTTAATTTAATAATATCAGTTTTATAATAGGTTAAAGTTTTCATTTTGGTTTCCTGTAAATATCTCAAAACTCTTTTTCCTGCATTCCAAGTCTCCATTGTTGGTTTATCTAAAAATCGACTTAGATATGATACTGAAAATGTAATGTCGGGTCTGGTAGTTATTGATAGGTACATTAGTCCTCTAATTAACTCTCTATAAGGTACATTAATTATTTCGCTCTCAGTGTTGTATTGAAATCCTTTCTCCATTGGTGTTGTTTTTCCATGACAATTTTCCATCTTGAATATTGTCAGTAACTTTTCTATAAATTTTCTTTGGTTTATTTCTGTAACTTCTTCAGTTCTTGTAATGTTCATTCCTAAAAAATTTTTAACTTCGCCTAAGTCTTTGGCTTGGAAATCTTTCAAGAGTTTTACTGCCTCTTCAACATCTTTTTTTTTGCCAACGACTAACATGTCATCGACATAAATTAATATCCAAGTTTTCTGATTAAAGTATAAACAACAGTCATACAGTGATCTTTTATAATTGTTTCCAATTGCAAAATTATTGAAAGTATCATTCCATACTTTTGGTGACTCCCTTAATCCATATAAGGCTCGATTCAATTTTAGTGTAGGTGATTTTACTTTTAGTCGTAAAGGTGCATATTATATAAACTTCACTTTCTAATTTTCCGTTTAGAAATGCAGTTGGGATGTCTAGTTGTCTTATTTTAAAATCTCTTTGTAATACCATTGATATTAATAGCCTTATTGTTGATAACCTTGCAACAGGCGAATATACAGGATTAAATGGATCTTTTTGTTTCATCTGGAATCCCTTTGCCACAATTCGGGCCTTTTTGGTTCCATCCTCTTTTGTTCGAAACACCCATTTGGTTTGTATTGCAGATTTTCCATCTGGTACATTTGATTCTGTCCAAGTATTTAATTTTGCATGTGAATCTAATTCTTTTTCCACAGCATCTTTCCATTCCTTATTTTTAATAGCATCTTTGTACTCTATTGGATCACTTTCTTCGGTCGAAATTAAACAGTAAGCTTGATAGACCTCATATTCGTCTAAATATTTTGGTTTATTAATTATTCTTCTGGTGCTTGTTTCCTTTGATCTGAGTTTTGTTTCAAATTTTTTTAAATTGTCGGATTCTTCTCTATCGCTTCCACCTGGTTTGATTTCGTCTTCACGAACTTCAATTTCAATATCGTTTTCTCCTTCTTTTATGTCTAATTCATTTTCAATCGGTACTATCATTTCTCTTTTATTATCAATGTTTTCATCCTTTAGAATATTATCATAATTTGTTTCTTTTTCATTAAATCTAACATCTCTTGAGCAAAAAGTTAAATTTTCAATATAGTTCCACAACCGATATCCTGCCCCACAATATCCTATCATGATACATGGCTTTGCCCTTCGTCCTAGTTTATTATTTCTTGGTAAAATTACAGCCCATGCTTGACTACCAAATACTCTCAACTTTGATAAATCGTTCTTGTTATACCATCTCTTTGCCGGCGTTTCACCATTGTTTGCTTCAGTTGGTGACCGGTTTAATTCATAAGCTGAGCATAGTATTGCTTCTTCCCATAGTTTTCTGGGTAATTTAGTTTCTGCAAATTTGGTTCTCACCCTGTCTAACAATGTTCGATTCATACGTTCTGATGTTCCATTTTCCTGCGGAGTATATGGCATCGTATACTCGAGCTGAATACCCTTAGTTCTGCAAATTTTTTTAAAATAATCTGATATAAATTTCCGCCATTATCTAATCTTATTCTTTTTGTTTTTAAACTGTGTTGAGTTTTAATTAATCGAACAAAATCAATAACATATTGATAAGCTTCACTTTTATTCTTTAACAATTTAACTACCAAGAAATGAGAAAAATCATCAATCAATACTTGAAAGTATTTATAACCTTCTGGAGTAGGAGTTACTACAGGACCTGCGATATCAGAATGTATCAATTCACCAATTTTGACGGTTTTCTTTTGACTATTATAAAATGGTTTTCGGGTACTTTTAGCTTCAATACAACTCTTACAAATTTCTTGACTAAACGGTTAACCTAATCTCTTTAAATTAAATCTGTTAATATGACCTAGCCTTCTGTGCCATATGTCTTTACCTAGACTTTCATGTGCTGTATAAACACACTCATTACCTAACTTAATATCAACTTCACAATTATTATTACATTCATTTTGTCTATAAATGTTAGTATCAGTTTTAAAATCAATATTTAAATAAAATAAATCATTATGAGAATTACAATAAAATTTAGAATCATTTTTTAGTAAAATGGCACACTTATTACCAGACATATCATTATTGAAAATAACTTGAAAATCATTTTTGAGCAATTTAGATACAGACATAAGATTGTGTGACATACCTTCAACTAATAAAGCTTCAATTGTTATCTCTCTTCTTTGGCAGATTCCCTTAATTGTTCCTTTCTTCTTTGCATACAGAATTTCTTTTTCTTTGGCTGTTCCAATTTTAATTTCGTGTTCTAGATCCTTGACATCTGACATGTACTTTTCTAAATCCCCCATTACCATATGTTGAGTGCATCCTGAATCCAGGATGAAGCTGTTTATTGCACATGGTGAGGTTACAGTGCTTAATGCAATGAATGCAATTTCGTCTGCCTTATTTGCTTGGAGCCCTGTTCTGTTACCTGGTTGAAATTGACCATGGCTTTGACCCCTATTGTTTTGATAATTTGACTGATAATATCCTCTTCTGCTGTTTCTCCGACCTCTGTAATTCCCTCGTGTAACTGTATTCGAATTCAGCCGACAATCAGCTATTTTATGTCCAACTTTACCACATTTAAAACAAGTTAATTGAAATGCTTTAAAAGATTGTTCTAGCTGGGTAACACTATGTCCTTGTTTTGCTTTAAACTTCAGTTCTTCATCGAGTAGGCGAGACTTCACAAAGTCCATTGTTACTTTACTATTCATTGTCTCGATTGCTGTAATTACTGGATCAAATTCTTCATTAAGTGTTAATAAAAGATGATAAACTTTATCTTCTTCCTCTACCTTGGATCCAATGCTTTCTAGTTCTCTTATTAACGTGTCAAATTCATGAAAATGGTCTTCTAGCTTTTCGTTTCGTTTATGTTTTAAGGTCAGTAATCGTTTTTTAAGTGTCAGTTTAGTAAATACACTTTGTCTTTGAAATACATCTTCCAGTGCCTTTAACATTTCTTTTGTTGTTTTGGAGTCTTTTATTATATCAAGGTGTTTGTCGCTTATACATTGTACTATTATTGATTTGGCCTTTGCATCTCTTACCTTAAATTCTAATTTTTCTTTATCTCCAGTGAAGTCGTCTAAAACCTTTTCCAACGTATCTTCTATCTGTTTTTCTTCCAATAAAGCTCCCACTCTGAACTTCCAATTGTTAAAATTTTCGGTATTCAACTGAGGTACTGTTATCACATTCATTTTTCTGCTTTTGAAGTCTTGCTTCTTTTTCACAAATTAGTATTTCTTTCTTGGGTGAGCTGGGCCCATAACCTGTTATTTTATATTAATAAAATCCCAGATTCCACGACTTTAAACAACGTATTTATTATTAACAATTCGGGTACAATAGAAGAGAGCAACCAACAACATTGACAAAGTTGACAGAACACACATTTCATGTCATTGCAATATTAGCAGGTTGCACATTATTAAAATCGTATCTAAAACATAGAGCGCTATCTCCTAATGAGAAACTAAGCTTACATAAATTCTTAACAACGTTTACTTGTTAGTGTGTCAGAATGGCAAAAAAACTTCGGGATTTATACATATAATAATTAGGTAGTGAAAAATATTTTTCCAAAATTTTCTTTTATATCAGAGTTAGGTGCTTTTTAGGTGCTCCTAAATAGTCGAAGAAAAAAAAGGATTGATTAATTATTAACTGAGTTACAGATTTTTTTTTAATTATTAGGGGACTACTAGCTTTCATAAACCTAGCAATCCCTTCTTTTTTTTTTTTCTCAAAAACTAGAGGAGCACCTAATTTTTAATTAGAGGCCCTATTTAGCACCTAAAAAGCACACCAACAAGTAAACGTAAAGTCAGCAGTCCCCTAATAATTAAAAAAAAATCTGTAACTCAGTTATTAATTAATCAATTCTATTTTTTCTTCGACTATTTAGGAGCACCTAAAAAGCACCTAATTCTGATACAAAGAAAAAATTTTAAAATAATTATTTTACTATAGGGGACTGCTAGCTTTTATAAACCTAGCAGTTCCTTAGTTTTTTTTGATTTTCTCAAAAACTAAAGGAGCACCTAAATTTTAATTAGAGGCCCTAATTAGCACCTAAAAAGCACCTAATTATTACATAGTTTCCGAAATTTTTCTCCACCTTGGGACTGCTAGGTTTATAGACCTAAATTAAAGAATCCACAGAAGTATTCGGATACAGCGTAGTGACTGAAGGCATTGAATATCAAGTCAGCGATTAGCAAATACCTGCAAAAAAATTCATAAGATTTATTGAGGAATATGGTTCAAAAGTGTACAATTCCAAATACAAAAATTGCGCCTAAAAATTGCTACGTTGTAAGAGCAATATAAAATAAGTCCATTTAGGGCTCGCTCAAGTTGGCCCCCCATATCAGGGTTTTACATTGTTTCTCAATTATAGTCAATTGTGCTCGTTTTGTCGTCAATTGACGTTTTCAATTAAAAGGGATGGACAATAAAGTATGAAAACAATCATTTTCCCGCCAACATTTGCTTGCTTGTCAATGCCAGTGTGTATTGGGTGTTTTGAAAGAAATTGTGGGAAAAGTTACTACTTCATTTGCAGAACATTGCTATGGAGAAAGCGGTGAATTATTTTGGAAGCAAACAGCTCCCGCAAACTAAACTTGAATGTGGATTACTTTGTATACTGCGAGTATTCTTTCTGATTTTATGTATCCAAAATTTGACAAATGTAGGATTTGATGGAAACTTATGGAAAGACACGTCCGCCGGTAAATAGGAATTATTTTTACAAAAAGTCACACTACACAATCACCATTGTTAAGAAAAAACTTTGAAAAAACCGAGGAAATAATAGTTTCCAGTTTCCACATGTACAAAAGTCTTGTCAACAAACCACTGTCAGCGGCTGTCAACCGTTGTTTTCATACTCTTTTGGCGTCTGACAGTTTGACGCCAGAGAGAGAAGCTTTTAAATTGAAAAGGTCATATTGACCTTTGAAAATGGAAAGAAAATGTGGGAAGCAAACCGCTTTTGCAGACTAAACTTGAACGTGAATTACTTTGTACGCCAAAAATCTGATGAGCTTTGAATGCTGATCCAAAGTGACATTATGGTGTGGGACTGGGACCCCAAGAAGGTGGAAATCCTTGAAATAGTTATTTTCCTAACAAGTACGCAAAGTGTTACTTTTCCGCACGCAAACACAGTTATACGAACGACGCGAAGCCGAGTTGGAATAAGTGTTTGCGTGCGGAAAAGACACTTTGCGCACGTGTTAGGAACAAAAATTTTCCTACCAGCTTCATATCAGGTAAGTAACAACAAAAATTAAAAAAAAAAAACGATAATTTGTTCAATATTTTCAATTAACTTGAAGCGAATCTATTCATTCATCAAAAAATTACATAACAAAAGAAACAGAAAATTGGAATCCTCGTCAGAGCTGTTCATCTTAAAGCGTTTAAATTTGATGCAAGCAAAAGAAGTTTGTAGATTCTTGCATGTAAATGGAGAACACAATTCTGATAATGTGTCAAAGTTAATTATATTCAGTGTTTGTATAGATGTTGGCTGATATGAGCTATTTTCGGGTTCGAAAACGGTTCAAAACAAGCACACAGTTCATCAATCAACAAAATGACAACAGCTCAGCTATCACAAATTTCAATAATAAACTGTGCGATTGTTTTGAACCGTTCTAGAACCGTCCTTTTTTCGAACCCGAAAATAGCTATGTAAACAGAGAAAAAAATTGTCATGTATCAAAGTCGACAGGTGCACTTATTGTTGCTTGACAATTATTTTTACTTTTCGGCACTCAGTGCGGATAATCTGCACTGAGTGCGGAAAAGTGTAACTTTGAGAACGGTAATGCGTGCGGAAAAGTACTACTTTGCGCAAGCTCGTAGGAAAAAGACATTATTTTCATAATAGTTTCGAAACGTGAAGAAATCTAAACTCATTATTCAGGTAAAGCCTATACGAATAGTCTGGGAAACGACCGCGTTTTTTCTACTCCGAGCGAGTTATGTGTCGATGTTACCGGCAAAGCCCGTTATGCAGTCATACCTAGGTTTGTCTAGGCAAAGTCCGCATTGCCGGGCCACTTTAGGCAAAGTCGGAAATTAGTCGATATTTCCGACATTGCCTACACTGTTGTCGGACAATCTTAGGTTTACCAAATATGTAGCAGGCAAACTCCGAAAAAACCTGCCGCATCACTATTATACTGTTATTATTATACGTAGATATACCTATTATATTGGGGTATAATCAGAGACAACCTTAAAATCAGAGTAGACACTTGATATTGTTTATTATGACACTTATTAAAAGAAAAGGTAGGTATTCGCCAAAAAAAAAAACACATTCAAAAAACCAACCAAAAAGATATCGAGGTAGAATCATCGGTCTCTTCGGGTAGAATTAGGGCCCCTGCATGATACACTTTTTAAAAAATTATTTCTTGCAACTTTGGATTTGGTTTCTTACATATAGGGAACTGATTGGGAACACCATGTTTAGTAGGTACCGATTCTATAAAAACCATCTGCAGTTTTTTCCATAACAACTCCTAGTATATCACAGGCATCTCCTTTGCCTCTGTCTAAACTCGAAACTGGCACTGTGACTGATTCCCCTACCTGAATTTCCGGAAACTTTTGCTGCGATAGCTGCTTCATCTTCTCTGCTTGAACTCTCAATCCTTCGTAGGCAACTTCCTTGTTTATAAAGGGTGATCCAACTAGTGCTTCAGGATTTTAAAGTGAAATATAGGCAACACTGTACATGCCAAAAAAAAATTATTTGATGTGGAACATTTAAACACCACAGCAACGTAGCGAAATTATTAAAATTAATTACCAAAACCAAAGCTCTATGAAGGCAACATGATCGACCCAGTGAATAAACCATTCGTAATGTTGTGAGGAAATTAGAAAATGAGTTTACGTTGCTGGAAAATCCAAGAATAAATTGTGCAAAAAATGTGAGAAATGCAGAAAATGTTGAAGCTGTTAAGGCCAAGTGTTCGAGATAATTCAAATTTGTCTGTTAGACGTCGTTCTCAGCAACGATTATTTCTTCCCAATATTCATCGGAAACCAACTGGAGGGATTCTGGTTTCAACAAGATAGCGCTACGTGTCATACCGCCAACAAAACCATGGCGTTATTGCAAGAGCAGTTATTCCTGAGATACCGGCCCAAATGTGTAAAAACGTAATGATAAATTGGATTGATCAAATTCGCTATTGTGGATAAAGTCGTGGAGGTCATTTCACCGATATTATCCTCTTTCGAATGACATGAAAACATTTTGGCAACGCAGCAATGTCTGTGTTTTATTTCATTCCAAAATACTAAAGCACCAATTGGAACACCCTTTAGTTGCAGAAATTGTCTGCGCACATCGGAGGCATAGAATTGATCGATGCTCCAAAACCCTCTTCGTCATCGTTGGTACTGGTACCACTGGTACTTTGAGCGCAAATCAAGTGAACAATTTCACCATAGTATCTGCACTTGTGAGGACCTGAAGTTTCCTTAAAGCAACTAGCACCTAAGTTTTGTGTAGAGCTTGACAGTGGCTTTTGAATTGTCGTTTTCAGAATTGGATTTTTCCTGCTTCAGATTATTCGTTGCTCCACTTCTATCGGAATCAACAGTAGCAAGCGCTTCTTCCAATTCCTCTTCAATTTTCAGCACCTTTTTTATCAGAAAGTCTGAATACCAATATGAGCTTTTCTTCCTAAAAATAACGAAATTGATTATTTACTAACATAAACAGTAATTTACCTAACCATTACTTACCGAACATTGCTTCAAACGGAGTTTGTCGGATTCCACTGTGATAAGCATTGTTTTCTATAACTAACAGAAACCAAATCAACGCAGAATCGCAGACCCTCCCTCCGACGCTTGGTTTTATTATCTCCCATTCAGGTAAGCAATATGTTTTCAACATCCTGGTTAGACTGCTCTGTACTTCCCTGGCTTTGGGAATGACGTGGTTTTCCGTGGACTAAACTCAGTTGTGGCCACATTATCACTTTCAGCTCTTCAATAATGCGATTTGCAAATTCATGTCCGTTAAACAATAAGCGACCTCTTCTGCTTTTTTTGTTCGTAGTGGCCGCAAAACTAGATATTTCGAAAGATCATCCTGGTAATTGAGGATATATTTGAAATCACTATCAGGGCAAGTCTGCATATCGATTAGATCGACTTGTCCTCTCAAATTCACTTCTCGGAATAGCAAAGGTTTTACAGTTATTCCTTTTTTTGGATGCTTTTTCTTCTTCTGACATGCTTCACATAGCCCTAAGTGAAGTTTACCTAATGCATTCTCGAGTTACATTAGCATATTTTGCTTTATTCATAATATCTATTTTAGCACGACCACATTTCCTATGAGCATTAGCACCCACCTCAAAAAAATCTTCATTGGGGACAAAGTATTTTACTGCAGTGACTTTGCGCAGACAATGGCAAAATTAACTTTTTAATCCCCCAACAAGTAACACATCGTAACGTTTAAGAGGTCGGTATTGCAGAGTTAGTTGTTTTTTTGTCAACTTGCTTGGCTTCTTCAACTTCTTTAATTAATGCCCTGTACTTCTCTATCGTTGGAATGTAAAAAGAATTTATTGGTTTCTGCATACTCTCTAATTTCTCCAAAAATCTTCCCTTCATTTCATCCGTGCCACTCATATCTACTGGCATATGTCTTCTTGGTCACAAATTCAATAGCGATTGAACCCAACTGTACACACCGTCCGCCTAATATCCACTTATTTCGGAGTTTGCCTGCTACACATCTAGCAAACCTAAGATTGTCGAACCACAGTGTAGGCAATGTCCGAAATATCGAATAATTTCGGACTTTGCCTAAAGTGACTTGGCAATGCGGACTTTGCCTAGGCAAACCTAGGTATGACTGCATAACGGACTTTACCAGTAACATCGACACTATTATCAATATATCGTATTATGTGCATCTAGGGTTGCCAGACCTCCTATTTTTAATATGAGACTCATATATTTTAACTGTTTCTCATATCTCATATTAGTATGTTTAATATAAGACTATTTCTCATATATTTCCAGTATTATCACTACCACAATGTGATAGTGATAGACCGGAATGTCATGCGTCCGTTATCCGACCCCGATTCCCGACTGTCCGATGGTACGACGGAGCTCCTATTGGCTAAAAAATTCCCCGCCACTTTTTATCCAAATATTTTCAACTTTTTTCTGACGTCGGATAAAGTTGAAATAATAACAAAACGATTATGGGTCAGGAATTTGTTTAAACATCAAAAAAACTCAAGGTGTTGTCCACGACTTGTTACAAGAAATGAGACTAAAAGAATGTCCAACAATACATTCCAAAATCTGCTAAAAATCATAGCTAATTGTCAAGATGGGAGCTTTCTTGGATTTGGGCATTTTGCAGTACATAAAATATTCTCATATATTATTTTCCAATCTCATATAATTTTATACAGGATCTCCTATTTTCAAAGCTCAAGTATCTGGCAACCCTATGTGCATCTATTAACCGGTATTCCTGCCTGAGAGCAAATGCTGCCGGAAATATCTTTTAACAAATGATTAACAAATTAAAAAAAAACGTAACACTACCCCATCGAGTTATGCCCTAAGTAGGGTATCAAATTGAAGGTCTCGATGTCCTCTCTATCTAAAAAGTCGATCCTGCCTCGTGAGAACTTGCCGGAAAAAGGTAGCAGGGCAGCTTATTGGGGCAAGGGCCCGCGGTCTCAGCTTTGTCAAGTGTTGCAATGGTTTTGGACTAAATGATGTGGCAAATTGAAAGTTGATTTAAGGTCTGTTCGCACAGAAATCACAAACCAGTCAGAACGAATTTCATTGGTTGGAAACAGACAGGAAACTAGTTTCAATACCATTATTCATTCATGAAATTCGCTCCTTCTGGTTTGGGATTTCTGTGCGAATAGACCTTAAATCAACTTATTGAAACATTTGATGGCCGTTTGCACCGACCATTTTGAGGAAGCCTTAGCGATAAGTATTCCTCAAAGTGACATTTATCGATGTTGAAATGTCATTTTAAGGAATATTTATCGCTAATGCTTCCTTAAAATGGTCGCTGCAAACGGCCATGAAACCTTTAATATGACACATCATTCAGGGCAAAACTTGATAGGTGTCAAAGCTGAGATCGCGGGCCCTTGCCCCAATAAGCTGCCCTGCCACCTTTTTCCGGCAAGTTCTCACGAGGCAGGATCGACTTTTTAGATAGGAGACATCGAGACCTTCAATCTGATACCCTACTTAGGGCATAACTCGATGAGGGTAGTGTTACGTTTTTTTCAATTTGTTAATAATTTGTTAAAAGATGTTTCCGACAGCATTTGTTCTCAAGCACTAGGCAGGAGTACCGGTTAATAGATGCACATAATACTATACAGGGTGTCCCAGAATATGTGGGCAATCTTTCGGATTTAGATAGAACACAAAAAAAAAAAATGACAAATTCCTATAAAAAAAAAATTCCTACGGCCTTCCCTACGAAGTTTCAAAATACTTCCTGTATTTTTTTTTTATGGGAAGTTGTCATGTTATTTTTTTGTTTTCTATCTGAAACCGAGAGATTGCCCACATATTCTGGGACACCCTGTATATTGATAATAGTATCGACACATAACTCGATCGGGGTAGGAAAAATTGGGTCGTCTCCGTAACTAGAAGTTACTTGGACCAGACCTAAAATAGTGGTACGGTCTGCATCACATAATTGAAAAATATAGCAAAATTTATACTGATTGCTCCTCGTACCCGTTGGAAGCCAGACAAGTATGGATGGATGTAACGGATTGGCTCCTTGTACACGTTCGATGCCAGTCAACGTGGACTCGATAGATCTGATTGGCCATTGCCGATTGTTGATTGGCCGATATACAACAGCAACATGTTAAGAGCGTTGGAGCTCCCCAATGCCACTACAGGCGCGGATCCAGACCCAAATTAGGAGGGGGTTCATACAAAATATTGGAAGGTACAGGGTGTCTGGTTATAATTTGACACCCCACCAGTGGCGTGTTTACTATGGAACCTAGGGAAGCACAGCTTCCCCTCGAAGATTTATTGAGAACACTAAACTAAACTTTGTGTAGACATTTTCAAATAGTTATTTTTGTAACAAGTACCTAAAATCATCTGCTGAAACCGCAATCATAAAGGTGCATCCAAAGTGAAAAAAAAATCCTAAAAAGAAGCATTTTTGGGAGCGTATGACAAAAAAGAAATATATGGAACTTGTGAATGGCTGACTGGTTCTGATATTATAAGTCTCTCCTGCCCTGTACTTGCACCATCTTTCCCCACAGCTTCCCCGTCCAGGGCCGGCTCCAGGACCCGTGCAGCCTGTGCCCCTGCACGGGGCGGAAAAATCGAAGGGCGGCAAAAACCTCGGAGAATTGTTGCCTGCTATGTAAAAAAATAAAATAAAACATATTCAGGTTTTTAAACTCTGATTAATTCCAAACAATCTCACCACAGTTCTAAGGACTGAATAAGTACGCAGCTTGTTCTGTGCCGCCAATTATAGGTTGCACTAAAATAGTATAATAGTGATAAAAATTTTTAATAAAAAACTTAAAAATAATCAAAATATAATAGGTATATATCATACAGACTTGTGCGGTACTCGGGTACAAGTACTCTTCACTTTTACTCTAAGTACATTTTGAGTTACTCGGTATTCAGGCCACGATACTTTGTGAATCATGTAATCAGGAATGGGCATCTACGCGCAAATAAAGATTGCCTACGTTATGGTGAGAAAAACGCGTGGACGTAAACTATGTAATCTATGTAGACAACGTGTAAGATATGAAGACAACGCTTAAAGTATACTATTTTTGTCAGGTGGCAGGCCTTTTACTTTGTAAAGTTAATGGAACTGCAGATAATGTCTAATTTATTACAATATAAATTTAATTCAATGCAAACTTCCAAAAAAATAACTCAAATTTCAAATTTTCTGTTATCTACAGTATAGTCTACATAGTCTATGTCTACATAGTTTATATAATCTACATAGAAAAAAGTGCATGTAAACAATTCGTAAATAACGAGTAGACAAATCGCGTAAAGTAGATTTCATAGGGTCGGTTTCTCAATAGCGAGTTACCACCGAGTTAGTTTTAACCTCAGGGTAAACGTGTCCAGTTGCTATTTGTACCCTGGAGTTATGCTTAACCCTGGGGTGACTCACTATTGAGAAACCGGCCCATAGTCTACGGCACATCCCTACATGTAATTGTACCTACTTGTACTGGAACTATTTAAGAATATAAAAATACCCAGTAAATTTCCAAAAAAGTTAAGACCTGTTTCCACAGAAATCACTTACCAGTCAAGAAAACTAATTGTTGGCGATTTACACCAATAAAAAACGCTCTAACTGGTTTGTGATATCTGTGAAAACTGTGACTTCAATTTTCTAGCTTTTCTTGTGTAGCGTACAGATGCGTTCCGTTGTTCGTTGTAATTTGCAAGCGAAAATCTTGAACTTTTCTGTGCACTATGACGATGTGTCTGAGAACCTAGATTTGAAAATTCTGAGCCCCTATAAACTCTGGACTCTGGCTAACCAAACCAAATCGTAAAGTTGCTGAACTGATTTATAGTAAACCAAAATGTGTTTTTCAATTTTTGATGTGTGAACATCTATTTCGGCGGTTTGATGGTAAATTCTGGGAAATGGGACGGAAGTGTAAAAGGGGATGTGACGTAATAACCCATGCGCAGTGATTAGTGTGCAGCTACATCAGCGCTTACGGACTAAGGTGGCATTTGACTTTCATGTCAATAATGAAGGGTGGTTTAAAAGAGGTGCGTAACAACTTTAAGAAGTCATTGATACGCAAGTGGCATTGTGTGGAATGTATTCATAAATGTACTCGGTACTTTGAGCACTTAGGTATTGAATACTTGTAATTGTACTCTGTACTCTAGTACATTTTGAACAAAGTACTTGGACCCGGTACTCGAGTACATTTTGTCTGTTCTTGAAACAGCTCTGATATCATATAAGGACACTGAACAAAATTAAAATCAAAAGTAGGTTTAGCAAATAGGTAGTAGCGAGAGTAGTACTGTACTAGTTACTTAAATTAGGTGGTATTAAAGAATATTATAGACTAACGTCTCTAGAAGTCTCGTCCGTATTCTGATTTTTGATACCTCGATGGACGCCGGCTTTTGCCGGTGTGGACGCTGGCTCGAGTCTATTGCCCACTGTTGCCGAGTTGTCAGTGCTGTTGATTCAGCGTCCAGCCAGCGAGCCAGCATCCGTGTCTGCTTCTCTGAATGAAGTTATTAAAGTGAAATATTTGCTTTGCGTGCATAGGGAGACAGACGCGTGCCAAAAGGAATTAGGAAGTTAAGCATATATTTTCTAACATATTTGATAATTTACCAACGAATATCATAGATGGATGCTATTCTATCATTTTCTTTAGGTTTTTTTTTCAGTATATTTGGCAAATTTGCCACTTAGAAATTTATGTTTAATTTCGAATTATGAATTATTTATTTATTTTCCAGTAGATCGGTTTATTTACCAACAAGTAAATTTTGGGGTCGGTCAAGTTTCCGCCTGTATTAAACAAATTTCAAAAATAAATACCTAAACCATAATAATTTTGCACACAACACAATGAAAACTAGAGCATTTTTTTAAACTAGGGGCAAATTTGACCGTTCCCCCTTGTTTGTCTAAAACTTGAAAAATTCCTATTCACCTAAATTTGCACAATTTCGCATGCCTATTTTCAAATTTTGCACACTTTTCTGGGGAAAGTTAAAGTATGTTTTTATTTTTTAAATAATTCCCCAAGTCAAAAATTCAATAACTATGTTGGCAACACAAGCCTTTTCTACATAAAAAATTTGAAAGCATTGACAATTTTACATTGCATTGCCAACTTAATGTCATTTTGACTTTTATCTTTAAAAAAAAAAACTTTTTCTACAAACGTGTCAAAAATGCAATTTTTAACACCCCCCGTAGCATTAAAAATGTTACTTTATCGCACTAGTGCCATAAAGTCTTTATAGCACTAGTGTTAAAAATGAAACATCAAATTTTGAGAGCGAACGTCAAAAATGTTTGTATTTTTAGTTATTTACATTGATATTAATATGGTAAAATTGGAACAACTGAGGTAGCCCGATTGGCCGCCTCATCTATATTTTTCAAGGGATCGATGCAATCTTCTCTTTCTTCTGTATTTTGTTGCATTTCTAGCAAAAATAATTACTGACCACGACATACTTTCAAGAAACTGACAAGACATTTCATTACCTGTAAAACAAGGTGCTGGTTGTTTGGATCTTTTGATAAATGTCAAATTCAATAATTTTATGTAGGAAAGATGCTTCCAATTTATTATTCATTGAAAAATCCAATTTGATGACGTCATAATTTAGAAATCTTAGATTTTACTATCACTTTTCCGCGATTGTAAACCCACTTTTCCGCAAATATTACCTCATTTTTTCGCGATTCTTATCTCACTTTTTTACAAATTCACACTCACTTTTTTTGACATTTTTGACTCATTTTTTTTGTGATTTTTGACCCACTGTTTTGCAATTTTGTTTTCACTTTTTTGCGATTTTTGGCTCTCACTCCTCGGCGATTACAAACTTATTTTTCTGCTATTTCATCCTCATTTTCCCGCGATTATTCCCCTACTTTCCGCGATTTTATCTCCACTTTTCCGCTAATTTGACCTCATTTTTTTTTGTGGTTTTTGAAAAATATTTTTTTTTTTATTTTTGACTCATTTTTTTGCAATTTTACCATCACTTACCGCAATTCTAAATCCACTTTTTCACGATTGTAAATCGACTTTTCTGTAAATATAATCTCATTTTTCCGCGATTCTTGTCTCACTTTTTTTTGCGATGTTATCCTCACTTTTCCGCGATTCATATTTCATTCTCCGCGATTTTATCCTTACTTTTCGTGACTTTATCCTCATTTTTCCGTGAGTCTCATCTTACTTTTCCGCGAGTTTAAATTCACTCTTTTTGAAATTTTTGACTCATATTTTTCTTGCGATTTTTGACTCTTTTTTTTGTGATTTTATCATCACTTTCCACGATTTTATCCTCATTTTTCCTCATTTCAAAATTACGAAAATAACGATAATTTTTGAAAAGTTACGAAAAATTACGTAAAATATGAAAAATTAGAGAGAGTTGCAAACATTTACGAGAATTACGGAACATTACGAGAATCACGGAATAACAAAAAATTGCGGAAATTACAAAAATTATGGGAATTGCCAAATATTACGCAAAAGAATTACGAAGTCACTCCAAAATTACGTCAATTATTTAAATATTACTAATTTTTGAAAAGTTACGAAAATTAACAAGACAAATTACGGGAATTACGAAAAATAATGGGAATTTTAAAAATTTACGGAACCTAGTAAAATGACGGAAATGACGAAAATTTGCGGGAATTATGAGAAATTATGAAAATTACGAGAATTGAGAAAAATACAAAAAACTACGAAAATTACAAAAATTACGGGTATTACGAAATATTACGGAAAAGAATTACAAAGTCATTTCAAAATTACGTGAATTACGGTAATTCCCAAAATAACGGAAATCACAATTTTTTGAAATTACGAAAATTACAATAACTTACGGAGAATTAGAAAATTCCCAATTTTTTTTGGAAATTAGGAAAATTGAAAATTAAAATAATTACTGGAAAAAGCGCGAAAAATTGCGGGAATAACGAAAATTACCAAGTTTTCCAAAAATTGAAAAAAATAACGGGGAATTGAAATTTCGAAAATCCCCAAAAAAAAAATACGGAAATTACCAATTTTCGAAAATTTCAAAAACTTAAAGAAAATTATAAAACTAACGAAATTTTTTTGAGAAATTACGGAAATTAAAAAATTACGAAAATATGTAATGGGAATTACGAAAATTTCGAGTTTTTCGAAAATTCTAAAAACTAAGGGGGTATTAGGAAAATAACGAGAATTATCTGAGAAATGACAAGAATTACAAGATTTCGAAAATTCCCAAAATAAAATACGAAAATTACGAGACTTATATAATTTCAAAATTATGAAAATAACGGAGTTTTCTGAGAAATTACAGGAATTAAAAAATTACGGAAATCTGAAAACTACAGGAATTATTCAAAAATTATGAAAAATACGAAAAAATCACGAGAATTAAAAAAATTGTGACAATTTTCAAAAAATTACGAAAATAACAAGAATTACAAAAAGTTACAGGATTCACGAATTTTCCGAAAATTGCAAAAACTAAAGGGGAATTATGAAATTAACGAGAATTTTTTGAAAAATGACGGGAATTTAAGAATTTTCGAAAATTCCAAGAAAAAAAAAATACGGGAATTACCAGTTTTTGAGAATCACAACAAACTGGGGGGGAATTATAAAGATAACGGAGTTTTTTTGAGAAATTACGGGAATTACAAAATTACGAAAATTTAAGGAACTACAGGAAATATAAAGATTGGAAGAGATAAGGAAAAATCACGAGAATTGCGAAAAAATTACGATAATTTTTGGTAAGTTACGGGATTTATGAAAAAGTTACGGGAATTACGAAAATTACGAGTTTTCCAAGAATTGCAATGACTAAGGAAGAATTATAGAAATAGGGAGAATTATCTGAGAAATTACGGAAATAATGAAAATTCACAATAAAAAATTTTTGAAAATTACGAGAATTACGAATTTTTGAAAGTAAAAAAAACTTAGGGGGAATTATAAAATAAGTAGGTAACTGAATATTTTGAGAAATTACAGAAATTAAAAAACTACGAAAATCTGAGAAACAACAGGAATTATTCAAAAATTACGGGAATTTTGGAAAGTTACAAAAAATTAAGAAAATTAGGAAAAAGTTATGAGAATTACGAAAATTAGGAGTTTTGCCAAAATTGCAAAAACTAAGAAAAAATTATAAAAATAAGGAAATTTATTTGAGAAGTAACGGCTTTCAACAATTTTTTTTCGCAATTTAACCTTCACTTTTCCGCAATTTCAAAGTTCAAACTCACTTTCTCGCAATTTCAACAAAATTTTCCGCGAATTTTGCCTCACTTTTCCATTATTCTTTCCTCATTTTTCAATAAGTATAAGCTCACTTTTCCGCGATATTCGCCTCACATTGCCGCAATTTCAACCTAATTTTTCCATAATCTTTACTTTTGTTTTTCGTATTTATAACCTCATTTTTTCTCGATTATAACCTTGCTTTTCCGCCATTTTTACTCAACTTTTTCGCAATTAGGGAATCCAAACCACGTGACTTTTGCCAACCAGCCGGCATTTTGAAATTTTTATGAGGTTAGAATACGGGTTTTTACATGTCAACGATGTCAGAAAAGTGTCAGATTTGAGAACTCGTCCCGTGTATTGATAAAGCCTGGTACTCATAAAAGCGAAATTCGCTCTTTTTTCAACGTCAAATTGTCGATGCAATGTCAAAAAAGAGCAAATTATGAGTACTAGGCTTAATCCTGCCAAAAAAAAACATATGTGTTTTGTTTATTGTTTGCCAACCAGACGCCATTTGGACAGGTCGTTGGATTGCCTAATTCCAACATTTCCAACCTCATTTTTCCGTAATTTTTACTTCTATTTTTCGTAATTCCAACGTCACTTTCCAGCAATTTTGACACTCACTTTTTCGCAATTTTTGAAAAGTTACGGAAAATTGCAGGAATTACGAAAAATTACTGGAATTATAAAAATAAAGAGAATTACAAAAATTATAGGAATTATGAAAATCACGAATTTTTGAAATTATGAAAATTATAAAACTTGGGGAGAATTTAAAAATAACGAAGTTTTTTAAAAAATTACGAGAATTAAAAATAAGTACAAAAAATTACGGGAATTACGAAAAAATTATGATTTTTGAAGTTATGGGAAAATTACGAAAAAGTTATGGGGGAAATACGAAAATTATGAGTTTTTCGAAAATGCAATAACTAAGGAAAAATTGACTTTTTTAAGCAAAATTCATTTTCTTACATTTTATTTTTTTTCTAGAAAACTGGCAAAAGGATAATTGTGGAAATTTTTCAGAAAAAAGAAGAAAGTGAGGATCTCATTAAAACAAAATTTCAAAATTTTCCAGTAAAAAATTAGTTCAGGAAAAATTCTGGAAAATTGATTTATTTAAGCAAAATTAAGGAAAATTCATCCTCTCACATTTCAATTTATTTCTGGAAAACTAATAAAGCAAAAGTTGTGAAATTTTTCCAAGAGAAAGAAGAAAATAAGGAGCTCATTATAGGAAACTTTCGAAATTTTCCAGTGAGAAATCACTTGGAAAATCGACTTTTTCAAGTAAAATTAAGGAAAATTCATCCTCTCACATTTTTTTTTTTTTTGGAAAACTAGCAGAAGAAAAATTTTGAAATTTTTACAGGAGAAAGAGGAAAGTGAGAAGTTCATTATATGTATGTATAAAAATTTCAAAATTTTCCAGTAAAAAATCACTCCAGAAGAAATTCTGGAAAACTAACTTTTAACAAAAAATCATTTTTTTAATTTTAAATTTTTTCTGGAAATCTGGCAGAAGGAAAATTTCAAAAATTTACAGTGAAAAATCACTCTAGGAGAAATTTTATTTATATATTTTCGGGTAACTGAATAAATTCTCTTCTAAGTTGAAAAATGTATTAGAAAACAATAATTCCGAAGGTGCTCCATGAATTAATCTATGACATAACTTTTTCTCTAAGTTATGACGTCATCGATGACGTAAGTAAAAACTTGCGTGCCGTGAAACAAACTATATGTTTGTTTGAAATTTCAGACATAAAAAAATCAATTTTTTTTAACACGCGTCTCATTTTCTTTCCATCAAACTCCACAAAAAAACAAAAAATGGTGCTGCAACACCCCTCAAATTTGACAGCTGTTGAGTATTCCAAATTGTATTATCATCCGAACTTAAACTGTATGCAAAATTTCAGCAAAATCTATTGCAAAGAAATGGTTCACAAATCTGCATCTGTTACATTTGACAGTTAACACCTGTCATCAGTGGTCTAAAATGTATTATCATCCGAACTTAAAGTGTATGCAAAATTTCAGCAAAATCCGTTGCGAAATAATGGTTCAAAAATCTGCACCTGTCACATTTGACAGTTGACACCTGTCATTAGTGATCTAAAATGTATTATCATCTAATCACCTGAACTTGAAGTGTATGCTAAATTTCAGCAAAATCCGTTGTGAAGATATGGTTCAATCTGCAACTGTCTCAATTTGACAGTTGACACCTGTCATTAGCGGTCTAAAACCTTCTTATTATTATTGCCTTTCATATTAAACATTAAACTGGTTTGAGGCACATCGATCGGATAGTTTCAAAGTCTATAACGGACATAGGTAGACACACAGACAGAAACAATTTTTGTGTTTTATTCCTCTATTTATTAGTAACAGAAAATTACTACCCACAAAAATACATAACTATTTACCTATTTATTATTTTTTTTAAATTATAAAATATTCCTATTCTATGGTAGGTATATGTATAATAAGTACCTATATAAAACACAGGCATTTAATTTGTTATACAAAAGACAACTTGGCAACGCAGCTTAGCAAATACGCGTGCATTTAGTGTTTTAAATTAATTTAATCGCAGAAACGACTGATTTTACTAGGACACTAGCGCCATCACGCAGGTTTATATTTTCGCCGCCGGACGGTTCTTCTAGAGACGTTAGTCTATAATATTCTTTGGTGGTATAAATATATTGCAATTCAACATAGATACCTACATTAAAAAAACAAAAAAAAACAAACAGGTGTAATTTCACACATTTACCAAATCATCTTAACGACCTAGAAATGCTTTAGGAAAAGCGATGTTAAGTTTGTATTAGAATAAATATAATATGTAATGTCTCTTGAATGAATAGCTTCCCTATCTATAATTTCCATAGCTCTTGAGAGAACATAAATTAAACTTGGTTGAAGAAAGGAACAGTCAAGAGAATTTTTGGATTTTTTCAAGAGAACTATTTTACTTGAACATTTTTCTCCAAGCAATGCAATAGATACTTTCATAAGAAAATATTTTCTCTCGTCGCTAATAATTCCTTATCAAAAGAGTTGACTACTTTAGTTCAAGACTAACATTTTTTTCAGTGTAGGTTTTGTCTAGCTTAAGAACTGTAATATTTTTGGCATACATTTGAAATACAAAATACTAATAATAAAGAATACCTATTTCTTTTGTTAAAAATCAATTATTTTAGAAAAATTAAAAATTATTTTTTCTACAAACGTGTTAAAAATGCAATTTTTAACACCCCCTCGAAGCATTAAAAATGTTACTTTATTGCACTAGTGTTAAAAGTCTTTAAGGCACTAGTGTTAAAAATGAAACATCAAAATTTGAAAGCAAACGTCAAAAAAAGTTTGTATTTTTAATTATTTACATTAATATTAATGGTAAAATTTGAACAACTGAGGAAGCTCCATCGGCCGCCTCCTCTATATTTTTCAAGGGATTGATGCAACCCTCTTTTTCTTGTGTATTTTGTTGCATTTTTAGCAAAAAGCTTACTGACCACGATAGACCATACGACAGACTTTCAAGAAACTGACGAGACATTTCATTACCTGTAAAACAAGGTGCTGGTTGTTTGAATTTTTTGACAAATATCAAATTCAATAATTTTACGTAGGAAAGATGCTTCCAATTTATTATTCATTTAAAAATCCAATTTGTCACTGGTTATTGCTTGTTATTGCCGTTTGTAGAAAAAATATTGTATGATATTTGTGTTAAAAGTATTTTTAAGGCACTTATGTGAATTGCAGAATTCGCTTCGCTCATTCTGCAAACTTTCACATGCGTGCCTTAAAAATGTACTTTTAACACTTATATCATAAATAACTATTATCAGCTGTTTAATACCTACATCTATAAACAATAACAAAATAATTAATATATAGATAATACGCGCATTAGTTTTGCATCTACGGTGAAGCATACAAAAGTAGACCTTCTTCTTCAGATAAGTGGAACGGTCTTTAACGAAGCCGTTACTTGTTACTTTGGAAGACCGTCTTTTTTACCGAGTACTGTTACTCGACTATAATCAACCGGCGAGAAAAACAACAGTAGTTTATTATTGCAATGAAGACGTGATTCTCATAATATTATTAGAAGTGAAGTCAACGTTGTTTGTATAAATTTGAAGTGTTTTCAGAAACGATGATCAATATAAAAGTTATGATGAATAATTTTAAACTTTAGGGTAAGTTCAAGAATTATTTTTCTCTTTAATGATCATGTCGTGAAAGGATATGAACACAAGAACGTTGTCTTAAAATTAACAGTAAAAAGAAATTGAAATTTTACACAAACTGTATTAGTTACCTACATACCTCTACTACCTACCTACATATTTTGGAGATCGCAGATAAATACATACAGGGTGTTCCGAAATTAATGCACCAAATTTTTATGGCATATTCTACGTCGAAAATAAGCCCTAGTTATCTATATAAACATATGTCCGGTTTTTTTCTTAGAATTTCAACACCCTGTATCTCGGAAAGGAAGCGTTTCCGGACATATGTTTATATAGGTAACTAGGGCTTATTTTCGACGTAAAATATGCCATAACAATTTGGTGCATTAATTTCGGAACACCCTGTATATCCCAATAGTTCTTAATTTATTTTTTAATTAATGAGGAGATAAAAATAGTTATTTATGCAACAAGTGTGTAGTGTGTAAAGTGAACCTTTTTTCACGAATGTGAATTTTGACGCACGAACCGAAAGCAAGTGCAAAGTGCGACAATTACATGAGTGAAAAAAGGAGCTTTACGCACGTAATGTATACAAATTTTTTTCTATTACCAATCAAATATGTTTAAAAAATAGATTTATACAAATATTTCACGTACTAACTATTGCAAGAAGTATTTTCACTTCACGCACTAGTGCGTGAAGTAATTTACCAGAAAAATATTAAATTGACAGTTGTCAACATCTGTCATTGACCTTACTTTACGCACCACACCTTTTTCAATTGTAATTCAGAAAATCAAAGTTTAATTTCAGAGAAGGGAACATCCATTTTAGAATAGGAACTTGTAATTCAGAAAAGAGAATTGGAATTTGAGAATTGTAACTTAAATTTCAGAATAGGGAAAATGAAATTCAGATTAGGAAATTGAAATTCAGAAAAGCAAGATTGAAATTCAGAAACTGTAAATTATAATTTAGAAAAAGGAAATTGTATTTTAGAAGGTGAAAATTTAATTTTAGATAATGGAATTTGTAATTCAGAAAAGTATAATATGCACCTTACGTATGCTATGTACCTACAAAGATACAGAGCACAGGTACAGAGAGTGAGAGCACCACCCAACACTCAACCACCTTCCATGCCGTGGCGCCAAGGGCGGTTTAAAGGGGGGAGTAGAGGGGGTAATTACCCCCCCCCCCAGACAAAGATTTTTTTTTATACATTTATTAATTACAAGAAAATTTCAACAAAAGACAAGTTTTACAAAGTAAAGGATTAAAGCTATCGTATGAATATGATAGGCTCGCCAGTACCGACGTACCTACCAAGGTTCTTAAAGTTCATAGGTTGTTTGGTAATGGGTAACTTGATGACGCATCTGGGATGCTTTATGCAAATTTGCATTATGTTGAGGCACCCCAGATGACGTCATAAAGTTATCAGGCAACCTACCTCTCTCAAACAACCTTGCGTACCTACTACTATATAGTGCTATGGTTGTTTGAAACGTCTGGTTTTGTGTACAGTATTGCGAACACCCTGTAGAATGTAAACAACAGATTTTCATAGGACCATGAATTAAATGTAAGTAACGTACGTCGTTTTTAAAATGACACTTTCCGTATGAGGAGCGCGGAGGTATTTTTTGAAAACGGTTGAGTTTTGATATAGATGATTCCTAACAAAAAGTATGTAGGATTTTTAAAACGATAGAATGTACTAAAATATAGGGTGTTCCATTTAAAAATAATAAAGTTCTGTCGCATACCACATTTACAGAGAACCCTGTATAAAATATTTTTAAGTAATGCACCTTAGAGAATCAAACAACTTTGAATTTTTATTTATTTTTTCTTGCATCACCCTGTAAGAAGATATCGTCCGGTATCGCACTAAGTGGACACCCTGTATAACTATTTTGACGGCATCGGGATAGGTATATTTTTGCCCGAAGCGTGTTTTTTAAACCACTTTCGGGTAGGGATGGCAAAATAGAAAAATATATCGATATATCGAATCATAATATGATAAATCGAAACAACATATCGATACATTTGATATATCAAACGAAAAACATCGATATTTTAAATATATCGATATATATTTTATTTTTATTTTTTTTTCTACGATCGTGTGAAAAGTGCTTTTTTTCTTCAGGCATTTTAGGTCATGAAACTATCACTTTTCCGCACTAGTTTGGAAAATGGAAAAGTAGAATAATTATGCAATGTTAGGTCATCCTGATACTTTCATGCCCTAAAATGCGTGCAGAAAACTACTATTCCGCACGATTGTAGAAAAATAACGTTCCCAATCATGCGGAAAGTCTCTTTTCCTCATTCAATTGGTACGTACAGGGTCATTTTTTATATTTTCCCATCAACTTAACTTTTTTGTGCCACTGTGTATAAAAAAAAATTAAATAGGAAAGTTGTAGTGCTTGAAAAATAGTTCTCAGACAACATAGTTTATACAGGGTGTTGCAAAAAGTTTAAAAAACAAAAAAATATTTTTTTTTAAATGGGACACCCTGTATATTATGACATTTCTGGATTCTGCGGAAAATTCTAGACATATTTCATGTATAATGTCATATACCTAACTTCAACTGTTTCGGAAATAATGACAGTAGAAAATTGACTTTTTTGCATCTTTGACGGACTGTAAGACCTAAACGGTTGATTTTACAGCAAAACCGATCATATCCTATTCTATTCCTATTTTTTCATAAAATATCATTTGACACCAACTTTAAAGGACATCGCACACATCTTATGGGTTTTCGGAGACCGGTCGATTTTTTTAAAAATTCGCTATGTTGTAGTTCTAGCAAAAATAAGCATTTTTCATCATTGCACCAAATCTCTAAGTATACAGGGTGACCCAGTAAAGTGGGTCCGGATATCATAAAACAAGCCTTTTAATTATCGATGTTAGCGCACCCTGCAAGCTACATATCGGAATTTTTGTTTTCGATTTCGCAAATAAATAGTCAAGATAAGCCTAATATGCTATAAAGGGTGGCTAAGCAAGCGTATCTTCTAGAAATCCTGCCCTATTCTTAGAGATAGTGTTACCAAAAAGGTCGCACTGGTTTTTATTTGGTCGTAACTTTTTTAATGCCCAAAGTTATAGCACCAACCTATTAATTATTATACAGGGTGTCTCAGCTGAGAGTGACCCATTTTACATGCGTATCTATAACTTTTAAGCCAGGTGTGCTAGCTACCTACGGGTGGCACCATCCAACTTCTCTTGGCTCAGAGTTTTTTTTAGTTGGTTGCAAACTTTTTCGATAGGTACCAATTCAGAGCCAGGAAGGAAAAAAAAAAACGTTTTTTCTGATTGTTTTCAACCAATGAAATTCGCTCTAACTGCTTTTTGATTTCTGCAGAAACAGACGTTATATCACGCACGCTGAATATGTGTGAATATCTCCATATCACGCGAAATTGTGACAACCGATGAATTGTGATTAGGTAATTACTCTGCGTGCATGCAGCGTCTGACTCAAAATGAGCGACTGCAACCAGTGTCTGTACCCATATTGGGCGGCCGAGATAACACTCGCCAACACGCTTAGCAAGCGTGGCGTTTTAATTGCCATCAACCTCCCAAAAACCATGTTACAGTCGAAATCCAAAACAAGATTACCCCAGATGGGTAGAGCTCGAGCCTCATAGCATCCCATTCCGATATAAAATCGGGCAGCCTCACGGACTCTGAGGGAGGCAAGAGATCGACGAAAAACAACAAACCAAAACAGACTACATATTTACATTGTTAATTATTATAATATAAGGACGATGAGAACTTAGAGAACTAGAGGAAGAACTGAGAAATATTAAGTAGGGCTTTGCGAAACATGGTTGCAAGGAGAAAAAGTAACTACTCTAAATTCTGGGCACAACCTGTTTCAAAACAACTCAGAGACCAACTATAGCCAGGGGGGAGTGATCGATAACAATCAATTCAAACACCTTATTAATAAATACCAAGCAATATCAAACAGGGTGATATACTTGGTTGGTAATAAGCCTAAACAAAAAATACACTATCCAACAGATACACTACTGCGCACCTATAAGTACAGCGACCAACGAAATGATAGAAGAAGTATACGAAGACATTACACGGGCCTGAAACCTCGAAAACACTCAATATGTAATTATTACAGAGGACTTTAACGCCAAGGTAGAAAAGAAACAACCAAGTGATACATGCTACATAGGGAACTTTGGTCAGGGACAACGAAACGAACGAGGAAATACGCTCGTAAACCTCTTAAACAACGAAAAATTCTACTGTATGAACACCTTCCAAAAACAAACTCAAAGGAAGTGGACGTGGCGAAGCCCAGGCGGACTGGTCAAAATTGAAATAGACCCCATCCTTGCAAACAGAAACACTATCTGCAAAGATGTCACAGTGCCAAACAGGTTTGACACAGGAAGCGACTAATAACCAGACATGGGCGCCGCTAGGATTAGTTTCAGGGGGGTGCATACAGGCAAGGGCTTGTTATTGTTATATTGGTTCAAATCACTAATTTAAAAAGGTAAATGCCCGAAGGCGCGAAAATTTTTAGGGGTGCCACGCCCAAATCGGTTATTTTGAGCTTTCGAAACAATGGGTACATTCAGGCAGTTCCAGCGGCTAAGCTCAGCCACTCAGCAGGGACTCTATTCTCGAAACCAAGGAACAGCGGGAACTCTTATGAGAAAGAACGATTGCTCTGTCATTGCCAGTGTTATGCTGGACGACAAAGACAGAACCTTTGTTCTAATGGGAACGCTCCTTCCCTGTTTCGAGAATAAAGTTCTCGTTGAGTGGCTGAACTTAGCCGCTGGCACCGCCTGAATGTACCCATTATTTTATCTAGATAATTGAATAAGTATGATGTTTTTACCTCGGTATTTTCTCACTAACCACTAAAATTTGAAATCTTGTTAAGGGTCAAGGGATTTGATCTCTACCAAACAACCAACTCAGCTTACTATTTTAATTTGAATTTTCGTACATGCACAAATCTTGTCTTATTTCCACTTTTTTTAAAATTGAAAGTAGCATGGGTTTCTCGCAATTCAATACTTTTTTCGGGCTATCAAATTCTTCTCAGTCCATAAACATTGTCACCTTGTAAAACCAGTACTTATGGTCGCCCCAGATGGCTATATTTTAGACGTTCATGGCCCATTCTTCGCAGATTCAAGGAACAATGATGCAGCAATTTTAAGATGTCAATACGATCGAGATCAAGAACTTCAACAGTGGCTTCAACCGGGTAACGTATTAATTGTTGACAGAGGCTATCGTGATGCCCGTCAGTTTTTGAACAATGTTGGCATATCGGTACAAATTCCACCAGCTTTACAAGGCAGAAATCAATTACCAACTGCAGAGGCTAATGCTGGCAGAATTGTTACCAAACAGAGGTGGGTAATTGAAAGCAGAAACGGACATATCCAATCAATATTTAAAATATTTCGTAACATTTTTCTAAATACGCAAATACTTAAATAATTTGGGAAGCTTTTTCCGGATTGCTTGTGCCCTAATTAACCGTTTTCGTCCAACGCTACACATGGAGGAAGCCACGGAACAACTGGCTCAAGAAATGCTCCAAAGAGTAAACGAACCCAATGTACTTCAAGCCAGATTAGAAAATGAGGGACTTTTAAGACGCCATGGCAGATGGGAACCTTTACGAGAAAATCAATTTGGAGATTTTCCTGTTTTAAATATGGTTCAGTTAAGACACATTATGTATGGAACCTTCCAAATTAAATTATCACCATCCTATATACAGGATAATATTGAAGAGCATGGTAATCTTTTTTTTGAAATATTGATACCATATTTAATCAGCCAAATCATATTCGCGTGTGAGAATTCGGTCAAGGCACAGAAATCAAGTAAAATACCAACTAGTTATTTGGTATAATCCGGAACATGTAGCTGATGACAATATTGAGCAAGAAATAGAAAATGGGCCTATATTAGGTCACTTTTGCCAGTGCAAAACAGGTGCACGAACCATAGGTTCATGCGCACATATCGCAGCTGTCATTTGGTATTTGGGATATGCAAGGGATGAAGCTGTCATTAGATTACCTAATAGGACGGTTCTAAATGTAGTACAAGATGCTGCAGACAGACATATCTTACTCCAATAGTTTTTTTAGATATTTTAATTTTTTTTAATCAACTGTTAATAGTAGGTAATGTATATTCTATTCTTACTTTTAGTTATGATACCTTCTGCATTTTTAACAGGTTGTTTGGTAAAACTTAACTGTACATACAAAATCCACAATTGAACTTCAATATGCATGATAACGTCGTAATGGCCAATACAGAGGAAGATCTTCAACCAAATATCAATGCATTCAACCAGGCGTACAGGAAAATAGGCCTAGAAGTCAACTTTAATAAGACGCAGATTCTGCACCAACTTGCATCAGGCATTAATCCCCAAGCCCCAGAAATAACCATAAAATTATGAATGATCATTCTCTGCAGAACGTAGAACACTACTCATACCTTGGAGCCATCTGTCAGCGAATGCTATATTGACGCTGAAATTCAACATCGCTTGAAATGTGTTAGCGCAGCACTCTGGCGACTTCTAGAGAGAGTCTCCGACAATCACGACATCAGTGCTGAGAAAAAACTTCGCGTCTACAATGCAGTTGTAATACCAACACTTACATATCGATGCAAACCATGGACCACCTACAGAAAACACATAAAAAGCCTAGAAAAATATCACCAGCGATGCCTGAGAAGGATCCTACAGATTAAATGGCAAGACCGCGAACGTACATTTAAAAGTAGTAGTGTTTTGAAGGACAGTCAACTGAAGGAGGGAAAACGGAATCAAGGAGGTCAACAAAAACGCTACAAAGTTGTTCTAAATAGGAACATATGGCAAAGTGCCGCATCGATACCAACGATACCGGACTGGGAGATGGCTGGGAGTCTACGATGGACCACAAAGTTCTAAAGAGCAGCGACGCAGACACGAGACCGAAAAGAGGGACCTGGAGGAAGGAGCGAGAGAACAGAGGAAGAAACAATGCTGCTAGCTGTCAAAGGTTAGGTGTTCCAAGATTGTGGAAAAGCGTGTGGCTCGAGGTTTATTGTGCGAAAATCAGAAAATACATTCGTAAAAATCTTCTTTTTCTCATCTTGAGCATTTCACTGTTAGTAATGTAAGGAGAAACATGTTCTCGTCTATTTATGTTCGATATATATCGTACACAATTGTTCTGAATCTTTTGTAGTCTATATTTATGATGTTATGTTCTGTTAGAAAGGATCCATAAACACAATCTGCATAATAACAGTGTGCCAAGACTAGCGACTCTAATAACATGATTTTGGTATTAGTAGGAAGAAGATGTTCAAATTCATAAAACTTCTTTAAAATAAAACATGTGTTGTGACAAAATGCACTAACATGCCCTGTAAAAGATACAGCAGGATCTAGCAACAATGCCTCAACACCTGCAAGCAGCTAATCTCTCGCATCTATATTCCTTCCAAACAAAATAGCCTTAGTTTATGATGGATTTACAACTAATGCATTCTTCTGTGCCCTAATAGGATCCTAATTAATTTTTCCCAAAACTAAGAAGTCAGGGTTATTCCTGAAAAATGACAGATATTCGTGAATGTATATATGGCCATCAGAAAACTCATAATCGACGACAATAAGAATAGTAGATAATCATACTCGGTATCGAGTGATCATTTATAATGATGATGACAGCCTCTATATTATTATTATTATTAATAAAATTAATAACAACTATTGTAAAAATAGTAATATTCATCGAAAATGCGTTCCATGGTGTAATAATGCATATTGGACATTCACACATTGGACACCCTGTATCTCAAAAACTAGTCATAGGATTGAGTTGAGCCCATGGTAGTTATTGATCACGAAGGTCAGATCTATAACATACTAAAATTTGATGAAATTTGACCGCGGTCAGAAATCCCATAAGAAGTGTGCGAAATTCCCACCATTCTACAGGTTGATGGCGCGCGAAATAAAATAAAATAGCCCGATTTTCGAACAGTAACTTATTAAAGGGGGTGTGCGCCAAAAAAAGAACTTCATCTCAAAAAAAAGAAAAAGAAATTCTAAGAATAACAGTGAAAACCGCACCCCTCTATGACAAATTATACCGAAGATATTGCTCTATAAAGGTACAACATCTCATCCTATGACGTCACGAGAGCTCGAGCGACTCACGAGATACCTAGTGAAGTAAATTGAATTTAAATATGTTTTTTTCTGTGTCATGTGTCACCTGCAATAATTTAAACAAAAACCACTGACGCGTGCCGGGAACAATCAAATTAACAATGCGGAGCGCGGCTGGACGAAGCTCTCGTGACGTCACACACACACTTTGAAGCGGTATATCTCAGCAATGGTTTATCGTAGAATAACGAGGTTTGAACAGTTATTCTTAGATTTTTTTACACTAAAACTTTAACTTCTGGCGCACACCCCTTAAAAAAATAAAAAAGAATAAAATAGTAGTTTTCCTAATCAGTGCGCAAAGTTATGTTTCCCCGCACGCAAAAGCAGTTAAACGAACGGCGCGTAGCGGAGTTCGGATAAGCTTTAAGTGCGGGAAAACTACTTTGCGCACGTGTTAAGAACAATATTTTTTCTATGAGTGAAATAACTATACTTCTTTTTCAAATTTTTAATTTTTATAGACATCGAAAACAACTTGTTATAACTAACTAGGTAGGTATATCTAAATCGGGCAAAAAAATTTTTCGGCCCCCTCTCCGCAGGGCTTTGCCCCCTAAATAAGGGCGCCCCACGGGACTGGGCCCCGTAAATATAGGGCTCTCGCGGGGCTTCGCCCCTAAAAAAGGGGCCCCTGCTGGGCTGGGCCCCTCAAAAAGGGAGCTTTCGCAGGGCTTTGCCTTCCAAATAGGGGGCCCCCGGATTATATAGTTCGCCTTACGAGTCTAGCACGACGACGTCTGAAGGGCAAGGGGGAATAACGCCATTCATTTCGAGCTTTATGCTGCCTGTCATAGGCGTGCGCGTAGCGTTTTTAAATATTACTTCTTCCTCATAAATGTAGGTGTGCAACATATTAAGGAATTTTCTATTGAAAGTCAAATAGGCAATATTACAATTTTTTTATCCGCATTCTTTCCATAGTGCTAGACTCGTAAGGCGAACTTTAGTTACTTTGCGCACAGTCGTAGAAAAAAATTTGTTTTCAATGTATTTCTGACAGAGGGGGATGCAAGTGCACCCCCTTGCACCCTGCTGCCGGCGCCCATGTAACCAGGCATTAATTCCTTACAAGAGATGCCCTGCAACTCAATCAGGAAACCTATCCAAAAAAAGCTAAGGCCAGCGACACACCAGGATAATTATATAGATGAAATCCTCAATAAAATACCACATGGCATAACTACAGCCACAAAGAAAACATGCAGTAGGATAAGGCAGAGATCAGATACCAAATTAAAACCAGAGACGATAGACCTAATAAGAAAAATAAGAAAAGACCTAAGAGAAAACAAAACAAGCAAAATCCTGGAAACTATAGAGAAAAATAAAGGCATATGAGAGTTCTAAGATCAAACCAAGAGAGGGGAAAACAAAAAATTGTAAAAAAAAACATTCAAGGAAACCTTATCACAGACAAACAGGAAATTAGAAGGGAAATACAAATATTCTACGAACAGGTCTACCAAACAACTATACCATGGACCACCTAAACACATTACAAACGTAGGCTCAGAAGACATGCCGGAAATATCACCATCAGAAATTAAATACGCACTCCAACAGATGAAAAACGGCAAGAGTCCGAGAGAAGAATAACACCGGATATGCTGAAGATAGGTGGAAAAACACTAACAGGGACAATAGGAATGCTGTTAAACAAATGTCTGATAAAGGGAAAAATCCCGAAATCATGGAAAAATGCCGAAGTCGTGATAATATCAAAGAATAAAACTAGTGGAGAAAAAATGTGTTTTGATCTCTTTCTTATATAAGCTGTTTAGAAAAAAACTCGAATACACTCAGGGCGCACTAACCCTTCCAATAGAATTCGCTATTAATTGAATTAAAGCGTAGGGAAAATTGTAGGGATTTTTTTTTTTGGTTGGTAGGGGAAAGTAGGGATTTTTTTTTGTCTGAAAAGGGGAATCGTGAAAAAAATGTTACCATCACTATGAGTGACCCTGTCTTTTATGTTTTGATATTTTTTTTTCAAGAATCTTAATTTTTATTTGAGACAATTAGTGCCGGTACTTTTGCTCTCATTTGACAGCCGTTAAAAATAATCAGGGGTTTAAATGTGCTCTAACCACATCATACTTATAGACCTTGGCCCACGCAAAATTCGTTAGCAAAAGTATCGGCCCTTAGGCAATATATTCCAATATGGCCGTTCAGGTCAAATTGTGGTGACGTTCATAAAAAAAGGATTTTTGTTCAGGGCTTTTATTGTTGTAGATGCCAAACATGACAATATGACAATGTCAATGTCAAACCTAAATGTCCAGAATGTGACAAAATAATAATTTTTCATTGATTTCTGTCAATAACCATGTAAACAATACGGTGTCAGACCTGAACTTCCATATTGAATTTCGTTTGGCAGGTCATGAGATTGCCTAATAATTTTTATTTTTCACATAATAGGGAACTTGCACATTAAATTAAATATGAAATAAATGATGCAATTAGAAAAAGGATATAATATCTTATCTCTGGTTTCCAAAATCTTCAATTGAAAATACCAAATAATTCGAAATTCTTGACGAGATCAAAAACGTATTTCTATGGGTCCTGACGTCACGAGGCAGTAATAATCGGGTCGCACCGCTGCCACGCCATGTGCTGCTGGTGTTGTCAATGTCAAATCTATCATAAACGGCATACATAACAACATAACCATAATCTAAATCTACCTGCTCGAAGGTCACTGTCAACCAAGGACTGTGAACGGAATTTTGTTGCTGAGTGACGGCACACTAATCGGTCGTTTCAAATGGCGATGTTTCGAGCGTAACTTCAAATATTTATAAAAAATTAACGGCTGATTTTTAATGCTTGATATTTGGCATGACTATGTCTTTAGTGTAGTGCAACACATTTTTGAAATAAAAAAAAAAATTGCAAGTTCCCTATTACATTGTCTGGCTAGCCAAACGGCAAACTGCAATAGAATTTGCTGCTTTGCCAAACTTGACGGAAACAGTAATAATAAACAATGTTGGTGACATATTTTTTTTTGCTACATGGGCATGTGTAGTACAGTAGTGTCGCGATAATCGGATCCCGCGATAATCCGTATGCTTCTGTAATCCGCATCACATTTTCGTTCGCTTGATGTACTCTGTAATCCGGATTTCAGTTGATTCAGTAATCCGAATTCATTTATATGACTCTTGAAAATAAAAGCACAGGTTTCCACTTCTCGTTTTGTAACTGCGTTCAAGTGGATAGGTAGTTTTTACTTAAAAGCGATGCAGAAAAATGTAGAAGAAGGTGGACAAAATTCAAATGGTGAAAATAATGTAAACGAAAGTTGGAACAATATTGACTAGTTATTTTTACACTTATGTACCATCGTCACCAAAAGTAACTGGGCAAAAATAATTCATATTAACCTCCTGGACTATTCCTAGTTAACCTAGATAAACCTAAAATTATTCAGAGTTTGACAAATACCTGACATTTAAAATCATATAATAGTACAAGAGCTTTTTACCTATGATGCTATCCCAGTTACTTTTGGTGACGATGGTACATACTTACTTACATATTTCGCACTCTATATAGAATCATTTCTTTCATTTGTCTTGTTTTTCAAATAAATATAAAGCTTTTTTGCTTAATAAATACAGCATTTAATTTTTCCAAAATAGTTTTAAAAGCGGACTGTAAAATGCCTTAGTAATCCGAATAATTTGATAATCCGGATTGGTCTGGTTTTAATTGATCCGGATTATCGCGACACTACTGTATTTTGAAATTAAAAAAAATCCGGCAACATTGCGAAATGATGGATGTGGAAAGGCGTGATTATTCAGAGGCATGATTTTATTGGTTAGAGCTTAAGGTTAGAGCCTGAATGACAGCACAGTGGCGTGGCTATTGGCGAAACTTAAAAAAAAAAATCTAATAATTTTATTGGTTCATTTCCTTGGTGTTTTCGGTGCCACTGAACCCAAAGAGATGGCTGTCATCGAGCGGTGTTAGTTGAGGTGTCAGTGTAAATATTCTTAGGTTACGCCCCACTTTTCTCCCCCCTTTCGTCTCTATCAACTTACCACTTGCCAGACTATATACATCATAGTCAGGGTTGCCATCATTCCGGTTTTGACCCTGAGTCAACGGATTTTTCAGGTAATTCTACGGTCTCCGGATTACATGTATATTTCTCCGGGTAGAACTCCGTAGGAGTTATATGAAAACCAAGATACAGATATAAAACATGTTTCCTGAAAAATGCATGCGACTTGAATGGCATGCCAATATGATAACGGCGTAACAACACATTTCAACCTCAAATTACGCAATACAAATTCTTTCGCGAAGATTAACCAAATACTGGCAAATACAGAGAGACAACGTGATAGAATGTTTGTTCTCACCGAAATCACAAACCAGTCGAGCGAATTTCATTGGTTGAAAATCGTCAGAAAACTGGTTGTTGGCGATTTGCACCAATCAAAAACGCTCTGACTAGTTTCTGAATTCTGTAAGAATAAGAACAGACCTAGAAACACAGCTCATGGGGTCTGTTTTCAGTTTAATGTTGAAATGATTGGGTGATTTGCGTCACATGGCAAAAAACAAGAAAATTTAAAATTAGGTGCTAGCTGACATCACACACATAACCTGAATGATATGTTTGTCCCCCTATCGAAAGTCACGTTATGTCATTGGTGACAAACTAGCGTCTGTGTGTTAAATAGACGTTTCAAATGCTTTGTTTGTCCCCCCAGCGGAAATGAGGTTATGTGTGTGACGTCAGCTAGTGCATAATTGGCTATTAGAAGTGTCAAAAATTTTTCTTCAAAATTGTAGGTACAGGGTTATTGGTTATAAATGTCACCCCCCTCTATCTTTTTTATTTGACATTTTAGAAAAAAGTGTCCCAAATAAAAGTTTTATAGTTGAAATTAAATTTTTTGAAAAACTCACTTTCGCATATACAGGGTGTTTCAGAAAAGCTGGTCGTGCTCCAAATTTTTTATTTCAAATGGAATACCCTGCATATTATTAGATATTCGGATTCCATGTAAAATTCTGAGCAGATTTCATGTGATATACCCTATACCTAAGTTCAACTGTTTTGAAATATTGACAGTTGAAAATTGACTTTTTTGCAACTTTGACAGGCTGTAAATCCTAAACGGTTAATTTTAGAGCAAAACCGATCTTACATTTTCATCTTAGATTTTTATAAACTATCAGTTGACACCAATATTTGACATCAACTTTGAATTTATTCCATGATTGAAAGTTCCAATTAAATTTAATCTTCGAAAGAAAGTTGGAGCACAACCAGCTTTTTTGAGACACCCTGTATATGCAAAAGTGAGTTTTTCAAAAAATTTAATTTCAACCATAAAATTTTTATTTAGGACACTTTTTTCTAAAATGTCAAATAAAAAAGATACAGGGGGGTGACATTTATAACCAATAACCCTGTACCTATAGATTTTAATAATAGCGTTTATTTGCAATCATATATGTAATCTTGTCATTACTGACTTTTTAAAAATTTGGAAGTGTCACTTTACCTGTGTCACTTCCCTCTTCGATTTCCCTCACCGATTTCCCTATTCGACTTCCCTCACCGATTTCCCTCACTCTAATTTATTTACCTTTGCTGGCAACAATGAGAACATGTCAGGTAAAACCGTCAAAGCAGTGAATAACACATTTTGGCATGTTTGTTTTATTTTTTTAACATTAAAAAAATTGATTGACTAATCGTAATTATTGGTGTGCTTGCAAATAAAATAGTATACAAACCTCGGAGGAAAGTTTTCATTTCTGTCTCGAGATTGACTATATAAATCTCTCGACAGTAATGAAACACTTCCCTACTCGGTATGTAATATACTATTATTATGTTGTTCCTGGAATTAAATGTTTTATTTTTAGTTTTTGATTTGTTTTTATGTTTGTTTTGTTGTTTCAATCAAGATATTTTTGGGAAATGCCATTTTTATTTCAGTCGCGGAAAAATCTCCGGGTGTAATCAATTTCAAAATTTGGCAACCCTGATCATAGTTTACATAAATATTATATTAAGTTTATTGTAGTGGCTGTAAACCAAACCCAAAAAAAAAGTACCTACCTAATAATAATAATAAACTATATCGATATATTTGAATCGATATTTTACATTCGATAGGTATATCGAAAAAAATATCAATATACCTAGATAATAAATTTTTTGATATATCGGAACTTTTATAATACTAGTTAATTAGTTGACAGTGACAGTCTGACAGTTGACAGAGGCGGCTAAAATGAAACAACACGTCAGTTAGGGCGTGTGCGTAGCAATTAAATGAGGAAAAGACATTTTCCGCATGATTAAGAAACGTTATTTTTTACGACCGTGCGGAGAAGTAATTTTCCGCACGCATTTCAGGACATGAAGTACCACGGTGACTTAACATTGCATAATTATTTTACTTTTCCGCACTAGTGCCTAAATGCGTCCAGAAAATAGCTATTTATACAATAAGTTGCGAAATGAGCGTCTTTTAGGCACGCGACGTGAAAATTGTCCAACGAGGCAAAGCCGAGTTGGACAACACGTCGTGTGACTAAAAGACTTCGTTTCGTAACGTATTGTATACAAGATTTTTTCTACTGGCGTTTCATAATAAAAAAACACAATTTTATTTCAATGTTTGTCACCTGCTTTTGCTCGACACCTTTTATGGTGGTGACTAATGTTGGGGTTTTTGTGGTTATAGTAAAGCACGCTATTTAGCTACTCGTTTATTGGACAGATTATGAAATTCGGTTCATTATAATTTAGACGATTTCGCCACGTTTTGGTAACCCACTGTGGTTGGTCAAAAATGTACCAACCAATTTCGGCACGAAAAACAATGACGTCACGATAACTTTGGTATCTATTTTGGTATGTCAAATTGGGTACCGAGCTTGGAGCACGGTTATTTGAATTGGTAGCTTGCTATCTCTCTCTAATTTGGAGTAAGTTAACCTCACTTTTTTGTTTATAATTGAAATCAAAAACAACAAATAAACACAATCAATTTTCACTATTCTCAATTTTAATTTCCAACAATAAAAAGTATTCAGTAGTTTGTTTATTTTTATTTTCCCAGGATACCATCACCATCACGTCATACACGTGACATTTGACAAACCGGCCGATTTCGGCTGAAAATGGTATGCGACGTCACTGTTGTGACGAAGAGCCTACCTAGCGGTTAACCATTTTACCTACCAACCAAAACGTGGCGAAATCGTCTTATCTCTCTCTAATTTGGAGTAAGTTAACCTCACTTTTTTGTTTATAATCGAAATCAAACACAACAAATAAACACAATCAATTTTCACTATTCTCAATTTTAATTTCCAACAATAAAAAGTATTCAGTAGTTTGTTTATTTTTATTTTCTCAGGATATCATCACCATCACGTCATACTCGTGACATTTGACAAACCGGCCGATTTCGGCTGAAAATGGTATGCGACGTCACTGTTGTGACGAAGAGCCTACCTAGCGGTTAACCAATTTACCTACCAACCAAAACGTGGCGAAATCGTCTTTTATGTTTGACTTGTGCAGAGAGTGGAGAATAATTTAGATGTTGCTTCGTTGATGGTCGTGGTAGGAGAGAGGGCTCGTCACTCCATACTCTGTAGTATTCTTGATAATTTAGAACGGCAGTGTTGCCACTATCAATTCATCAATTTATCGCGACACTGCAACTAATATTCATAATAAATACAAAACAAAATTCAAATCTGTATTTAGTGTGTTTTTTATTTCTGAACAATGAATGACACTTTTAGGCACTAGTGCTTAAAAGTTAATTTTACGCACTTGAAAGTCACTTTTACGCACTGAGTGCTTAAAAGAATGTCGTTTCAAAACTAAAATGACAATCAAAAAGTTGCTATTATGAAACGTCAGTAGAAAAAAGAATTTCTCGCACGCTCGTAGAAGAAATTTTTCGCCCCCGGCGAGCTTCACCCTCCCCCTGTAAGCAAATTTATAAAGTTATTCTGCACCCATGAGGACTTTTAAAAGTCGGCGCCTCTGGTTCCCTTCTCTGAAATTAAACTTTGATTTTTTGAATTACAATTGAAAAAGGTGTAGTGCGTGAAGTGGAATTTTCCATCTGCTGAATAGTGCGTAAAGTGAGTACTTCACGCACGGTAGTAGAAAATAGTTATGTATGCAACAAGTGTGTAAAGTGAACCTTTTTTCACGAATGTGAATTTTGACGCACGAGCCGAAGGCGAGTGCGACAATTACATGAGTGAAAAAAGGTGCTTTACGCACGAATTGCATACAAATTTTTTTCTACTACTGATCAAATATGTGTGAAAAAATAGATTTAGACAAATACTTTACGCACTAGTGCGTGAAGTGTTTTCATTTTGAGCACTGGTGCGTGAAGTAGGTAATTTTCCAGAAAAATACTAAATTGACAGTGTTGACACTAGTGTGTGAAGTGAATTACTTTACGCACTAGTGCGTGAAGTGAAATTTTACGTCTTCTGAATAGTGCGTAAAGTGAGTACTTAAGGCACGGTAGTAGAAAAAATACATTTCTGAATTCTGGAAATAATTGAATAGAAATTTTTCTATAATCTTCCAGGTATAACATATTTATTCAAAAGACAGCTGGCAGAGATCTTTAGCTCGAAAATGTTAAATAAACAATGCAATTCTTCATGATATGGTGTCTTTTATTTTTGAAACATCCAGTCTTGGCCGAATGGAATTTTTGGAAATTAATGCATCGCAAATCATTTTGGGAAGACAAATTTTCAACTGGTGAAACGGATGATAAAGATTATTGGAATGGAGTTAATGGTATGTAAGAAAGATATTTTTATGTTTTTTTGTATTCACGAAATTTTCAAAAAAAATCTTAAAAGAATAAGTTACATAATATTTTGGCTAACCTAAACCTTTTCCGATAATTTTTATGAATTATTCTAGGTCGAGTTTTGGTTAGTCTATTTGGATATCCATCCAATTGCAAACTAGAAGGAATCTCCCATGCTTGCACTTTATCAGTAGTTTGCTGGTGGGTAGGCGGTACCAGTCAGTCAGGTTGCGGTGCCAGTCCTTGGCTAGTCTCTTGCTGCGTGCCTAAAAATCTAAACTATTTTGAAAAACACTCTAGGGAGGAGGAACAAAATTTATTAGAGTAAAATAATAATAGGTTTGATCTAACCAGAAATACTATTAGTCAGATTTTTCAAAAATCAATTTTCTTGTTAGAACAAACCTAATATATCCTATATTGGTTATATAAATATTCCTTTTTAGAATTGATGAAAATGTAATTTTCCATCAGTCAATACAACGAAGAAATAATATACTGAATGATATCGACGCCGATTGTGGTATTTCAAATGATAGAGTGTTGCGGAAGCGCATTGTTGGCGGCCAGCAAGCTGATTTTGGTCAGTTTCCTTGGCAGGCATTCATCAAAATCTCGACGTATCAATGTGGAGGAGTACTAGGTGTGTTGTGCAAGCGCTCGAATCCAGCTCAAATAACAAATTGCTACTTTTAGTTTCCAGAAAATTTGTTGCTACCGCAGCTCACTGTATTCTACCCGCGAAATTATCGGAACTTTTGGTATATCTTGGTGAATTAGATACCCAGGATACGGGAGACGTTGAAGAATTAGCGCCGGCAGAACTTCATAGAGTAAGTGATTTTCTTTAAAATTATTCACTATAATATTTGTCCATGAAATGTAATAAAATATAATTGTGCAGGTAAAAAGAAGAATAATTCATCCACAATTCCGTTACAAAGCTACCCAACCAGATAGGTATGATCTGGCTTTGCTAGAACTAATAACCGAAGCTGGTTATAATTTTCACATTTCTCCGATATGTCTTCCAGAAATAGCGATGGAACTGACAGGTCTTAAGGGTGTGGTTGCCGGTTGGGGCAAAACTGATCCTTTAAGCAAGAAAACTGGCACAAATATTTTGAGAAGTGTTGCAGTTCCTATTCTAGGTTAGTATTAGACATTTATTTGAAGACTTAGGGAGATTCAAAATTACTAAGTAGGTATGTATAAATTTTACCCAGTGATTTCTTCAAACAAGATTCTAGAGTTTTGTTGTGACAAATGTGTTGCAAAAATTCTCCACTGCACATAAAGTGTACCCTAAAGATGTATTGGCAGTTCGCTTAAAAAAAATCGGAATTTTTCTTGTTTTGTTAATACTGTACATTTTTTCTAGACATAAAAGAATGCATGACTTGGCACAAAATCAAAGAAATATCAGTAGAGCTGCATCCAGAAATGATTTGTGCAGGAGACGAACATGGAAAACAGGATGCATGCGTTGGTGATTCTGGCGGACCTTTGATACTTTTAGAAAATGGCAAGTATACAATTGCTGTCATTGGTGGGAACCTACCTACCTAATCTAAAATAGTAGGTAGCAAGAAATGTAGCTTTAGGTAGATACGCTAAAAAGGCATTTTGCGGCTTTGTTATACAAATAACTAGGTATTAATAGTGTTTGTAGAAAAAATAGTAATAGTGTATGATTTGCATGCTAAAAATATCTTCTCTTCACACTGAATAAAATATGCCTTGTAGCTTATCTTCGCTAAAAATTAGCAATTTATATCGGGTCTTCAAAAAAAAAACCAATTAAAGATTGTAATGGTTTTTTGAACGTGTGTCTTAGCAATATTTTTCTTTTAATTTTATCAACAAACTTTAATCTCAAAATGTCATGTCAAAAATCCTGACCATTAAAAAAACAATAATGCGACGTACGTTTTCGAAATCAAAGCAATCTTTGTTTTTTTTTTTAAGACCCGAAATCATTAAATTGCTTTTTAATGTATTTTTTTTTTTAGGCAAATGGACTTTAGTTGGTATAACTAGTGCTGGATTTGGTTGTGGAGAACCGCATCAACCTGGTATTTACCATAAAGTCCCAATGAGTGTTGACTGGATTAAAAGTGTGATTTACCATTGAATGTGATTATTAAATAATTTTTTATAAATGTAAATGATATATTGCTTAATACGCTTGTTATTCAATTATTTATGTAATTATTGAAATACACATATAGCGTCAAAAAAATTGGACCCCCTTTATAAAACCACACCTATATTATGAATAGTAATATAACTAGTGCAATGGAAATTATTGATAATTTTTGGGAAATTTGCCCGAATGCATTTTCAGTTAAAAACGCATGAGTGCAAATTTGTCGAAAATTATAAATATATTTCCATTGCACGAGTTGTATTAAATGAGATAATTTCATAAATCAAAAATTTAAATTTTCTGTCAAAAAATGTCAAAACATCAGTTCTCGCACCAGTTACTATGCAATTATCTGATAATTTGCACTAGTGCAAATTATCACGTAATTGCGATCTGATTGGTTCAAATCAACAATCAAAACATGTCAGTTCATTGTTGGAAATTCAGTGGCGCAATTAGGGGGGGGGGGGGCTCAAGATTAGCCCCCCCAAACCCGATGCTGACAAACATGATGGTAATGACACAAATTAGCCATCCGCCCTCCCGCACCCGAGCGAGCAGATCTGAGTCGCTTTCTAGTGACGCACTTTGAGCACTCCTGAGCTGCTCTAGAGCGCCCTGGACTGTTTATAGGCGTTCCAGTGCATTAGAGTTTCGCGCAACTGAAGTTTGTTTTTACTCTCCCCTGCCCTCTGAAGCACCTGCTATTTTATGAGGGCATAAAAAACACGAAGCTTAAAGTAGGGTGCGTTCTAGTGACATAACAGTTTTTTATTCCTTTCGTCTGCGGGTCCGTGATGTCTGTGCACTGTGCACCCTGTGCACTTAGGAGGAATTTAACAGAACTTGTTTCAGTTTTTAAGTTGTTTTTAGTACCGATTTAAGTAGTTTAAGAAGTTTTAAACTCAATATATTTTTACTTACATATTATGTAAAGTGTGTGTTTTTTTTAAAGATAATTCCCCAAATCAAAAATTTAGTAACTTTGTTGGCAATACAAGCCTTTCCTACATAAAAAAATTGAAAGCATTGACAATTTTACATTGTATTGCTAACGTAATGTCATTTTGACTTTTATCTTTAAAAAAAACCAGGCTTTATGTACAGTCGTGAGCATAAAAACTGGGACACCCGTTTTTCCCTAATGTAGGGTGACCATACGTACAGCATTTCGCTGTATTGTACAGCATTTTCGAAGTCTGTCCAGCATTTGATTTTGTACAGCAAACGTACAGCGATTCGGGTACAATCATAATTAAGTTTTTCTTTAAAAAAAAATACGAAAAATTGTCCGTCAATAACTAAAGATATTTCTACATTTGCGATTTACGTCATTTACGCCATCATCTCCCAGAGTATTTTTTTTAATGCTAACTACCTTTTTTATCTCTGTCTATTCCACGCTGCTAAGAAGACGACACAGCATAACAGGTCTGTTTCTGCAGCAATCACAGACCAGTCAGGGCGAATTTCATTGGTTGAAAATTGTCAAAAGTCAGAAACAGTCAGAAAACTAGTTTCAACCTAAAGTTCCTAAGGGCCAAATTATGGACCAACTGGTAAGTGCCTGGTTGTTACCTAGCAGGTACTTTCTATTCTCTAATGCATAGAAAATACCTGCTAGGTAACAACCAGACGTTTACCAGTCAGTCCATAATTTGGCCCTAAAGTAGATTGTCTGGTAATGGTAAACAGATGACGTCATCAGTAAGATCTAATGGAGATTTGCATTATGTTTAGGCATCCAGATGATGGCATGAAAGTAATCAACCAACCTACCTCTTTCAAACAACCTTAGTTTCAACCATTAAGGTTTTCAACCAATGAAATTCACTCTGACTGGTTTGTGATTTTTGTGCGAACAGACCTATTAAGGTAAACGTTCCTATTATCGGCACCTTAAGCACCTTACATAGCCTAGGGCATAGTTTTGTTTCATTTTAATAAATAAAATACCCGAACATCCAATATTTTGATTATCGATTTTGATGACAAAAGGCGTCATATTACATACGAATTATTTATTTCAACCCAAAACTAATGCGTAATATTTATGGAAAGCAATAAATATAAAAAAATGTATGCCTTTATTAACGGCATCCTAAAATAAATTCATGTTCCAATTTTCGGCATCCAAAAGGTCCTTTTATCGGCACAGAATCAGGTTACCCAAATTCTATTAAGTTGTCTATAGTCATCAATGTGAAAAGGAGATACAACTAAGAAAATTCCTATACTTCTGTGAGCCATTGACAAATGCGGTTTTCTGTTAGGGTATTTCTAGCACACGTGAAATTTTGGGAAATTCTTGCCTCAGTTCCAGGTGCCTTTTCAAAAATAATTCATACCATTTCTGGCCAGGCCTTCGATCTGTAAAATGATTAGGTCTATCCATCTATATCTATTCTTTAGCTAGTAGTTGAACACTATCTAACAACTGTGTTTTCGTTGCAAGAAATCCACAGTCCGCAATTCGATATAGCCATGCTGCTACCAGTAAATTTTCTTCTCCGTTTGTTAGTACCGTTTCTGGTCCACATTTCTTCTCTGAAAGTGTTCTACCCTTTACTTTATCTTGAAGAATCGATCTAGGTATCTTATATAAATTGCTAGCAGTTTTGAATGGCATTGGCATTCCTGATCGAACAGCGTCAACAGCTATACTAATAGCTTCAACAGAATATTTAATTCGTTTTTTCTATTCCAGCGACCGTTAAAAAATACATTTCTAATTATCGGCACGTGAATGTGTGTATTATCGGCACAGTTTTCAAGTTAAAAAAAGGCTAGTATCTAGTAGAAATATGGGGTGCCGAAAATTGGTCCGGAATATCATCGCTTCATATTGCATATAATGACCAAACATTTCTTATGATAAGCTAAAAGTTAAAGCTATAATCGATCTCAATACCAACCTATACAAACAACCAATTATCGGCACAGCTGCCGATGATTGGGTCAGCAACTTATATTAACGTACCCATTATCGGCACCCATAAAATACTTGGAAAAACATGAAAAAAAATAGTTTTAAACCTTACAAATAATGAAAATAATGATATCTAAACATACAAAACCTAATAAAACGTTCATACAAAAGATTAAGCAGGAAGTATAACACGATGTAGCTTACCTGTTTCTTAACACATGTAACAAGAAAAGCTTGACACAGGAGTTTGGCGCCAACTGACCAATATATTTTTGACAGTTAATTGTCATTACCGATTTAGGCTGAAGATCGGTAAATTTTGCAAGGGCGTAGATCAAGGTCCGCAGAAACGCGTAAAATACTTTTTCTCAACTATCTTCCGGTAGAAACCTTATTTTTAAGGGTTGTACAGAATAAGTGCCGATAATTGGGGTAGTGCCGATAATAGGAACTTTTACCTTATGTCTTTATATTTATAAAAATTAATGCCACTTTTCGTTGTAATTTTATAACTCAAGAACGGGCTCACCTAGCCAAACCAAATTTTTAGGCTTTATTCGGACTATTTATTAGATGGTTTATGTGAAGTTTGCACAAAATCGGTCGAGCGGTTCTTCATTTATCACATTTTTTGTTATAAATGAATTAAGTATTCAATAAATGGAGGATCATTTTATTACTGGGGATTTTGCTGTCAAATTGGAACTTTTTTCAGCGTTGACAGTACCAGCATGTTGTTATGTCATTGATGTGGTCATTTCATTACTTATTTTATTTATTTATGAAGAAAATTTACCAAGCCCGCATACGGCGCCATCTCTTATAACCGATACCAAGTTTATTTTGTATTTTGTATACCGCGCCATCTCTGATACCTGGAACGAAGCTCGGCATTGCAGATACAGTAGAACAATGCTGCTCAGGAACTGGAGCTATTTCGAACAGAACTATTCCATTATTCCGATCGGATAGAGTGGTGCAGAAAGAGTAGATCAGATAGAGTAGAACATATGGAGTAGTGCAGTGCAAGCAGTGCAGATAGAGTGAAACAGGGCTGCGCTAGAGATTTTTTTTGTTTTCTTTACATTCTTTGAACATTACTGTGCCTGAGTTTATTTATTTGGTGGTACACTTTACAATTTAATTCAGCTAATAGATACGTTAACACAACAATCAATAGGTATACAGGGTGATTCAAAAGTAAACGGCATCCTTTCGGGGGCATATTCCTTGCATAAAAATAAGACAAAAAGTTCCTATTAACATGGGTCTGGAAATGCTTCCTAAGGGAGCTACGCCCCTTCGAATAGGACACATGAAAGACGTATTTTTCTCTATAACTTTGAAACCCTTCATAAATAGATTTTGAAAATTGGTGTATTTTACAAACATTTGATGGCAATTAAGAGACTAAATTGAAAATTCAAAAATCTTAATCAGTGACGTCACATACTGGGGAGGGTGAGGGTTAAAACATCCCGATTTTTTTTACTCGTCAGGTTTTTGCGATTCTGATTAAATATTCGGAAGGTTTAGAGTTTTTTACATAGAAAAGGTACTCTTGGTTCATTTCGATACAGCGTACCGTTTACGAGAAAATTGACTTTAAAAGTTTTCTGATTTGCGTATGTTTCGCAAAAACCTAACAAGTAAAAAAAATAGGGATGTTTTAACCCTCATCCTCCCCAGTATATGGCGCCACTGATTAAGATTTTTGAAATTTCAATTTAGTTTCTTAATTGCCATCAAATGTTTATAAAATACACCAATTTTCAAAATCCATTTGTGAAGGGTTCCAAAGTTACCTATAGAGAATAATACGTCTTTCAGGTGTCCTATTCGAAGGGGTGTAGCTCCCTTAGGTAGCATTTCCGGACCCATGTTAATAAGAACTTTTTGTCTTATTTTTATGCAAGGAACACGCCCCCGAAAGGATGCCGCTTACTTTTGAATCACCCTGTATTTAATAATTCAGAGGCGGTACGAAGTTCGCCGGGTCAGCTAGTGTCTTTATATTTATTTTTATTTTTTTTGGTAAATAATACGAGCTATAAAGTCGACAAAATTTGATTCAGTGCTTTCTCCCCTCATCTGTCCCAAAATTTTAGATGTGTACAGCATTCATATAAAAAAATTATGGTCACCCAGGGTCGGATTAAGTCCCTGAAATAAATTCAAACGTCACTCAAATTTTCACCTTGCAGATTAAAAAAATGTAATTTTGGACAAACTGTTTGATTTGGATTTTTTTTCCTTGAATAAATATTTCTGAATTATCCACCACTATCACCGTACTTTTAGTAACATTTCTAAAATTCGTTTTTTAAACCAAAATAAATAAAAAATTGGCAAATAAAAATTATTGCCATGTAATCAGCTAGATATAGTAGTTCTCTACAACTATCTCGTATAAATATTTTTGATATTATGCATATTAACGCCAAAAAGTTATGATTACAGAATTACTGGTGGTTAACGCTCTCAAATTATAAAGGGGCCCACATACTGCGTTTTTGTTGGACAGTTCTGTTGTACGTGAAAATCTGATCGAACAAAAACGACACAAAACCGAAGTGTGTGGGCTTTTCGTTTTCGAGTTAGGACGTTTTGAAAATTAAAAAAAAAAAAAACAAGGCATTTACCCTGGAATTTTTTTTCGAAAAATTTCGACTTTCGAATTTTGAAAAAAAAAAATTTATCGGATAGAGGAGCAAAAAATATGTCGAAAACCTCATTTGACCCATTTCGCTACGATGCACCTAAGGGCCAGAAAAAAATAAAAAAGGAAATCTCGAATTTGGTCAAAAGAAAATTGCGGGGACCCGACACGAGGCCACTCTTTCACTTATAGCTCCGCTATTTCGCGACAGATCGGTTCGAGTCATGTTTCGTTCGAAAGAGGACAAAATTATCTACAAATTGATTTTTTTAATGAGATTCTTGGTCCTTCCCGTTTTCGAGATATAAGCTGTCAAAGTTGAAATTCTTTGAAATTTTCTTCAAATCTTACAGGTCGATTTTCTCGGAAACGGTGTCCCGTGGAACGAAGACTCTAATAGGTGTTTTTGTAGTACTCGATGAGATCTACAAGTTTTACATTTAAGGTTTTTCACCCGGGCTTTTCGTTTTCGAGTTAGGACGTTTTGAAAATTAAAAAAAAAAAAAACAAGGCATTTACCCTGGATTTTTTTTTCGAAAAATTTCGACTTTCGAATTTTGAAAAAAAAAAAAAATTATCGGATAGAGGAGAAAAAAATATGTCGAAAACCTCATTTGACCCTTTTCGCTACGACGCACCTAAGGGTCAGAAAAAAATAAAAAAGGAAATCTCGAATTTGGAAAAAAAGAAAATTGCGGAAACCCGACACGAGGCTATTCTTTCACTTATAGCTTCGCTATTTCTCGACTGATCGGTTCGAGTCATGTTTCGTTCGAAAGAGGACAAAATTATCTACAAATTGATTTTTTTAATGAGATTCTTGGTCCTTCCCGTTTTCGAGATATAAGCTGTCAAAGTTGAAATTCTTTGAAATTTTCTTCAAATCTTACAGGTCGATTTTCTCGGAAACGGTGTCCCGTGGAACGAAGACTCTAATAGGTGTTTTTGTAGTACTCGATGAGATCTACAAGTTTTGCATTTGAGGTTTTTCACCCGGGCTTTTCGTTTTCGAGTTAGGACGTTTTGAAAATTAAAAAAAAAAAAACCAAGGCATTTACCCTGGATTTTTTTTTCGAAAAATTTCGACTTTCGAATTTTGAAAAAAAAAAAAAATTATCGAATAGAGGAGCAAAAAATATGTCGAAAACCTCATTTGACCCATTTCGCTACGATGCACCTAAGGGCCAGAAAAAAATAAAAAAGGAAATCTCGAATTTGGTCAAAAGAAAATTGCGGGGACCCGACACGAGGCCACTCTTTCACTTATAGCTCCGCTATTTCGCAACAGATCGGTTCGAGTCATGTTTCGTTCGAAAGAGGACAAAATTATCTACAATTTGATTTTATTAATGAAATTCTTGGTCCTTCCCGTTTTCGAGATATAAGCTGTCAAAGTTGAAATTCTTTGAAATTTTCTTCAAATCTTACAGGTCGATTTTCTCGGAAACGGTGTCCCGTGGAACGAAGACTCTAATAGGTGTTTTTGTAGTACTCGATGAGATCTACAAGCTTTGCATTTGAGGTTTTTCACCCGGGCTTTTCGTTTTCGAGTTAGGACGTTTTGAAAATTAAAAAAAAAAAAAACAAGGCATTTACCCTGGAATTTTTTTTCGAAAAATTTCGACTTTCGAATTTTGAAAAAAAAAAATTTATCGGATAGAGGAGCAAAAAATATGTCGAAAACCTCATTTGACCCATTTCGCTACGATGCACCTAAGGGCCAGAAAAAAATAAAAAAGGAAATCTCGAATTTGGTCAAAAGAAAATTGCGGGGACCCGACACGAGGCCACTCTTTCACTTATAGCTCCGCTATTTCGCAACAGATCGGTTCGAGTCATATTTCGTTCGAAAGAGGACAAAATTATCTACAAATCGTTTTTTTTCTTGAGATTCCTGGTCCTTCCCGTTTTCGAGATATAAGCTGTCAAAGTTGAAATTCTTTGAAATTTTCTTCAAATCTTACAGGTCGATTTTCTCGGAAACGGTGTCCCGTGGAACGAAGACTCTTATAGGTGTTTTTGTAGTACTCGATGAGATCTACAAGTTTTACATTTAAGGTTTTTCACCCGGGCTTTTCGTTTTCGAGTTAGGACGTTTTGAAAATTAAAAAAAAAAAAAACCAAGGCATTTACCCTGGATTTTTTTTTCGAAAAATTTTGACTTTCGAATTTTGAAAAAAAAAAAAATTTATCGAATAGAGGAGCAAAAAATATGTCGAAAACCTCATTTGACCCATTTCGCTACGATGCACCTAAGGGCCAGAAAAAAATAAAAGCGGAAATCTCGAATTTGGTCAAAAGAAATTTGCGGGGACTCGACACGAGGCCACTCTTTCACTTATAGCTCCGCTATTTCGCGACCGATCGGTTCGAGTCATGTTTCGTTCGAAAGAGGACAAAATTATCTACAAATTGATTTTTTTAATGAGATTCTTGGTCCTTCCCGTTTTCGAGATATAAGCTGTCAAAGTTGAAATTCTTTGAAATTTTCTTCAAATCTTACAGGTCGATTTTCTCGGAAACGGTGTCCCGTGGAACGAAGACTCTAATAGGTGTTTTTGTAGTACTCGATGAGATCTACAAGTTTTACATTTGAGGTTTTTCACCCGGGCTTTTCGTTTTCGAGTTAGGACGTTTTGAAAATTAAAAAAAAAAAAAACAAGGCATTTACCCTGGAATTTTTTTTCGAAAAATTTCGACTTTCGAATTTTGAAAAAAAAAAATTTATCGGATAGAGGAGCAAAAAATATGTCGAAAACCTCATTTGACCCATTTCGCTACGATGCACCTAAGGGCCAGAAAAAAATAAAAAAGGAAATCTCGAATTTGGTCAAAAGAAAATTGCGGGGACCCGACACGAGGCCACTCTTTCACTTATAGCTCCGCTATTTCGCAACAGATCGGTTCGAGTCATATTTCGTTCGAAAGAGGACAAAATTATCTACAAATCGTTTTTTTTCTTGAGATTCCTGGTCCTTCCCGTTTTCGAGATATAAGCTGTCAAAGTTGAAATTCTTTGAAATTTTCTTCAAATCTTACAGGTCGATTTTCTCGGAAACGGTGTCCCGTGGAACGAAGACTCTTATAGGTGTTTTTGTAGTACTCGATGAGATCTACAAGTTTTACATTTAAGGTTTTTCACCCGGGCTTTTCGTTTTCGAGTTAGGACGTTTTGAAAATTAAAAAAAAAAAACCAAGGCATTTACCCTGGATTTTTTTTTCGAAAAATTTTGACTTTCGAATTTTGAAAAAAAAAAAAATTTATCGAATAGAGGAGCAAAAAATATGTCGAAAACCTCATTTGACCCATTTCGCTACGATGCACCTAAGGGCCAGAAAAAAATAAAAGCGGAAATCTCGAATTTGGTCAAAAGAAATTTGCGGGGACTCGACACGAGGCCACTCTTTCACTTATAGCTTCGCTATTTCTCGACCGATCGGTTCGAGTCATGTTTCGTTCGAAAGAGGACAAAATTATCTACAAATTGATTTTTTTAATGAGATTCTTGGTCCTTCCCGTTTTCGAGATATAAGCTGTCAAAGTTGAAATTCTTTGAAATTTTCTTCAAATCTTACAGGTCGATTTTCTCGGAAACGGTGTCCCGTGGAACGAAGACTCTAATAGGTGTTTTTGTAGTACTCGATGAGATCTACAAGTTTTACATTTGAGGTTTTTCACCCGGGCTTTTCGTTTTCGAGTTAGGACGTTTTGAAAATTAAAAAAAAAAAAACCAAGGCATTTACCCTGGATTTTTTTTTCGAAAAATTTTGACTTTCGAATTTTGAAAAAAAAAAAAATTTATCGAATAGAGGAGCAAAAAAGATGTCGAAAACCTCATTTGACCCTTTTCGCTACGATGTACCTAAAGGTCAGAAAAAAATAAAAGAGGAAATCTCGAATTTGGTCAAAAGAAATTTGCGGGGACTCGACACGAGGCCACTCTTTCACTTATAGCTTCGCTATTTCTCGACCGATCGGTTCGAGTCATGTTTCGTTCGAAAGAGGACAAAATTATCTACAAATTGGTTTTTTTCTGGAGATTCCTGGTCCTTCCCGTTTTCGAGATATAAGCTGTCAAAGTTGAAATTCTTTGAAATTTTCTTCAAATCTTTGAGGTCGATTTTCTCGGAAACGGTGTCCCGTGGAACGAAGACTCTAATAGGTGTTTTTGTAGTACTCGATGAGATCTACAAGTTTTACATTTAAGGTTTTTCACCCGGGCTTTTCGTTTTCGAGTTAGGACGTTTTGAAAATTTAAAAAAAAAAAAACAAGGCATTTACCCTGGAATTTTTTTTCGAAAAATTTCGACTTTCGAATTTTGAAAAAAAAAAATTTATCGGATAGAGGAGCAAAAAATATGTCGAAAACCTCATTTGACCCATTCCGCTACGATGCACCTAAGGGCCAGAAAAAAATAAAAAAGGAAATCTCGAATTTGGTCAAAAGAAAATTGCGGGGACCCGACACGAGGCCACTCTTTCACTTATAGCTCCGCTATTTCTCGACTGATCGGTTCGAGTCATGTTTCGTTCGAAAGAGGACAAAATTATCTACAATTTGATTTTATTAATGAGATTCTTGGTCCTTCCCGTTTTCGAGATATAAGCTGTCAAAGTTGAAATTCTTTGAAATTTTCTTCAAATCTTACAGGTCGATTTCTCTTCACCTGAATTTATGTTCGAAATGTCAACAAACCTGAAGTGTAAGGGCTTCGAATTTTAAAAACGACGGTTTTGTTTGGTGTAAATTATATGCATGATTTCTTCTCCGCGTGAGGTGGTGTTTTGGGGCCCCCCTCATTTCGGGGCCCGGGGCTTTAGCCCCCAAAGCCCCCCCCCCCCCTTAATCCGGCCCTGTGGTCACCCTACCCTATTGTAAAACGAGCTCATCAGCTATACCTACGGCAACGACAGGGATTATCATATTTGATAAAAAATCCATTGTAGAAAAAAGACTGATTTATCCAAAATAGCGAAAAATGACAAGACTTGTCAGTTGGGCGTCCCACTTTTTATGCTCACGACTGTATATATACAGGGTCTGTTTTGTTCTTTATAAGTAGTGTGGTTCCTACAACTTAAACAAAAGAAAATACAAAAAAAAGTTAAATTCAAAAGTTGTAGGGTTTTATCTTTATTATCTTTCGTACTGTCATTATGACAGTTGGCACCTGTCATTTGCCCATTTTGACATGTGCAAAACATAATTGCGATAAAACCCTACAACTTTTGTATTAAACTTCTTTTTTGTATTTTCTTTTGTTTAAGTTGTAGGAGGTGATGCACTAATTATGAGGAACAGACTCGTACTTAAAAATGTCTTTCATAACTTTGTTCTTTTTTTTTTCAACTAATAGTAATAACGTAGATTATATCGGAGAACAAAGCTTATTGCAGAGTATTTCCGTCAAATTCAGGCATTTGTGACATACCTACTGTAGTAAGTTTTGAAAAACATCATATACTGTCACTAAATCAACTTACAGACACCCGGGGTTCAAGCCCCCCCAAAACCAACAAGCTAGTTGCGCCCCTGGTTGGAATACTAGTTTTGACAGATGTATGAAACTCTCAACATAACTTTTTGTTATAAAAATAATCTCGTATAGAATGCTGTTCTTTATCAAAAATCAAAAAAACCAAACCAATTTGTGGTTTTGTTAAAGCCAGAATAATCGTTCTACACCAACAAGACTCAAGACTGGTCATACCATAGGATTTTAGCGAGACTCGACATTTCCAGATCATCTGTCATCTGTCATTAGAATTGTGCAATTCAATTTTTCCAAGAAACTGGAGGTGTAAATAGGAGACCGGGTCCAATTTTCGAGTTCATGTGAAAAATATTCGAACACGAATTATTTCGGTTATTGGGTTTCGCACACGAGTAATGATTCGTATTTTTGAGTCGGAATGGGTCATAATCGAACGTTCATTCGTAGGTATACGAAAAATATTACGCGTGGCAACACTGTAAAAATACGTTCGCTGTCAGCTGCTGCGAATGTAACCTCAAAGTTTTATGATAAAGGAACCCGCACACCTCTTAATGGGTTGGTTTTTGGTTTTCTGTCAAACTGAATGAAATTTTGGTATGTGTTAGAGCTTGACTTCCTGATAAAAAGTTCTCATGGGCCCGAACCAATCCTATGATTAGTTTTTGAGATACATTACAGGTACTTTAATGTCCAAGAAATGTACACATTTTATATGTATTCACATCTAAGTACCTGTCACCTTATAATAGGTCTGTTTCTGCAAAAATCACAAACCCGTCAGAGCGAATTTGATTGGTCGAAAACAGTTAAGAAACAGTCAGAAAACTAGTTTCAACCAATGAAATTCACTCTGACAGACCTATTAATAGGTGACAGGTAGATGTGAATGCATATAAAATGTGTACATTTCTTGGACATTAAACCACCTGAATTTCGGAAACTATTCATAGTATCGGGGTAATCGGGTTGGGCCCCCATCATGGGCCGTAGCGATATGACTATCCGTAGGGGGGGAGACTGAGATCCGGCGCCAACTAAGCGCCACGAAGGCAATTTAGAGGCGAAAAAAATGGGACTTTTTTGCAACTTTGATAGACTATAAAACCTAAACAGTTAATTTTTGACTTTAGAACAAAACCGATTTGACATTCTTATCTTAGATTTCGATAAACTATCATTTGCCACCAACTTTGAATTTAATCCATGATTGAAAATTCCTTACAGCCTGGCAAAGTTGCAAAAAAGTCAATTTTCAAGGTATAAGGTATACCCTAAGGGTATACCACACGAGATCTGTTCAGAATTTTACCACAGCATATGCAAAAACAAACAGCAGGTTAACTCTTACGCGCATCTCTTCTGCGCACGCCGCCATTCAAGAATACAGACCTCGAATTAGCCTGCTGATTGTTTTTATATACAGGGTGTTAATAAATAGTGGGATCAAACTTCTAGGATAAATAGTACTCATTAAAATAAAAAAAAAAGTTGATAGAAACATAGGTCCGCAAATGCTTAGTTTTCGAGATACAGGGTGTTAAAGTTTGAAAAAATCGGTTTTTTAAAATCCATTTCCCAAATTTCTTTAAACTTGGCAGATTTGTATGTAATGTAATAAACCGATTTTGTTTCAAATTTTGACACCCTGTATCTTGAAAACTAAGCATTTGCGGACCCATGTTTCTATTTACTTTTTTCTTATTTTAATGAGTACTATTTATCCTAGAAGTTTGATCCCATTATTTATTAACACCCTGTATGTGCTGCGATTTTAGTACAGGACAGGGGGTGAACTTCATAACCAATAACCCTGTACGTCACCGAAAGCATCGACTCAGCGGCTGGGTTCGGTAATTGCATCTGCGAGCAAAAAAAAGCGAATTTTGACGGACGTCACGGTATCACTTATCCACCACTTATCTTTTTTCACGTAACATCTGTCAAATTTTGCTCATTTTGCTCTTTGCTCGCAGATGCAATTCCAATTACCGAATCTAGCCGGTGATTCACCGAGTTTCCGTTACCCCGTGCATGCTAAATTAGCATAAAATAAAAATACTATCCTTTCTGAATTATAATAGTTGTAAAATAGTATTTAATTACCTACTCGGAAACTTGCCTTATTTTAGCTATTTTTTTTGGTTTGTTGGCTACGCCCCTGGGCCCATGGGAACTTTTTATCAGTAAGTCAAGATATACCACATATCAAAATTTCATTGAGTTTGACAAAAAAAACAAAAACCCATGAGAGGTGTCCTTTGGCAGGTTTGTTTGTGATAACAAAAGGTATCTTTCGACTGTAATATGACTTGCTTGATCTGAAAAAAATATCAAAGTTATAAAAAAATAATGAAATGCCATTCTTTTTCAACATTTAGGTACCAACGTAGTTGCCCTCTGTGGCGCCACTGAAATAATTACGGTAAATCTAATTGAGTCAAAAGATACCTTTTATTCTATTACAAACAAATCTGTCAAGTTTAAAGAAATTCAGGAAAAATCGATTGTTTCAAACTTTGACACCCTGTATCTCGAAAACTGAGCATTATTTGCGGACCTACATTTCTATACTTTATTTTTTCCCAAGATAGATTTTGACATTGTCAACTTTGAAACATAAACAATACCGTTTGGCCCTGATTAGTCGCAAAATGAGGTGTCCCTACAGGTTGACATCAGTTTAACAATGCAACTGCTGCAAATGGCATCTTTCAACCAATAAGCGGCATTGTTTATGTTTCAAAGTTGACAATGTCAGATTCTATCTTGGAAAAAAATAAAGTGTATTAACTTTTTTCTTATTTTAATGAGTACTATTTATCATAGAAGTTTGATCCTACTATTTACACCCTGTATAAAGTTTGTTTCGCCAGGGTTTGTACTTGCCACCAGCATTTGCCTTCCTTTTTTAACAAATAAAAATTGACTGATTCAAAAAGAGAAGTCAATGGGTACATTTAGGCGGTCCCAGCGGCTTAGCTTAGCCTCTCAGCAGGAACTTTATTCTCGAAACCAAGGATCAGTGTTCTCATAAGAACGATTACTCGGTCATTGTCAGTGTTATGCCGGACGACAAAGACAGTATCTAGAATCTTTGTTCTAATCAGAACGCTGTTCCTTGGTTTCGAGAATAAAGTTCCTGCTGAGAGGCTGAGCTAAGCCGCTGGGACCCCCTGAATGTACCCATTCATTTTAATTTGTCAAAAAAATTGAATGTGTGATATGAATAAATCTACGAAAACCCTTTTTTTTTTCAAGTTTCAAGGTCAAGTATGAGCCCTGGTGAAACGAACTTTAGTTTGTCTATATTTGGTGGAGCCGTTTCCAACATGTTTGGTTTTAAAAATTTAGAAAATACTATCAGAAAAACCAAGTATAGTCGCAATCACGATAGAAAGTGAAGTTGACAGTTCGCGTTGACATAGGTATCTAGTATTTTTTCATATTTAGGAAAATGATATGCATTCCAGATTTATTTTTAATTTCTTTAAAGGAAGTCAAGTTATTAAAATCCTGCATAGTAATATTAAACATCTGTAATAGAACAAACGTAATATTTTCTAATAGTTGTTGCTGTAGCTGGCCGCCCAAGTACTCTGTTGATTTTTAAAGGTTAGATGGTATATGCGAGCGGTTTATTGATGCTAATTATTACCTTGGGTAGCTATAGAATTAAATGCTGAAGGGGGTTTACTTGCAAAAGACAGAAACAACTGCAGTATTTCCACACATATTATACATATTTAATTTTAAATAAATGAACCCAAATTTTTTCCAATAATAATATACAGTACTAAAATTTCTACTCAAATTTTCCATTAATAAAATTATACAGTACTAAAATTTCTACTCAAATTTTCCAGTAATAAAATTATACAGTACTAAAATTTCTACCCAAAAACTCTTCTCATGTGGCTTACATCAGGCTTTTCCATGAGGGCTCTTCTTGGATCATCCTTTCTAAAGGTAAATCCTAACGTGAGCAAAACCCTGCCTAAACTTGACTGGGAACCGTAATAAATTTCACTTTTTTTCAGCCTATCACTTACAGTCTTAAGGGTAACATATGCAATTCTAAAAACGAAAAATGCTTGTTTAAATATTGTAGTACTGTAGCAACAGCAAATATTACTGATTTTAGTTAGTATATCTTGTTCAATTAGCTTTGAGACTTTCGTCAATAATGACACCGAGTGTATTCTTATGGAATTTGCTGGTGACACCATTATAACGTAACTCTTAAAGGTAATTGAACAAAGTAACTTAGTATTACTATTTAACACCAGTCCCTATAACAAAAAGACTACTACCCAAAAATGAACTAAAATTACCCAGTCTAGTTTGAGTGATAATTGAAGAAGAGAGGAGTATGCATTCTGTGTAATAATTTATTAAGAAAATCCGCCGAGTGCTTCCGGCCTTAAGTCATAACCAGTGCTGCTTCGTCGCAGGTACAAACATCACACACAAGAGACAACTGACACAAGTGGACGTGCATAATTAAATTTAACTATTAATTATTAATCAATTACTTGTGTAGTAATGGGTTTTTTACCAAAAACTGCTAAATAATATAAAAAAGGAAGAATAACAGTAAGAGGTGGGCGACAAATGGGACATTGCCCCTCTAAATAATTTATACAAGCATAATATTAGATGATACATTAAATAGGAAGTTTAAATAGTGATACCATGTTTAGAGGTACCCAGGTCCACTAGAAAATATGACAACACAAAATGCTAAACATCTGAAAAACAATAAACCCAACACACAGGATAAAGCATGCAGTAGAAGTTACAGAAGCTCTGCAAATATCTGAACCCAAACTGTGTAGGTACGTCAAAGAGGGGAATATGAATACTTATCCTTATGAAAGACTCCAATAACTCAGGTACCTTTATTGAAAAGCAAAGAAAACAATTCTAAAAAATTAAATTATGGAATGAAAGAAATCCTAGCAGCATCTTAATTTGTGTTGACCTGAAATAAAAAATAGTATTAAACTATGAAAAACAGTTTAATTTGATCTGAGAAGTTCCAATGTTATCAGGTGTATTCTTTCGGAATAATCTACTGGTAATGTTAATATGAAGTAACATTGAAACAACTCTATGTTCAAAGTAGAACATCAACTTACTCTCTGTATACATTTTGTATATCTCTAATCGAATAGTCTGTTTGACGCTTCCACTTGAATCAGTTGTCTGCAACTTCTTACGCTTCCGCGTGACAGGGGTAATTTCAGACTCCTCAACTGAACCATCCTTATATTTATAGACAGTGGTCTCACTTAGTTTCAAAACCTTAGCTGTCTCCTAGAAAGTAAATTACAATTTATTTATTAAAAATTAACAAAAGCCACTCGGTTCGAAAATATCCCCTTCCAAAACTTGTACCTACATTTACTGAGATTAAGACGAAAACGTTTCTATGATCAATCAACAATAACTTTATTGTTATTAACTTACAGTTATGGGATTTTGATCTTCATGAAACACCTTGAAATGGTTGTATACGAGTTGTATAAATTGCTCAGCCACAGGGTTCTCATGAATTATTGGTCTCTAGAAAAGGATTATTTGCTTATTTTTACTAAATTTGAAAACACTACCTTGTCACTTTCCCTCTTGCTTAGAACAAAAAAAGATTCGTCTCGTAAAGAAGAAGCATCTCCAAGGTTTATTGCTGTTCCCTGAAAATTATTGGCGATGAATTATGACAGTGGTAATTTAAAGTTGCTAATTTTACCGTATTTTCTTCACACCTAAATCATCTGAGATGCTGGAACAGAGCAAAGTCTCCAGGACCCTGGTACGATCGGACTTGTCCGGGGACTTTTCTCAACCATAAAAGGTGTGTGAAATAAAATGTTTTTAAAAAGAAAATTGTAGTAATTTATTTTAATTATAGGATTAACATAGAAAGAACAAAGATAACCTATAGTAACTAAAATTTACTTGGGCGGTAACTACACAAAAATCATTCAAATGTGTTTCAATCTAAGTACAAATAGGAAAATTGTGTTTGTATCTCGAAAAAAACTAAATCTGGAGTTTCAATATTTTTGTAGATTAATAGAAACCACTTCCGTGCATAAAGTACTCATTAAACGCATTAGTGCGTAGAATGAAAATACTTAACACACTAGTGAGTAGTGTGTAAAGTGTATTTGTCCAAATTTATTTTTTTTTAAATATTTTATTGGTAGTGGAAAAAAATGTCTATGCAATATGTGTGTAAAGCACCTTTTTTCATTAATGTAAATTTTGACTCGTGCGACAATTACATGAGATTTACTTTACACACTTGTTGCATAAATAGCTATTTTTATCTCAAAAAATATTCTGCACTTACAAGCTAAAAAAATGAACATGTTAATAAATTAATGAAATACAGTTTTGTGATCTTTTGCAATTTAAAATGAAAGAATTAATCGAGTTTTACTTTTGATTGATAATTAAGGGTAGTCCATAAAGCCTGGCTTAATGGAAACACTTGGCTTTTTGTGTGACAAAGCCGAGTTTTTCCAGTAAGCCAATCTTTATGAACTACGGAGAATATGGCCCTAAATAACACAACGAAAAATTGCAATTTTTTTTGACATATTTCAGTCCTATTCTTTTGGCAGTCGCAAAACTGTATGTGTGAGGAAAATGGAAAAATGTAAAAGTTGATTCACTTAAAATAATGACAACAGTAAATACATATAATATTTTAAGTCATGCTAATAGTATATGCTTACAAATTACTATACATCGAAAAATGTCTTTGGTTATTCATCGAAAAAAGTCACTTCTTGCTATATTTTTATTGCTTTCGGTTTTCTCTTTTTAAACATCCTAAAAAAAAAAAAAAGAAGAAAATAAAATTCAAATACAGAACGGGTAAATTGTATTAAATATTAAATTCAAAAAGATTCTTCAACAACTTGAAAAAGCGTGAAGCAAATTCAGATTATCAAGATACTACCTACACTTACAGATATCAGTTTTTTAGAAAAGTGGACTCAGTTTGTTTTTTGGAATACTTTCACCAAAAAGTATCTCTGCTTAAGTAACTCAGGGCTGGGACTCTATAATGAATGGAGATATTTTTTTCTATCTCTATTGAAGTCTCCTCTCTACTGATTTCGAGAAGAGAGAAGCAAGTGCCATAACAGTAGGGATAACTTATCCATACAGAATCCCAGCCCAGCTGAATCCAACTGAAATCTTTTTTTTCCTATATTATGACCAACTTCTTGATTAGCATCTAATAATTTAAAAAAATCACCTTCTACTGCTGTAGTCTGGACATAAACTGTGACAAATCATACTCGTCCTCGTACTGTTTCTGCTCCCATAGTTCCGGCAACGATTCGAGAATGGCCTTCATTCCGTTGTTGGAACCCGATGCGGATCCCGAACCGGAACTGATGTTGCCATCGATATTCGGCTTATTCGAAAACAGATCTAACAGTTGCTCGGTGCCCATCGACTCCATTTGACTGTTTTCCCCGCTTATTACAGTGTTGGCGGTTTGGACTTTGAACTTTTGTAACCTGTAGGAAAATATCAAATGCATTATGATTTTTCAGTTTCAAGAATCCAAAGTGGTTCGAATTATATAGGATAAAAACAATAATGAATGTACAAAGAGAGAATTTTTGTCGGTTATAGGTATTGAAACTAGTTTTACAAAGAAAATTTGTGGAAATTAATGCGGGGATCCCAGGTTCACACAGGCACAAACCCCAACTTTTTCAATTTTCCTTTGACTTTAATTTCCACAAATTTTCTTAATAATGAATGTGTTTATTCACTTCATATCATATAGCCCATAATACTAGCGAATAAGTTGGTACCAGCCTGCGTATTCTGTATCGTCATAGAGAGGAAATTTCTTTCTATCAACTCTTTCTACCACTTTATCTTATTTTGTAAGCTGCTTCGACGCCTGTCGTATTTCACGAATGGTTCGTTCGGTAGAGAGGAATAGAAAGACCATTTAGGTCTTGCTTTGATATTTCTATTATCCCTGTCTCTTTTTAACACACCATCAAATTGGGTGATTAAATTATTTCAATAAGTGACATAAGTGTCAAGTGAATAAATTGCAAACAAAAAGTTAACAATACATTTAAGGACGTTGAGTGACCGTATTAAAAATCAACGAAATATCATGGGTAAGTTATATCTAAAATCAATTCCAAGGCTTTGGCACAATTACTCAAATTTTCATGTACGCAATGCAGATGATAAACGTGATTTCAAAACTCATCCTCAACAATGGAACACCATCGTCAATTTTGGAGAGGAACATCCAACAATTTTCAGGCCCCAATTTAAACATATGGATGGTGATGTTAGGCAGAATGCAAAATTGTGGGAGGAATTGGTCGAAAAATTAAATTCCACGGGATTTGAGCTGAGAAGCGTTGACAAATGGAAAATGGTATCTTTTTATGTGACTCATATACCTTTTAATGTATAATGTCACTCTATAAGTTAATAATTTCAAATATTGTTGTAGGCAATCGGCCGATGGAAGTCAAAAACAAAATCGAAAGCTGCCCAATTAAGGATCGAGGCACAGAAAACTGGTGGTGGCCCATCAAACGCCGTTCCTTTAACAGAAACAGAGGAACGGTTAATGAATTTAATGGGTTGGAAATCAGTAACTGGGAATGGAAATGCAAAATTAGGAATGGTAATTACAACTATAACACTAAAAAAAGGGTTGATATCGATTAGTGCAAATAAGATTATATTCGAATTGGATAATTGTGTGTAGAATTGCAATAAAGATAAGTATTTACAAAATTATCAAAAAAACAGCACAACACTTGACAGATGAAGAGAATGGCTTACCACCCCCCAAGGCACATCCTTCCAACAGCACCGGAACAGAAGGAGCTACCTGTTTGCCCAAATCTCCTCATTCTCCTCCACCATTGAAACCATTTAATCGCCTATCACCACCAAAAACACACCCTTCCAGCATAGAAACAGACAGAGCTGCCCATTTGCCCAAGTCTTCTCCACCATTAACATCATCCAGTGGACCAGCCAGGAAACGCAGTCGGAAGTCTGCTGAAAAGCCTGGGAAAGTGGTTTCCATGGCAAAAATGCGTGAAGAGGCAATGGCAGAAAGAAGGAAACTAAGAGAAATGATCAAGAGACAGGCCGAAGCCCAAGAGGCAATAGCGCAAGCTTTGAAAGACCTTTCTGCTTGCTACAGAACTCAAAATAATATCAAGTCATAAATATACTAGTTAAAACGAAATAAGGGCCACTTTTAAAAACCCATTTATTTTTAATGAATTATTAATAACCCTCGTAAAGTGTTTATTTCCATTTACAATATAAATTTTTTGTGCACACTTAATTTGTTTATCTATAATTATTGCAAATGGAAAAAGTCACTTTACCAGGATATTTTAAAATTAAATAAAAGCCAAGCTCTTAAAAGTGGTGTCTTGTGGATTTTTTTTTCCTAGGGAATAGTTTAGAAGTAAGAGCTGCTCGAGCTACATGTGAGGCTGATTAGAAAGTTTTCTTTACAGATTTGTTGTTTAAGTTTTTTTTCCAATAGGTAGTATATTTTCGTTTCCTTTTTTGCATATATCAGTTAAATGTTGTTTAATAATAATTTTGTTTTGTTTTTTCATTTATTTTATTGATGTGTTCGATTAAATATTTTGGAAATACAATTGTATTATATTAGCTCTTCTCGCCTGCCCTTGTACAAGCACATTTCTTGCAATACCAACTCCTACATCCGCAACATCTTCGTCGTCATCACGTTGCTCCTCTTCATCATCTTCGATGGCTAGATTAGCCCTAACACACATATTGTGTAAAACACCCTGTCTTTCAATAGACAGCGAAATCGGTTTTTAAAAACTCCTGAAACAAATAAATTTAGTGCAAAAATATATAATACTTAACATTTTTTATAAAATACCTATACATCTTTCCACACAATTTCTGACACTTGTCAAAGCTGCCATATATCTACCTTCAGGAGCATCTCTGGGTACACTTTGGATAGGCGTCATGAGCCATGGCTCTTGTGGATATCCACTATCTCCAAGAAGCCACGAATTATGATCACCCTGATTATACATTTGTTCCAAATGTGTCCTTACATTGGAATTTCTCCAAATAAAGGCATCGTGAGTTGCACCACCATAATTGGTTTTAACATTTAGTATCAATAGATTCGCGTCACATATCAATTGTACATTTTTGGAATGATATTGTTTTCTATTGAAATATAAGTTTTCATCTTCTCGTGGTGCAACAATGGCAATATGAGTGCCATCGATGCAGCCTATCACCCCTGGAAATCCAAACTGGGCCATGAACTCTTTTTTTTTTTTCTTGCTTTTGGGCTTCATTCAAGGAAAATTTTACCCACCTATGGGCAATAGCCTCTAGAGCCAAAGACACCTCAGATAACGCTCGGCTAAAAGCAGGTTGTGATAAGGACACATGCATTTCATTTCCGCCTGCCTTCTGATATGAGCCCTGGGCAAAAAACCTTAGGGCACCTAAAATTCTTATATTCAAGTCGAATTAAACATGGCGCCTGCGGGTGGTGATGTTTTAGATACGGACGGGAAAAAATGCAAGTACTGCAAATCCGGTGTTGAAAAAAGTTTTTTGAAGTGCAATTTATGTAATGTTTACTACCACCAATCATGTGCCCTAAGAATCTCGGGGCTAGTAGTCACTAGTGGAAGTAAAAATCTAATTAACTGTGCGACATGTGCCAAGGTCGTACGGAGGTAAACAAAGTTGTGAATGAAGCTATTTCCGCCAAAGAAGACGAAATTCTGAACCTAAAATCGCAAATAGAAGTGTACGAGGATGAAAAAGTGAAGTATCTTGAACTTAAAAATGAACTCCAAGGAAAAATCTTCTCACTTGAAAGTATGGTTTCTCCTGCAACCACCCCACCTGTGGAAGCGAAAAGCGACGACAGGGCTCTTGAAACAGAGTTGAGGAGCTCAACCTTTGAAGGAATAAGTGAGGAAAACATAAACATTGCTTCTTGCTTCCATGACCTCTCAAAACAAAGATGACGTCATTGGGGATGCTCGACAAGGGCCAGCAATATTTAGCAACACCGCTAAACCTCCAAAGCAATGGCCAACGCAAATAAGAAATAAACCAAATGTGGCAACCAGGGATGGTAATTCGACCGCACAACAACAGGCAACACTGCCAAGTTGGACAACTCAATCAGCTGAGGCGGCTGTCAATTCCATAGAGGTCAATACCAATGATATTAATAAAAACAAAAACAAACAAAGAATCGAAATTATCAACTCGAAAACCCTAAACACGGCATTGATGGAAGTTGAAACTCGCAATGCAATGCAAAATATTCAAAAATTATACACGAAAAATGAGGACGATGACCATTGGCAGGTGCAAAGACGAAAGCGCCGAAGATATGTGGTGGGCGATAATGAGACAGAAATACAAGGGGTCCCAAAATCTGTCTCACTACACGTAACTAGGCTTGACCCAAGCACAAAGCCTGAAGACCTGAGAAATATGTTTTTCCCGAGGTAATTTGTGAGCAACATCCATCCAAACATCCCACTCTATATTCCTCTATGAAAGTTACTCTCAGGCAAAATAACTTCCGCAATGCGTGGAAAAGAGAGATATGGCCAAATGGTGCCCTCGTATCTTCGGTTTTTTGCCAAGAGGAGGAACCTGTCACAAACAGAGGAGACAGTTCCTCAGAGAAAATGAAAACTAAATCAAATATAAATATAAGTATAAATAAAACTGTTTCGCAATCAAAAAATCCCACTTCCACTTATGTTTCAAGTAACCATTGTCAGGTCTACTACCAAAATGTGCGTGGTCTAAGGACTAAGACTGAAGCTTTTTATACCAACCTGTTGACAATGGATCCCGATATAGTGACACTGACTGAGACTTGGCTATGTGATGGAATTTTCACTCAAGAGCTGATTGATGAGAGGTACACGGTGCTAAGAAGAGATAGAAGTACTGCTGCTAGAGGTGGAGGCGTTTTGATCGCTTTCGACAGAAGATTCCCTTATGAAATTATTGATAGTAATGTTGAATGTATTCTTGTAAGGTTGAAGTTGAAAATTATTGTCTCTGTTGTATATTTCCAACCAAACTCTAGTTTGGAAGTCTATAATAGTTTTTTTAATCAATTTGAATGTCTTTTAGATGACGAGCGGACAGGAGTATTGATATTGGGTGATTTTAACCTCCCTTTTTTTGAAATATGTGATAATGATAAAAACACCTTGCTTACTGAGTTCCTTAATCTCAATAATTTGAGACAGTTGAATAACATTAAAAATTTTAGGGACAGGTGCCTGGACCTGGTTTTGACGAACATGGAGATACCGCAAATCACTAGGTCTGTGCAGCCACTAGTTGCAGAGGACCCCTATCATCCTGCATTTGAATTTGGAGTTCCAACGAAGGATAAGTTGGTAAATTGTATATCCAAACAGTATGTATATGATTTCCCAAAAGGGGATTTTCTACTTCTATACAATCTTGTGAAAACCTGTGATTGGACTGAAGTACTTTCAATTACAGATGTAAATATGAGTCTCAATTTATTTTATAAAAAGGTGTATGGTCTTTTAGATAGAGCTATTCCAAAGAGACAAATCAAACATTCTTCCAGTAAAACCCGTTATCCACGGTGGTATTCCATAGATCTGATTCACAAAGTCAAGGAAAAGAATAAGCTTCATAAGCGTATATTGAGTAAGTGTGCTGATCCATCAGTGCAATTGCACTTTAGTGAATTAAGACAATGCATCAAGCTGCAGACCCAAGCAGAATACAACCTGTACAAGAATAATGTGGAACTTAACCTAAATTCAGATCCCAGTTCATTTTGGCAGTTTTTGCATGAGAAGAGCAAGAATCGAGGGATACCGGGGGAAATGAAATTTAATGAGAAATTGTACTCGGGTTCTGAGGATATAGCGATGGCTTTTGCTCAGCATTTTGAGTCAGTATATGAAAGACCCAAAGATGTAAGTAAATACATGGGGAATGTAAACGGATGTGATTTTAAATTTTCAGATGTGTCAGAGTTGAAAGTTGTAAATAGTATTAAAAGGTTGAAGCCTAAAAAATCGACAGGGCCTGATCAGATCCCTGCCTATATTTATAAAGGATTGGCTGAGTTCATAGCTCTACCGCTCAAACATATTTTCAATCTTTCTATTGGAAGTGGACAATTTCCTGATGCCTTGAAGAATGCTCAGATTACACCTATTTTCAAGAAAGGACGAAATTAGAAACTATAGACCGATTTGCCTCATTAATATTTTAGCAAAAATTTTTGAAACAATACTTTATGATGATCTTTCAGACTTTCTAAAACCTAAAATTTCTAAATACCAGCATGGATTCTTAAATGATAAGTCAACAATAACAAACCTCTCTATATTCTCGGAAATGGCGGCTGAGGCGATCGCGAATAAGAGCCAGTTGGATGTCATTTACACAGATTGTGAGAAGGCTTTTGACAGGGTGGACCATGAGTTGCTGCTTTGCAAGCTTGCTGAGTTTGGGGTGTCAAAGGATGCTTACCATCTTGTGAGGTCATACCTAATAGGCAGGGTCCAGACAGTGAGGGTCGGCGCTTGCAACTCTGAGGCGTTTGTTGCAACCTCAGGTGTCCCGCAGGGTAGTAAACTGGGCCCTCTTTTCTTTTTGTGTTTCATCAATTCATTGCCTGATTGCCTGAGGGACTCTATGGGACTTTTCTTTGCTGATGACTTCAAGCTCTGTAGGATTGTTGAGCGGCAGGAGGACTGCAGAAGGCTTCAGGGTGACATGGACTGGTTCAACAACAACAGAATGTCCCTAAATGTTAATAAGTGTTCTGTTGTCAGCTTTACGAGACGAACAAACCCAATAGAAGAAACATACAAGATTGGTGATACTGAGCTTGATCGTCAAACAGAGGTGAAGGATTTGGGTGTCTTTTTCCAGGCCAACATGAAGTTCAATAAGCATTTTCATCATGCTGTCAATAAAGCAGTAAAAGCACTTGGCTTTGTAATCAGGAATAGTAAGAACTTTAAAATAAGTACAATTATTAACTTGTATAATGCTCTGGTGAGACCACACCTTGAATATGCATCACACATTTGGATGCCATTAGAAGCCACGCATATTGATGAAATTGAAAAAGTGCAGAAGAGATTTTTGCGGTATCTCTATGTGGTTAAAAATAATATTTACCCATATATGGTTCCTTACAGGGATATGCTTGTTAGTTTTGAGATAAAGTCATTAGTGGAAAGAAGGAATAATCAGGCTGTGATATTTTTGTTTTATATTTTAAACAACCTAAAGTATAAGGATTGTAATTTAATTAACTATGTCTCCTTAATTGTACCAAAGATTAACTTAAGAATTATGAAAAACAAGAAATACTTTGGTACTGATCCTAGTAATAATATGTCACCATTTAATCGCATGATGACAGTTGCGAACCAAGCACTTAATGAGGTCCAGGTAGATCTTTTTAATGTAACTTTCAATCAATTGAAGGCCCTTTTAAATTAGTCATATATGTTTATATTGTGTACTCTATCTTTATTTCTGTGTTTTACACTTCGCTGTTTTAACTTTACATGTAATTACTATTTTTGGTGTTTGTAAAGTAATGAAATAAATAAATAAATAAATAAATAAATAAATATGGATAGGAACTCTTGTTGCTCTAGCTCCTGCATTCATATGAGGGGTAAGATCACGAATGAGATTTTGAACTAGCTGTCGACTTAACCTGAAGCATTTCCGGAATTCTCGCTCGGGCAATTCAAAAGCATTCTGTTGGTCTCGCAAAAGTTTTCTCTCCAAACGAAATTGGTTTTGTCTTTCTTCATCCTCTGCTACCTGTAGCAAATGAAGGAATATTGGGTCCATACTTTTTTTTTTTTTTTCTTTTTACGGATATGCGCACTCGCAAGGACAATGTCCTATCACGCTCGAGAAGCGGCAAGTGCGCGGAAATGTCGGTGTATGTTGGTCTTGAAAAGGTTCAGGTTGTAAATTCTGATATAATGAGGTTCTTGGTGCCTCTAGTTTGACAGTAAATTCATGGTTACCGTCTGTTTGACGGGTTCGCCTGGTAGGCGCTACTCTCGGTGGAATCATACGTGCCAACTCTCCAGAGCATTTTCCGTGATAGTACCTGTAGAAGAGAGATAAATCGCCCACAGATCTGCGATGTTCGAGACCATCCAAGTTACGAGTAAGTGCGGGGTCATTGATCAGCTTGATAGCTCGTTTTTGCACGGTATTCAAAAGCATTAAGGTATGTTTGGGTGCTGCACTCCATATATGTGAGCAGTACTCCATGTTGAGATTTATTTCTAATCAATCAAAAATTGACATTTCAATTAATCACAAATTAGCAACCAGATAAACTTTTTGTACTCTAGCTTTGAAATTGTTTTGTTTAATATTGTCATAACGATGAGTGGTGTTGTTCATAACAAGTTGAAAAATAGAAATATAGTCGAGTCTTTTTAAAAATACAGTCCACTGAAATTCATTAATTTCTAATACGCAAATTCTGCAAGCGCTGCAAGAAGCTTGATCCAGAAAAGCGGTATTGGTAATAAGATTCATATTATCAATATATTCATTGGTCCTTCGTTGCCGAATCATTTATTGGCGTATCCTGTCCGACGACGAAGTAGTCAGGCGATAAGAGGGCCCTTTCGAGTTCAAGGTTCAAGGGAGCAAGTTAATACTCCATGGTCATTTAAAAATATAGAAGCGAGCAAGGTAACATCACAGTAACATTTTTCCTCTATGATAATCGTTTGCAAGCCTTCGAAAACCGCAAATTGGACGTCACCCGACCAGAAGGTGTCCAGGTCCAGATCATTTTATGTGGATTATTTGTTCAAAACCAGTCATTGATTACAAGTGCATTGCCTACAAGAAGAAGGCGCATTATTTCATTGTTCAAGCAAGAATTACTGTGCAACAACAAGTCTAGCAGGTACCCATTTTCCAGGATTTGCTCATAAGGATCCAGGTCAGGAAAGAAAGTCGCGTTTTTGGACTATATTAGACTGTGTAGGTTTGTAAACGCGGAATCACAGTCGCCGTATCAATAATTTACCCTTATTTTTATCAATATATTAATTATTGTTTTCATTAGGTACCCTATTACGTGAAATTTGACCATAAATAACTCGGAGTATTGATAGAAAAGCTTTCAATCAATTAAAACCAGGTGGAGATGCCTAAGACAAGGTCAATCTCAACTTCGTCAGTACAGGAAGAAACAATGTCTGAAACTGCCGAAAGAGTAAGGAATTTAGAAAGAAAACGTAATATTTTGAATTCTAAATTGAACAATTTTGGGTTATTTTTACAATCTTTAAAAAATTCAGAACTTTCTAGTTTCAAGTTAATAGAATTAGATACGCGCTTAAAAGATTTGGAAAATAATTTGCTCTCAGATTACATCAATGTACAATTTGAACTCGAAGATATAGATTTTGAAAGGTTTAAAGAGGATGTTGAAAATTCTTTTGAAAATTTATACTATCAAAATATTACTTTTGCGAAACAATTTATTTATGATGCCAAAAGTTCTTCTATTTGGTCTCAAAATTCGAATCAAAATGTTAATGTCATGTCAAATGCTTCTAGTGGTTCTAATTCTGTTAAGCAATTTAATGTTAAACTTCCTGTCATTGAGTTGCCTAAGTTTTATGGGAGCTACGATAAATGGCTTGAGTTCAAAGAATTATTTATTTCTTTAATTCATAATGCTCAAAATCTCGATCCAGTTCAAAAGCTACATTATTTGCGTGCGTCTTTGGAGGGTTCTGCGGCTCAGTGTATTCAATGCTTAGAAATTTCAGGTGATAACTATGCATTGGCTTGGAATATCTTGTGTGAGAGGTTTGATAATAAGAGATTAATGATTCACAACCATATCAAATCACTTTTTAACATTTCAGAGTTCAAACCAGATTCTCCTAAAGCATTTCGCAATTTGGTTGATTCATTGTCAAAGAATTTAAGGTCTCTTGAAGCAATCAATGTTAAAACTGAAAATTGGGATCCTCTTATAATATATTTAATAACCAGTAAGCTAGATTTAGATACAATTCGCAATTGGGAACAATATAAATTAAATGAGGAACTTCCAACCATTTCTGAGTTTAAAACATTTTTGATATCGCGAGCTGACTTTTTGGATAAAGTAACTATGCACAGATCTAAAAATTCAGTACCTTATAAAATCAAAGAAAAATGTTTTAATACCGAAATTGCTGATCAAAAACACAAATTTAGTTGTTTCTTTTGTGGCAAACAACACTCTATTTTCAAATGTGATGATTTTATTGCACTTCCCTTAAAAATTAAAAAGGAAAAAATAAAATTACTAAAACTTTGTGTCAATTGCTTGCAAAAAAGTCATGATGTTAATCAATGTAGGCGAGGTAGTTGCAAACATTGCAATGAAAGGCACAATTCGTTATTGCATTCATTTCAAGAAAAAACTGCTACTAACGTTTCAATGGCTGATCAAGATCAAAGTTCGGTTTCAGAGCAGATCTTGGATCAGCAAAATATACAAAAAGCTAAGGAAATTCAAACCACAACATGTAATGCATCTTATCAAGGCCAAATCTTGCTGGCCACTGCATTGGTGGAAGTTAAAGATTCTTCTGGTCGGTTTCATGTTTGTCGTGCTCTTTTGGATAGTGGTTCTATGTCAAGTTTTATAAGTGCAAGTACAGTTAAGAAGTTAAAATTGCCACAAGATTCAGTCAACATTTGCGTTAGTGGCATTAATGAGGCCCAAACTCATGCTTCAAATTCATGTCAAATTTTCATTAAATCTTTATGTTCCAGTTACAATACAAGTCTCAAGTGTTTAGTTTTACCTTGCATTACTGATAATCTTCCTACTATATCATTGGATCCTAAATTTCTTGAAATTCCTTCGTATATTCAGCTTGCTGATCCAAAATTTTACGAATCGAGTAAAATTGACATTTTGATTGGTGCAGGTATTTTTTGGCAATTATTGTGTAAAGGTACGAAGTCTTTAGGTTCAGATAAGCCATTTTTGCAGAACAGCAAATTTGGATGGTACATTTCAGGACCTTGCGGATCAACTTTACAACAAACCACTACCTGTCATATTTCCAAAGACATTCAATTTCAATTATCCAAGTTTTGGGAACTCGAGGAAATATCATCCGAAGTTAGTTTTTCTGATGAAGAGCAAGAAGCTGAACAACATTTCCAGCAAACATTCAAGAGAAATTACGAAGGTCGATTTATTGTATCTATTCCATTGAAGAAGTCACTCTCAACATTAGGTGATTCTAAACAAGGAGCATCTAAACAATTCTATAATTTGGAAAAACGACTGGCGTCAAATCCAAAGCTTAAGAGAATGTACGTTGAATTTATGTCCGAATACAAAGAACTTAATCACATGTCTCTTTTTCAACCCCAACCAAATCAATCATTATTCTTTTCTCCTCACCATGGTGTACTACGTGAAGATAAAAGCACTACTAAATTACGAATTGTTTTCAATAGTTCTTATCCGTCTTCTTCAGGTGAATCATATAATTCAATTCAGATGGTAGGTCGAACAGTGCAGGAGGATTTGCTATCAATTTTACTTCGCTTTAGACAGCATTCATATGTAATATCTGCTGATGTATGCAAAATGTATAGGCAAATTCTTATTGCTGACGAATTTAAACCATTTCAATCAATTTTATGGCGGTCTAGTCCTGAAAAGGAACTTCAAACTTTCTCCCTTAATACTGTTGTTTATGGAACAGCTAGTGCTCCATTTTTAGCAACTAGGTGTTTGTTGCAACTTTCAATCGATCATCAAGCATCTCATCCTCGGGCATCCGATGTTATTAAGCGGGATTTCTACGTTGATGATCTTTTATCTGGTGCAAATTCCCTCGAAGAAGCTGTTGACTTATGCCAACAGGTCAATTTTATTTTGGCAAGCGCAGGCTTTGAGTTAAGAAAGTGGAAGTCGAATAGTTCAGATCTTCTAAATCAAATTAAATCATTAAATGTATCTGAGGATAAATTCTATTTTGGGTCATCAGAGGCGAGTAAAATACTTGGGATGCTTTGGTCTGGCCGAGATGATTTGTTGTCCTTCTATATTGACTTACTTCCATCAACAAAAAGGGTAACCAAAAGGGTAATTCTTTCAGACATTGCTAGAATCTTTGACCCTCTCGGTTTATTAGCTCCAGTTATAATTCGAGCAAAAATCTTCTTGCAAAGATTATGGCTGCTCAAGTTATCATGGGACGAAGAAGTACCCTCTGAACTTGCAAATATGTGGATCTCTTTTAGATCTGAACTTCCAGTACTTAACAAAATTCAAATTTCAAGGCAAGTAACTTGCAAAAATCTGGTTCGAGTTGAACTACACGGATTTTCAGACGCTTCTCAATCTGCATACGGTGCTTGTGTGTATCTACGCACAGTTGATATTGGTAAAAAAGTCCATGTACGTCTTCTTGCCTCTAAAACTCGTGTAGCTCCTATCAAGTCTATTACAATTCCTAGGTTGGAACTGAGTGGTGCTTTACTTCTAGCACAACTTTTTTCCAAAATTACATCATCTTTAACCCTAAACTATGATAATATTTATTTTTGGTGTGATTCAACGGTAGCTCTCTCATGGATTCGTTCTTCACCACATCACTTCCAAGTATTTGTTGGACATCGAGTTTCGGAAATTCAGAAGTTAGCCCCTTCTGAATCATGGAGATATGTTCCAACTGCTGAAAATCCAGCAGACTTTCTTTCGAGGGGCATGTCACCAAAAACTCTTCTTGAAACTAATTCCTGGTTCCATGGCCCTAATTGGTTATATGAATCTTCATCAAAATGGCCAAATGACATTACTTTACACAATTCAGTTCCAATTTCTGAATTGCCAGAATGTCGAAAAAATACACGCGCTTTGGTTCATGGCAAATTAGATTCTAATAATTTGCTATTTCCTTTTTCAAAGTTTTCTTCTTTTCAACGGGCAAAATATGTGATGGCTTATTGTTTACGATTTTTGAGAAATTGTAAGGCTACTAACAATCAAATAGACAATGAACAAATATTAACATTGGACGAATTACGTGAAGCTTCCCATAAATTAATTATGTTAGCTCAGCGTGAGTCATTCTCTGATGAATTAAAAGAACTCATCAAGTCTGGAAGTGTTAGCAACAAAAGTCATCTCAATAATTTAACTCCGTTTTTGAAGGATGGCATCATGAGGGTAGGTGGTCGCCTAAAAAACTCGAGTTATTCATTCGACAAAAAACATCCTGCTCTTTTGCCTCATAAGCATGAATTAACAGACCTTATTCTAAAAAATATACATAATGAGAACTATCATTGTGGTCCTCAACTACTTTTGTCCAAGACTCGTCAACACTTTTGGCCAATTTCGGGAAAAAGTGTCGCTAAACGCATTGTGCGACAATGTGTAATATGCTTCCGTTTTAAGCCAAAGTTCATTAATCCAATTATGGGTAATTTGCCAGAATGCAGAATATCTGTGAGACCCCCTTTTTCAGACGTGGGTGTGGATTATGCAGGTCCATTTCAATACAAAGATAGGAAGGGCCGTGGTGCAAAAACAAAAAAATGTTATCTCTGTCTTTTTATCTGTTTAACAGTAAAAGCGGTTCATCTTGAACTGGTGACGGATTTGAGCACTGCTATCTTTCTTGAAGCCTTTCAAAGGTTCATATCACGTCGAGGCAAACCATCTAATGTATATTCTGATAATGGCAGCAATTTTTCAGGTGCGAATAATCGGTTAAAAGAATTGGGGCAATTTTTAAAATCTAATAAAAGTATTATTATTCAACAACTTGGTAATGATCTTGACATTAAATGGCACTTCATTTCGGCTTATTCCCCACACCTGGGTGGTATATGGGAGGCGGGAATAAAGTCCGCCAAAGGACATTTACTCAAAGTGATGACATCTTCACCAGGTGTTTTTACATTTGAAAGTTTTTATACCATCATTTCACAAATAGAGAGTATTTTAAATTCTAGACCTTTGACACCGATGTCTGCTGATCCGAACGATTTAACAGTTCTTACGCCATCTCATTTTTTAATAGGTCGTGCGTCTGTATCGTTTCCTCCATCTAACAGATTATCTTTGTTTGAACAGTTAGAAAAAATAAAACAACAGTTCTGGAAAAGGTGGTGCAATGAATATGTTGCTCAATTGCAACAGCGACAAAAATGGAAACAAAATATGCGAAACCTTGCGGTTGGTGAAATGGTGTTAATTCAGGACAATGAATTGCCTCCATATAAATGGCATCTTGGGCGCATCTGTGACGTTCATCCAGGAACTGATGGAATTGTGCGCGTTGCGTCCGTAAAAACTGCGAACGGTGTTATTAAACGCGCAGTGGTAAAATTAGCACCACTTCCAATAGATTAATTTTAGGTTTAGCGATACAATTGATGTTTCGGTACTGGCATTGAACCCATGTAATTAATTTAAGTTTTTTAGTATTATTCAATTTGAAAGATTCCTTTCAAAGCTGGGGGCCATGTTGAGATTTATTTCTAATCAATCAAAAATTGACATTTCAATTAATCACAAATTAGCAACCAGATAAACTTTTTGTACTCTAGCTTTGAAATTGTTTTGTTTAATATTGTCATAACGATGAGTGGTGTTGTTCATAACAAGTTGAAAAATAGAAATATAGTCGAGTCTTTTTAAAAATACAGTCCACTGAAATTCATTAATTTCTAATACGCAAATTCTGCAAGCGCTGCAAGAAGCTTGATCCAGAAAAGCGGTATTGGTAATAAGATTCATATTATCAATATATTCACTCCATAGTTGGTCGAATCAGTGCTGGGACTCCGTGTCATGTAGAATTCTACATATCGACAGGATTCTATAGACTCGGCACTCTGTGCGGCGACAATATCGAAAAGATGCGATTATTTTGGTCGCCTTGTTTCTACATTCGGATTGGTATAGAAATCTATATGGCGCACGCGTATTAACAATTTCTATAATTGACATTTTTATTTTTTGAGGTTGTTGTTTATGTTTTGGTTTTGTCATTTGTGTTGTTTGTTTTGCGATGCGTGTGCTTCTAAATCGAAAGTGTTTTTAAAATTTAAATTTAAATTATCAATTACTCCATTTTGTTTGAAAGTTATTTAAATATGTTGCCAATCAACGCAGTGAATATCATAGCAGCAAGAGAAGAGGAAAGGCTAGAAGATATTCGAAACGAAAACATAGAAAGGCGTATGATGAGAGATGGAAGCGATCCTTTTTCAATTGAAGATATTCGGTTTAGAGAACTCTTCAGATTAAATAAAGACGTAGCTCAATATGTTTACAATGGAATTGGACCTAATATGGTACAGACAAATAATCCTGTTGGGATTCCCAATATACTCAAATTCTTTGGAGTTTTGAGATTCTTTGCCACAGGAAGCTATCAAAGGGTTGTTGGTCGCAGCTTTGATATATCCTTGTCCCAGCAGAGCATGTCTAGGGCCGTGGAAGAGGTTACTAGAACTATTATCAATACATTCTCAGAACAATGGATTCAGTTTCCCACAACACAGGCAGCAAAAAATGATATAAAACAGGGATTTATGGCTGAATTCAATTTTCCTGGGGTGATTGGTGCTATAGACTGCACGCATGTGGAAATCATAAGACCAGTTATTGAGGAGCATAATTATCTGAACAGAAAGGGATACCACTCTAAAAATATTCAGTTGGTAAGTTTTGCCTTTACAGTTTATTAGTGTTCAACCCGAGGTTCAACCAAATAAAGCTTTCTAGCAGCTTAATGAATATTAGCACATATTTATTTTTATTTTGTTGTCAATTTCCAATTTCTTCTTACAGATTTGTGATCATCATCTAAAAATTTTAAACATAAATAGCAGATATGCTGGAGCTACACATGACGCGTATATCTGGAGAAACTCAAGGGTGAGAGAAGAATTGGAACGGAGCACTTCCCAATGCTCAGATCTCACCCTCATTTTCGAAAATTTGATGGAGCTTGGAATTATAATACTTTATCAATGATATCGACAACTACTAGTTCATATAATATAACAAATAAACACAATTTAGAAGCAGAACCAAAAATAAATCTAAACAAAACAATAGCGTCATAACCTAGAAAAATAATTAAATAAAACTGTTCAGAAAATCCGCAGACTAGTTTCTTCCTTCTTCAAATGCATGAAATAAACAAGGAAAGAACTGCACGAGCCAATCCTCCATAATATTTTACAAAAATGACAAGTGGATGTTTTTAGGTCAGGTAATACGTATTGCGATAGCAGCACAGAGTGCAAATAAAAGCGACAATCGCTTTCAATGGTAGAAAGCGACAATAGAATTCGATATGTCGAATTCTACATGGCACGGAGTCCCACAACTGGGCTTTGTAGAGTGTCAGCAATTGTCTTGGTGTGTACAGATGTCTTGTACGAAATAGCACCCCCAGCTTTTGGGAGGCCCTTTTAGCAATATCTGCCACGTGACTGTGCCAAGACATGTTCGTCTCTGCAGTAACCCCCAAGATGTTCAACTGACTCTGTAATGTGACAGCACTTCCAGATAGCATGATGTTTGGCTCACCGGTGCTGGTCTTTTTTGAAAACAGAGCTGCTTGGGTTTTCTGCGCGTTGAACTGTACAAGGTTTTTGTTACCCCAGTCCTCTATTATCTCCAGGTCGTTATTTATCTGCGATATTTGAGTTAGTCTAAGATGATGGAATTCACGTGCGGAAAGACCTATGGGTGGTATGAGTGAGGAGACTACATTGCCATCGTCTGCAAAGCAATAAAGTGGATTTACTGTTTTATCTATGAGGTCATTTATGTAAATCAGGAAAAGAGTTGGCGAAAGGATTGCTCCCTGTGGCACACCAGCATTTATTTGGTAAGAGTTGGAGTTCTGGCCATCCAGTGCAACATAAATAGATCTGTCCTTTAGGTAACTTTCAAACCAAGTGCAAAGTTTCGGCGATAATCCCATTGCTTTGAGCTTGTTGAGCAGATTTTCATGCCAAACTTTGTCGAATGCTTTAGATATATCTAAGGCAATTGTTCTTGTTTCACCCCGCAACTCAATCGCTTTTTGCCATAAGTGAGTGACGTATGTAAGTAAATCGCCAGTTGACCTATATTTTCGGAATCCGTATTGCTTATCGTTGATAATTTTGTACTTTTCCAAGTACTTGGTTAGGTGATTGTTCACAACTGTTTCCATTACTTTTGATATCACCGGAAGTAGAGCAATTGGTCTATAGTTTAACGGATCTGTCTTTTTTCCTTTCTTTGGAATGGGTTGTACTGCGGCAGACTTCCATGATGATGGATATACTCCTTGCCTGTAAGACAAATTGAATAATTTTGCGAAAGTTGGGGTGAGTTCGTTGGCGCAATTTTTGAGTACTATTGCGGGAATGCCATCCGGACCCATTGCTTTGTTTGTATCTAGCTTTTTAAGGGATTTTCGTATTTCTCTGTGACAAAAGGGTACCTCTGGCATACTATGGGAAACCCTTTCAATGAACGGTGGAGTTTTTCCGTTTGGCACTGTTAGGTTGGAGTTGGAGGAAAACATTTGGGCAAGCATATTAGCTTTTTCCTCTGATGTTGTAGTTAAGTGATTATTTTTATCTGTAAGTGGTGGTATGGATGACTTGGTGAAGTTAGATCCAACAGCTTTTGCAAGAGACCAAAAGGACCTAGAACTACTTGGACAATTCAGCAACCTGTTTTTTATTCTTTGATTGTATGTTTCTTTAGCGGAGTCAATAGTAATTTTGCAACTATTTCTGGCTTCTATAAATTCTGTGTGGTTTTGAGCGGTTTGTTGTCGTTTCCAAAGGTTATATGCTCTGTGTTTTTTCTGTACAGCCGCTTGACACTGGCTGTTGAACCAAGGTTTTGCATTAGCTCTACGTTTAGTTGTATGTGGGATATATGCGTCCATTCCAGATAAGATTACTTGTGTTATTTCATTACAGCAAATAGTGGGATCAGCTGTTTTAAAGCAAACCTCTTGCCATGGAAAATCCAGGTAATACTGTTTTAGGTCATTCCATTTTGCCGATTTATAGTGCCACATTTTACGAGGAAGTGGTTTTTGGCTTGGCGGGATGAGCATTTCGCACTTTGTTATTATAAGTTTATGATCGGACGAACCAAGTGGAGCATCTACTTGAATTGTGTACGAGTCAGGATTGGTGGTTAGGAACAAGTCTAAAAGCGCTGCAAATTCGCCCCTTTCTGAGATACGGGTAGGTTCATCGACAAGCTGCGTTAGACCACAACTTATGGCAAAAGCTTCTGCTTCTCTGCCTTCGTTATCTGTTTTGTTGTGGTGTTTCAGCCAGGGTATATTGTGGACGTTGAAATCGCCTAAAAAGACAATTTCCGCCTGTGGATAGTTTGACTGTATACTATCACAGCTTTCGGATAATGTCGCGAAAAAGTATACTTTATAACAAGCCCCCACTAAGAAACGAAAACTATGGGATCAGATATTAGGTACCTATATGGTTTATACTAATCACACAGACTTACCACTTAAACGTAGCGAAAATCGAAAATGTCACAATTCACAATGAAAGATACAAACTGTCACTTAATAATTCGCGAAGCTCCTAACATATAAATGTAAACAAATATTGCCTTTGTTACCAACCTAATCAAAAAAGTATCCCAAATTCCCTGATTACAGGTCAATGTTTTTACGTCAAATAATACACATTTCTCTACAGGGTGTATCAGGTTTGACTACAAAAATTTTAACACATGAAAATATGGCCCATTTTGAACAAGAAAAGTTTATACAACATGGGGTCCAAACTCAACCATTTTGAAGAAAAAGGCCTTCGAAGTTTTAACATTTTTTGACAAATATTTTAAAGTTAAACAAAATTTTAATCATTATGAGATGTAGACAAATTTAGTTTATCCAATTATTAAGTAATTATGCATTTTTAGTCAACAACAATAACAAAAAATTGGAAAAAAAACATACAAATTTCACTTGTAAAAGGGTATCTAAACATCTGGCAATACAGCACAATAAAGAAAAGGTGGTTAAAGGTTGAACCTTGGTAGAGCTGAATAAATTGATTCTTGATTTGTCTTTTCTAGTTGGGAAACGCGCGTAATTCAAATTGATTCTTTTTTGAAAATAAAATGTTTAGAAACATCGAATATGCAGATACTTGTTTAGACAGAATCGTTGCAAAATGCTCATTCAGCCACCAGAATTCACAGTGAAATTAGGGAAAAATTTTCCAAAAGAAAAGCACTCACCTGATGGAAGAACATTGTGCCCGTTTTACAAAGATTGCGTGATACAAGAAGTGTGAGTTGTGAGTGTGCAAAATCTGCGAGTTGATTTTAGTGTTTTGAGAACCTTTTAAAAAAAAATTAATATTTTCATAGTAAGGATTTGACAAGTAGCTGAGTAAGTATTATTTGATTTTTCTCTTGAATGTTTAGTGCAAAAATGTCATTCAATGCAATTCACAACTTAATAAAATGGCACATTTTTTATTTTTACTAGAAAATTGATAAAAATGCAAGTTGTTATTTACATTATTTGAAAGCCAATAACGAACCAAAACGTAAACAGTTTTATTTACATTTATATCCCTGTACAATGTTGTCACGTTGTTGACATTTTTCTAAATTTAAATTCTGCGATAACTCCGAAAATACTAACGATTGACCCATGGTCAATAGGACACTTTTAGCTTGAAATGGACCATATTATCTCATGTTAAAATATTTGTACTCATACCTGATACACCCTGTATAGCCGAGCATACCCGACCGGGCATAGAAAAAATGGTACAGAATAAGTTCAAGAAATTGAAAGAAATTTCCTATCTATACTTATGGAAAGAAATTTCTTCCCTTTATGACGATACAGTATACGCCTGCAGGATATTAACGACTGAAGAGGTTTGGGACTGGCTCTACACCATTTTCAAATCCAAGCGGCAGCAAATGACATTTAATAACCTTAATTGTAAACAAACACCAGCCTTCCTATTGGTTAAAACGCCCTACCTGGACTGGTGCGCATGCACGGAGGACATTTGATAGGTTGTAATGAAAATGACCAGTTTGTCATTTACTGCCGCTTGGATTTGGAAATGGTTTTTTTTTTTTTTGTAGATACTAGGGCATAAAGTTTTTCAATTGTTTGCCTTATAACATAAATGTGTTACCATCTGTGGTATTACCCAGGGACGTAGCAAGTCAAAACCGGACCCTGGTGCAAGACTAGAGCACAGCGGGCCCCCTTCACCATGGTTCAAATTTTCAAGTTCATTGACGGTTGGAGCGTGGAAGGGTTATGGGCAAAATGGCGAATGGCAAATTCGTAGGTGAGAAATTTTTGATGAGGTTTTTCGGCAACAGTTTTGCAAGTACATACTTCCCGCGTTTTACTTGAGTAAGTATGCCTTTTCAAGCCTAGGTCGGGATGTGATTACTTAGGCCAAGAATTGATTACTTTCCGGCCTAGTCTGAAAAGTATATACGTAATACTCCCGGAAAGTGTTTTTTCGGACTCGTAGACTGGAATCTTACCTACTACTTGTCCAAAAAACAGTACTTTCCGGACTCCTTACGCAATATACTATTTTTAATGAGTCTAAAAAACTCCATAAATTGATTGAATTCCATTGACAAAAATGTGAAGTAAATGTGACATTAAAAATTTAAAACTGATTACGCATTGGCATTATTTTGGCAAGAGCGCCCAGATATAGTTATTTTTGTCACAAGTACCTAAAATGAAGTTTTCCAGGACGAATCATTGCTGTTTCCGGACGAGGCGTGAGCAGAGTCCGGAATAGTAGACGAGTCCTGAAAAACTTCGTTAGGTACATGTGACAAACACTATTTTTTGTCAAACGCTTTTAGAATTTTTCAGAATGCTAAAATTTGCAAAATTTCCTTAATTTTTGAAATCATAAAGGTGTATCCAGATAGAAAAAAAAATCCTGAAAAGAAGCATTTTACGGACTTGAATCAGTCCGTAAAATAGCTGTTTTTGGGAGTGTATGACAAAATATTTTTTTTCTGATTACTATAACGACTTTCAGGGACTAGGCCGAAAATGACGTATTTTACGGACTGAAATGGGTCTGTAAAATAGACATTTTTGAGAGCTAATACACGATTGAGATTGACAATTGACAATATTCACACGAGTACTAGGAGTCGGAGGACTGACTGAAAAAAAATCTGTAGAAATCGATATTACAGTTTTCTGTTCCGGTTTAAAATTGCCAAAGCGCATAATGCTTAGGCGGGCGTAAAATGATTTTTTTCATTTTCTTGTATGTTGTGTCCAAAAAGCAGCCGGATACGCCGGGCCCCTTTGGGGCCCGGGCCCTTGTGCGCGGCACGATTTGCACGACCTGCTGCTACATCCCTGGTGTCACCTAAAATCCAGTTAAAGGCTATAATTGAACAATTTTTTTTTCCATAAGGCATATTCCAAATAATACATAGTACTTGTTGACAAAGCCAAGGTTCCATATGGTTTAGATTCTTACCCCATAATTTTCTCTTCCAAAGTAGACCGAGTAATAAGCCGGTAAACGTTGACGACTTTGCGCTGCCCAATACGATGGGCTCGATCCATGGCTTGCAAATCTTTCATGGGATTCCAGTCATGTTCCACGAAAATCACAGTGTCCGCTCCAGTCAGATTCAAACCGAGCCCGCCCACTTGGGTGGTCAGAAGGAGAACGTCTATGGAGGGATCATTGTTAAACCTACAAAAAATACATAAATGGTGGCCACTTTTGCACGTCTCAAAAGAATTATATATTTTAGGAAAATAACAAATGCGAGAAAAACTAAAAACGCTGAATTATCTTACCTGGTAACCACAGAATGTCGCATTACGGGTGGCACAGACCCGTCCAGTCTTAAATAAGTCACATTCGGCATGTGTTTTTTCAACAAATCATTCTCGATAATATCCAGCATGGCTTTTAGCTGACAGAAAATGAGCGCCCGATGCTGATTGATCGCTATCTCGACGCCGTTTTCTATCGCCAGCCCGATTCCACAGTCGGTAAGCAATTGCTTGAGGGCGGGCAACTTGGCCGAGTGCGCAATATCGTCCAGTTTCGAATTTGTCTGCTGCAGCTGGGTGTGGATTTGCTGATATTGGGGATGGGACGGATTCAGCACCAGTTTCGGATGGTTGCAGACGTTTTGAAGGTAGCGCAGCGCTTGGAATATGTGCGTGTTGCCTTGTATCGAACTGGCCGTGGCTCCAGTACTGATGGAATCCTATTAAAAAATAATAAATATTTCATTCACTTACTAGAGATACATTTGAATTGGTGTGCTAGAATTACGTGGAATATGTTCAAAGACATTCTGGAGCAATGCTATAGTGGTTTTTGATTGGTATCCTGTTGGCATAAGTTACCAAAGCACCAAAGCAGTAGTTATTTTTGATAATATGAGAAATTAATTGAATTTTTGAACCAGTAACTGTCAGATCGAATACTTTTGGCAAGTGAAATTAAAAGGAAATTTGGAAAAAGTCCAAAAATTTCGAGGTTTTATTTGCAGTTAACCCGGAAAATAATTCAGGTGCACAGTAAACATATATCGTGTTGTTTATCCCATGCTTGGTTTGAATTGTGGTCGGCCGGAAGAAATTTTTGAAAAATTGAGAATTTTTCTGTATCTCTAAACCACTGTATTCCTGTTACTTTTGCGTTAAATAATACAAAAACTAAAAAAGTCCGAAAATTTCGTGGTTGTTCGACTCCCCCCAAGCTAGTACAAGGTCCTTGAGGTCTCAGATTTTAGTTACACCATAGACAATTAATAAATGACATACTGAAATATCACTAACTCCGGAATAATTTCCAGCAGAAAGTACTTGCCTGCTTGGCTATAAAAGGTGAATGAACTAATCAAATAATTTCAAAAAACTGAGTTTATCCAGTATCATTGAAGTATCCATCTGCGGACATCAATAAAAAAGCATAATCCCACAAAAATGTCCTTTGGTTTGATGAACAAATTATTAGTTGCAGGTTTTTCATTCCTTATTAAAAGGTGGAGGCAATACTTATCAATTTTTGAATTTCTTCCTATTGTAACCCAATTACTAATAATGATAATAATAATAGTGACATAATCAGGCCTATGATGTATCATATTCTGTTATTTTAACAGCAACGTTAAGTTGTCTGTCACTGTTCATTGTATATGTCAAAATAGAGAGAGGTATAGATATTGAGCTATAACATAGCTGTTAAAATAACAGGGGAGGATACATCATAAGCCTGAATGTCTGAAATTGATAACTTAATCTATAGTATGAAATAAAATAGATCAGTGCTTACCTGTAAAGTTTGATGCGCTTGCGATTTAGAAAAGTCCTCATAAAGTTTTTCCTGCAACGGACTCAGCTCACAATAATAGTCTTGAGTAATCTTGGGTGGCAAGTCGTCCAACACGTCCTCCTTCATTCTGCGCAACAAAAACGGTAAAACTTGCCGGTGCAGAGATTCCATGGCCAGAACGCCTGCCTCCTGATCTTTCGCCGAACATTTGGCATCTCTGCTAGCCAGAATCGGTCGGGCGTAGCGAGCAGTAAACTGTCTTTCAGTTCCCAAAAAGCCAGGCATTAGAAAGTCGAACAGACTCCATAATTCGAGAACGTTATTTTGTATCGGGGTGCCGCTAAGTATCAGTCGGTGATTGGCCGTCAGCGTTTTGATGGCCAAACTGGTTCTAGTTTTACCGTTTTTAATCACGTGGCCCTCGTCGAGAATGACGTAGTTCCATTTGATTCCAGAAAAAAATTGATTGTCTTTGCGCACTATGTCATAGGAGGCGACAATTAATTGGTATTTTTTGAATTTGGTGCGCAATTTTTCACGTTCCACAGGATTACCTGAAAAATTTATTTTGATTAAGTTTGATGGTTGTTTTATGGAAAGGCCAGAAAATTGCCTTTAATATTATTTTACGTTATTGTTGAAGTATTAAAAGGTCCTTACCATTGTATTGCAACGGCCTTAGGTACTTTTGGTTAACAAACTTTTGCACTTCGTACACCCAGTGGCCGGTCAAAGTCGGCGGACAAACAACCAGCGAAGGCAAAGGAGAACAATCAGCCGATTTCGTCCTTTTGTACTTTTGCTCTCGATCAAAATGATCACCAGCCAATATGCATATACTTTGCAACGTCTTTCCCAGGCCCATGTCGTCACATAGAATCCCGTGCAGTTTGTACTTGTTCAAAAACGCCAGCCAATTAACACCGGCCTGCTGATAACTGCGCAACTCGGCTCTGATTGGAACTGGCACCACATAGTCACTTATAGAAGAGGGGGACAACAGTTGCTGCAAAAATTCTCTTTCTCTATTGCGCTCGTTGTTCAAGACGCTGTCCTTCAAAGCGGGAGGTTCAGGCACCCCGCCATCTAGGGGCATAAGTTGCACTAGTGTGGCGAAACTGTGAGTTCCCATAAGTCGTACGGAGACGTTCTGATCGGACATTCGGCCCAGAAGGGGTACAACTAGTAGCACCACGAATGGAATTATGTTGAACTGAAGGGTGTCCACTATGCAGGCTATAGCTTCGACTGCTCCCTGACGGTCAGTATCACAGTCGGTTGCTCCCAGTTTTGGAAGGATCTGTAAAAATGATGCTTTTTTGTCATGCCCTTTTTAATACCATACAATAACTAGTCTTGCTTATCTAATTTTTTGAGATTTTTCCTTTATATTTTATACACATTTCCCATTTAGTTTTTTTGCGTTTTTCAATATTCTCTATAGAAATTGACTTAATATCATTTTTTATTAGAAATCCAATAAAGCAATTTATTATGAAAATAATTATACCTTCTCAACTACCAGCTCCATCACCTTGACAGAATCCAGCTTTGCAAATACGGCCAAACAACGAGCGCTCAGATGTCGAACAGCACGATACGGATGTGCCAGCAAAACACACAGCCTCTCCAGAGTGACGCGATCCATTAATTCGACAAGCAAATCCTGGTGCACACTCGAAGCAGTCACTTCCAGTACTTGCAAGTCCCAAACCAGCTGCTGCGCCATTTGGTGGTCGTGAACTGGTGAAAAATTATTCGGATCCACTGTGCGTGTCAGCTGACCGACAATTAAGTCCCATAATTTTGGGATTTTTTGAGGCAGCTCGGCACCGAAATGTCGAGTGATTGAGGTCAAGGCGTAGGTGGCGCCCCTGCGTTGAATTCGGTTCAACTTTTGTGGTTCGTCGTCTTTGAGGACGTCCTCGGCGTTTACTTCGTTGGTTGGGGGTCTACCTGTTAAAATAATTCAAATTCAACTTATCCCAGTATATGTATATAAACTATAAAAATATATTATGCTACGTGAGACACACGCAGACCTGGTAATTGAAAACTAAAGTTACCCCGATAATTGAACTACATCTTGCAGATAGCTACCATAAGATGAATAAAACTTTATGAATTCGCTATAGGAATAATTAAACTTACCAGGGCCTCTACCAGTGCTATTTGATCGTCTAAAAATGCTCCTTTCTGCCATCCGCTGTTGATTTATCAACGTCACAATACCATTGTAATTATCTTTTGTCCAGGCTGTCTCTTCATGGTTTCCATGGTCTACATCAAGATAAATTTGAGGCGTAAACTCCGGATCGCAACGCAAAAACGCGCACAAGTTGGTCAGGATTTTGTCGTTGGGACAGGGCGGCGGCCTTTGGCGACACTGGTCCAATAGAATCGCTAAATGCCGGGCAGTGATTTGCTGAAAATTCTCTTCAGGTTCGTACTTGATTGAATCCATCAGTGGCTTGATCACAGGGTTGAGTTTATCTGGTAAAGCTTTGAACATCACCATCGCTCCGGACAAGGCTGCTTTGGTACTGATAGTCAGCGATCTTTGTTCGTTAGCTGTTATGGAGAATATTCAATTATTTATAAATTCGATTAGTAAAAAGTGATCAAGACAAAAAGCAATTAAGAAGTAGATAAATTACCAGTAACAACAACTGCACTCTGTATAGCTCGTCTGCGTTCCTGCAAACCATCCAAAATTTTCGACTTCAACTTAAAATTGACCAAAATTGTTTCCGTTGCGGCTCCAGTCAGTTGCTCAATTAGAGGCAAAGTGAGGGCCTGATCTTCGTTGACGTCTACAATAGGCACTTTATAGTGACGGAGCGTAGCTAGAAAATCTCTCGTTTCTTGCGCCAGACGCGTAAAACTGTGAGCGATTTCGTCGAAATATAGCAACTCTTCTTGGCACTGGTGTAAACGTACCTGGAAAATACAAAAATAATTCAATTTAGCTCAAATATTTTTGGATAAATGTTATATTAAGTCATCTAAAAGACAATATAAATAGAGGTATGTAAAAGTACAATTGCCATATAACTCACCTTCAAACCTTCAGGACAAACTACGCTCGTATTCAACTCGGCCCATTCGGCGATAACTAGACCAGTAACAAGCCGCTGCAAGGCCGACTTGGTATTCAAATGCACCAGCAGCACTTTCTCGTAGCAATCTATCGGTTTCTCCAATCCGTTACTATAATCCAGTCCAGGAGCTGGACGAACAATGTAACTGGACAGTAAGCCGAGCATTCTGGCCGTTTGGCAACGCACTTTGACAGCGTTTACTTCGCGAGTGCGCAAAGGAGTAGTTTCTGTACCGCCCAGATAATATTTTTGGTGGTGATGGGGGCTGGCGTCGGTCTTGTGACTTTTGGCTTGGATGAAAAAGTTGGCGTCGAAAGGCTGTTTGGCAGGTTGCATTGCGAGAAAGATCCAGATGGTTATGAATGGACAGGCAGCGTGCAGTAATTCCACCAGGCCGGAGTTTTTAATTAAATTTTGCCATACTTGTTCGGCCACTTCGCGGACCTGAAATATAGAAAATATGTGGTTATTTTGAGTGCAACATTTTTAGCCACCTTGAACTATATTAATTCAATCTTAGTTATATAAGGAATACTTCATACCATTCCTCTTGGCGATGGTGAGCGATACTCGACCAATTTTTATTTCACATGAATTTAAGATGTTTTAAAAGATATGGCGAGATGATGACAATTACATTAGTAAAAAAGTGAAAGACTCAGCATATTTACCATATTAATAAACACATTCAACTTACTTCCGCTAAAGGTTCCACCAACACGCGCTGAAAGATGTGACGCATCGCGTCCTGCAACAGTTGAGCGTCCCACAAAATCTCAGCGCCATCTGCGGGTCGTCGTTCAGTCAGCGTGCGTAAAGTGGCCAGAGTGGCTTTACGCACAGAAGAGGTACCGTGCGATAAAAACGGCCACAATCGCGGTACCACTTCATTGAGAGGGGGATGGTTGGGCAAGAGCAAAAGCTCTGACGCCTGAGGTAAATTCAAAATGGCAGCTAGCAGGCCCATGAAACTGTTGCAAGCGGCAGCGAGCTCGTCTTGTTCCGAAAGCAAGTCCCACAGCTTATTTATTACCTGGAAAAAAATTATTTACTAACAATTTTAAACCTTATGTGATTGATTCGTTGTTTTGAATGTAGTAAATAATTTCCTAGAAATAATCAAAACGATAGTTATTACCTGAGGTAGAGATCCAAGAACCAGTTCAGTCAATTTTGGAGCAATCGGTATCAGAGCTGAGGCAGCAACAGCGCTGACGTCATCAACAACATCTGCTAACCCTTGCAAAATGTAAGGAAACGCTTTGGGTAACAATTCATCAATCAAGTCGGCTCTGACGGCCAACAAATACTTCAAACCCAGCAAACCTCCATGTCTGGCCTCCCAGTCTTGATGGCTCAGAAGCTGTATGAGGGTGTTCATGACTTTCAGGCAATTTTCCGAAGTCATGAGTTTGATGAGGGCGCAGACCGCTTGCGCGCATGTTTCTCTCACCGGGGCTACGACTGCGTCAGATACGAAATCGCCGAACCTGTCCAAAGCCAGGACGCATAACAGTCTTATGGACATGTCTTCGAGCCATATTTGATGATAGAGTTCCATCTAAATTGAAGCAAATTTTATTTTCCCTTGTACTAGTCAGGTAGCTAATAAATGTAATATGCAATTTTTCAACATAGAGAATAATAGTATATTATATACCTAGGTAGAGAAGTTGGTCCTTATATACCGAGCGCTTTTATAAACCGAGGCGCTCGCGCCGAGGTTTATAATGAGTGAGATTGAATAATGACAATTTCTCAGGTTAGTAGTAAAAAAAATTAATATTATTTGTCTAAAATGTTGATGTTATTATAAATAATAATAATAATAAATTTATTCAGAGAAATAACAATAGGTTTACAATAAGTTAGATAAATATCACATTACAATTTGAGCTACCTAGATTACAAGCAATCTGTATGTGCAAAAATCTAAGGGTGTTAAATTAGCTTTTTATAATATAATGTAGGTAAGTGGAGTAAATTATTTTTCACACGCTCTATCTATCCAGAATATAATATACAGTGTGTTTCAAAAGTCTGGGAACGGTCAAATATTTCCAGAGCGGCTTGAAATAGAATTACGAAATTTTCTGCATGTGGGTAATTAATGATGCCCAATTCAATGATGATATCGACAATGTTGCCAAATTCACCGGTTTTCAGATAATGTAGATAACTTCGTTATTTTTTAATAGGTATACCACTTTATTTCCATTGCAATAAATTCGGCACTCTATTGTTACTGGAACGTCTTGATATCATGTTCCTATTTTACATGGTTTCTGAAATATTGCAACACAGCCTTTTTGTTCAAAAGTCTGTGAACGCTCAAATATTTCCAGAGTGGCTTGAAATAGAACTACGAAATTTTCTGCATATCAGTAATAATTAGTGATGCCCGATTCAATGCTGATATCGACAATGTTGCCAAGTTCATCGGTTTTCAGATAATGTAGGTAACTTCGTTTTTTTAAATAGGAATCGCACTTTATTTTCATTGCAATAAATTCGGCGCTCTATTGTTATTGAAACCTCTTGATATCATGTCCCTATCTCACATGGTTTCTGAAATATTGCAACACAGCCTTTTTGTTCAAAAGTCTGTGAACGCTCAACTTCAATGCAAAGATTGCACCGTCAGGTCATTAACTGAAAAGTTTAGTCTACGAAACACGTGTTCGTAATGAGAAAGATCTGTTAGCAAGGATACTGGCGAGTTGTACCCATGTAGAAGCTATTCCCGGAATATTTCAAAGGGTTCGCGAGTCAATGATTGTTGATTGATGATTGTTCAATTTTGAACAATTACTGTAAACCATATTTTATTGGTTAATAGAGCAAAATTAATAACTAAACAATGATTTAATTATTGCGAAGAATAAAAGTACCAAACAGTTTTTTTGCTCTACAGACAACAAAAATGCTTGTTTTGATGTCCCTAATTACCCCTCAAAGTTTGTCGGTATCTTTTTGGGACACCCTGTATATCAATAATATTTGTATGGAATTTTTTTCCTATTTTAAAGTTTTATTAGGTTTGTTCCAACCGGCAGTAATTTCCAGTAATATTACTGGCACACATGCGCAATTGTGAAATGCTGTTCCAACCAGTTAAAATTACTAATTTAGAATTGGCGATAAATTGACAGTTCGTCGTTCCAACCGGAGTTACGGATAGTAAAATTACGGTTCAAACGATTCTTGCTTGAAAGGAAGAACTGTTGGTTCTAAAATTAGACGCATGCGTAGTGAGGTCGAAATTGGGTCAGTGGTTGAACAACAACAAACATAAATAATAATACATAACCCAGAACCTTAGTTTTTTGTTTATTTAAATTATTTATTTGAAAATTACTGCTATAGAAGTTAAGTAATTTTATTTTATTTGTTCTCAGAGTTAATAAATCTAATTTTTGTCTTATATTATTAGGTTTAGAAGAATTCCTTATTGTGGTGGAAGATGATTCACCTGCAAGTGTGCAAGTTATGTGGATTTTGTTATTTTCATCTTGTGTTGTGAGTACTACTAGTTCAAAAAACGTTCCAACAAGTTTTTAAGTTATTCAGTATAATATTACTGTTTTTGATTGCGCAGTCGCATTAGCGCGGTTACGGACGATAATATTACAGTAATATTATTGCAGGTTGGAACAAACCTATTATTTTATTTATACAAAGGAAATCACAGGGATTTTATTTATTTTTATTTGTGTATAAGAAATATTGGGGCTTTAGGGCGGGTATTATGAAACTATTTTGACAAATAACTAAAAGTTAACTTCTAATTATTCTGTCAAAATAGTTTTATAAAACCCGCCCTAAGTTGTAGATTTCTTTTTGTTGTTGAGAGTTGTCATTTTTTTTGTTGTTGTTGGACCACGGTTTAATACAAACATATAAATACCTGATATAAATAACATATATGTTTCCATATTCTTAAACTCGGATTTTTATTTACCTACTACACTTTACATTCCTATACATATGTATAGGAAATAGGAGCACTAAAACTTGTTATCGCCAAACCAACTTTACATGTTTGTAACATTTTATTAAATTCACCATAAAGTTATTTCGAGTTTTAATAATATATATAACAGAAAACAGATGAAATAATTCAAATAATTAAAAATATAAATAAATATCCAAATTTTGATATATTATATCCGATATATATCGATATATATCGGATAATTGGATATTTATATAAATATCATGATATTTGCCAACTCTGAAATTTATATTTTATACAGGGTGTATCAGGTTTGACTACAAAAGTTTTAACACTTGAAAATATGGCCCATTTTGAAGAAAGAAAGTTTTTACAACATGACGTCTAAACCAAACAAAATCATTTTCAAGAAAAATATCTTTGAAGTTATGACAATTATTGACAAATATTTGAAAAATAAAGAAAATTTTAATCATTATGAGATCACAAAAAAAAAAATAATTCATTCAATTATTAAGTAATAATGCATTTTTAGTCAACAACAATAATAAAAAATTGAAAAAACATGACACCTTCACTCGTAATTCGGTATCTAAACATTTGGCAACATAGCACAAAAAAGAATAGGTAGTTGAAAATAAAATGTTCACTTCACAAACGTCGAATATGCAGATACTTGTTAAGGCAGAATCGTTGCAAAATGCTCATTTAGCCACCAGAATTTACAGGGAAAGATTTCCCAATAGAAGGGCACCCACCTGAAATAATATTGGGCCCGTTTTACAAAGATTGCGTGATATGGGGAGTGTAAGTGTGTAATTTTTTTAAAACGGCACATTTTTTATTTTTACTAGAAAAATGATAAAAATGCAAATTATAATTTACATTATTTGAAAGCGAATAACAAACCAAAACGTAAACAGGTTGAAATAAATGAAATGCTTGCAAAAAAATAGAATTTACCAGTTTTATTTACCTAATATCCTGGTAGAGATGATCTCTACAATGTTGTCACGTTGTTAACATTTTTTTAAATTTAAATTTTGCGATAATTCCGAAAATACTAATTGAATCATGATTAGTAGCCCTAATAGGACAGTCTTAGCTTAAAATAGGTAATATTATCTCATGTTAAAATTTTTGTACTCATACCTGATCTACCTTATACTCCCTGTATTGTTTGACAATTTGTCGAAACAATAACATGAAAGAATACACCTACGCTAAATAACTGGAAATTTAGATATTCATTTGCTTATTGTCCAGTGGTAGAGGTAATTATCAGATGTGTCAAGTTCCTTCAAAGTTTTGTCAAAATGAATTTCGAACTGAGTGAATCCCAGCGTATCGATATTTTGATATTTGTTGATGCCATCATTCAATTGAGCATCACAATAACGTCTCTTCATCAAATTTTACCTTTGTCAAAATACTCCACCGTTCTCTAACTTTTGAACAAAAAGTCTGTGTTGCCACATTTCAAAAACTACTTAAAATGGGGATTTGATATCAGGAGGTTTCACTTACAATAGAGTACCAAAATTGCATTAGAAAAAAAGGTGCTATTTCTATAAAAAAAAAAACGAAAGTTACCTACACTATCTGAAAACCTTTAAACTTGGCAACATCCTCGATGTCATCATTGAATCGGGCATTATTAATTACCCATATTCAGAAAATTTCGTAATTCTATTTCAAGCCGCTCTGGAAATATTTTTTGACCGTTCCCAGACTTTTGAACAAAAACGCTGTGTTATATTTCAGAAACCGTGTAAAATAGGAAGACGTTTTAATAACAATAAAGCGCCGAATTTATTGCAATGGAAATAAAGTGGTATTCCTATTTAAAAAACCGAAGTTACCTACATTATCTGAAAACCGGTAAACTTGACAACATTGTCGATGTATTCATTGAATCGGGCATCATTAATTACCCATATGCAGAAAATTTCGTAATTCTATTTCAAGCCACTCTGGAAATATTTGACCGTTCCCAGATTTTTGTATAAAAAGTCTGTGTTGCCATATTTCAGCAACCGTGTAAGATAGGGACATGATATGAAGACGTTTCAATAACAATAGAGCGCCGAACTTATTGCAATAAAATAAAGTGGTATTCCTATTTAAAAAAACGAAATTACCCACATTATCTAAAAACCGGTAAATCTAGCAACATTGCCGATATGATCATTGAATCGGGGCATCATTAATTACCTATATGCAGAAAATTTCGTAATTCTATTCCAAGCCGCTATGGAAATATTTGACCGTTCCCAGACTTTTGAAACACACTGTAGATATTAAAATCTCACCTGTTTTCTAGGTAAATATGTAGCCCTCCCCGCCCCACGACCATGCACAGACAGAACCTCTCTCAGAGCGGTAGCAGCTCCGTGCCTTCTCTCCCAACTGGAATTGAACAAATCCTGCCCCAGCTGATCGCAGAACCACTCCAGAGGCCAATCGCCGCCACTAGCGGCATCCGGATCTGCCTGGTGATAAGTTTCTTCTTTGATTTCGATCTTGATTTTCTTTCTTTCCGGCTCGTCGCCGCCATTATTGTCTTCTGAAAGCGTCTTTTGCAGTTGTTGCTTGTTGACCGCCTGCCGCGCCTTCCTTCTGGCTCGGTTCATTTCGCGACAGCTCAGACCGCCGTCGTTTCCACTGCATATTATCACATCACTTACGGGTATCTGAAATTGGAAGTTTACACATCTGGAACGGGTTTTACATTTGGGTAGTTTTTCGTTTATTAATACCTAAATGTATTCATACACAATGAGAGTTTCTTGTATTTATACATGTATAAATTTATGAATTTTTTCACGGGATCAGCTGTTTTGTTCAATGGTACTAACCTCTCATAGAAAACAATACACTGAACACACGAAAAGAATGTGCATAATCCTCAACTCAAATTGTAAAATTGTTTATCTTTATACATACACAAGGTGTTTCAGAAACGGTGTTATAGACTTTAAGGGTGGATATATGTAACTCATCAAAATAAGAAAAAAGTACCTATGAATATGGGTCCGGAAACTTTTCATTTCTAAGTTATATCATATTCAATATTTACCATTGGGATCTCGAAAACGGTAAGATAAGAGATACAAGGTCGGTTAAATGAACGCAAAGTTGCGTAATTTCTTGTTCAACAAAATGCCGCTTCGAAATTCGAAACATTCCAAATCGTCAATCGAATTCTTACCTTTATCAAACCACTAGATTCGGTTTTATTTGTTGAAATCAACAAGTCTTCATTGGAAAACAAAGCCGAAGTGTCCAAGCCGATTTTAATAGCAACATCCAGTCCCAGCTTGCTGTTCAGCAACTGGCGCTGCTTGGCCATACGTTCTTTGGCGTCCAGATTGGAAACTGCATCCTCTTCATTATCAAACTCTTTACCTGTTGTGAAAAAATTGAAACAATGCTTACACAAAATAAAGCGAACAAATTTCAAAAAAATAGGCATCTTGTTTTATTTTAAGCTAATCAAATATTATAGAAACTTAAAGGAAGCTTCAAGGATGTGCCTGGGAGGAACAACTTTCTAACTACATATTTAGTTTGTGTGATTGAGATTTCTTTTATATCTTGCATTGATTTTTTTCAGTTGCTAACTTCAATTTAGTTTGAAAACATGTCACTGATGTTCCACAATGATTGTCATTATTACCTTCTGATGCCATCAGATGTGAACTATTGGCCAGAACCTTCGCCATATCAAACTGATCAAATCTCAAACGGCCCACAGATGATATAATCGGGGTCGTAGGGCTGCCCTGTTCGTCGTCCGGCAAGCCTCTGGGGTTCCACTGAGGCACGTTGCTGACAATGGCTCGGACAGCTTCGCCAGCTGCGATTCGAGTGTCCCAGCTGCTCGATCTGAGATAGGCAGCCGTGCGTGACAATAAAGTGTTCAGTTCGTGCGGATGGAGACGCTGCACTTCGCCCAGCTGCTTGGCCGCAGCTGATCTGGTCACTGAAGAACTGCCCGATTCGAGCAGGACAAATAATCGGTCTAACCTAGAAAAAATAGTTTTTTTATTACGCATGTATCATAATCAACGTGCATAAAATGATGTTTATGATGTTACGTGTGTCAAAGGTTTTCTATAGAAACGTTTGATCTACCTTTGTGTACATTTTCAAGATTATCATGCATTCGTAATAAAAAATAGCGTATGATATGCGTGTATAAGAGGCATTTAAAGCCCTTGCGACTTACAAAGCACTCCGCTGCGCGTCGTATTCTGAAATATGTCGCGCGTACTTTAAATGCCCTCTCATACACTTATATCATAATATACTATTGTTAAGTTTTTATTGCAAAGATAATTATTATAACATCCTGTTTCCTTTATGGGCTGATACTTACCTACTAGACGTCATTGTAATTATTTATTTCCTTCCCGGTCCTTTTGAGAATTTCTAAATTTGGGCATCTATCCTAAAAAAAAATAGGATAAATTTAATCAAGAAATAATTGACATTAATTAAGTGACAAGACACAGGTTAGAGTTGAATTCACCTTTGTGATAAAAATTCAATTAACTTTACTGTTGTGTCCTAGAATTCTCAGAAGCTTTGAGATTGTCAAAAACAGCTTCCCAGTGTTAAATCTTTGCTTTTGAAGCATGAGCTTCAATTCTTTAAAATATTTAATGTTCTAGGTTTTTTTAAGTTAAGAATAAAATTCAAAGTTGACGTCAAATGATAATTTATAAAAATCTAGGATGGGAATGTAAAATTTAGGACCAAAATGTATGGAATTGAAAACCCTTCAAAATGATGTATCACTTGACCCCCTTTCCCATTTGAGATTTTCTAGGGGGTGGCTCTGGGGGCTGCTGGGAGCTTGGAAGAGAGGAAGTGAATTTTGCATAAAAACTCTTCCCCCCTCAAATAATATTTGACGTTTCTGGAATTTTCTCGAAAATATTTCAACTCCGAGATAATAGGGGTGGTGTGGTAAGTTTTAAAATGAACACCCTGTATATTGGGAAAAAAATACGACCCAAATAGACCCTTTTGGGAGTCCAACAATTATATCATTCAATATTTCCAAAACAGTTGAACTTAGGGAATAAAATTTAGTACCAAAACGTATGAAATTGAAAATCCTTCAAAATTATGTAGGTATCAGGTATCCCCTTCCCAATTGAAATTTTCTAGGGGGTGGCTCTAGGGGCTGAGGGTTGGAAGCAGGAGGTGAATTTTGCATGAAAAACTCATCCCCCCTCAAATTATAAATTGCTGGACACTTGAACTTACACATACAGATTTTAAAGCAAAACTGAATTTTATCGCCCCGTATGTCGTAACCCTATGGTCCTATGAGAAATTTACGTCAAGCAAAAAGCTATTTAAATCCACAAACCGCGTTAAAAAAACTTTATTCGTGTCGAAAATATGGAATTTTGAATTTACTCTAAAAATCTTTATATGTGAAAGTTTGAGTGTCCAGCAGTTTAGTTAAAGTGTTTCAGGAATTTTCTCAAAAATTTTTCAACTCCATGATATAGTCCAACACATACCGTTTTAAAGTCACGTGATTTTTCTCTATCCTTGTTGAATACATCACAAACAGCGGTGATAGTAAAATTGACAAAAAAATTGCTGTCTAATTTTATTGTTCATGAAATTTTTACCTGAAATAGAATCCGTCACTGTCATCAATTAGTTTGTCAAAGTTATTTTAGAAAATGATACAACGAACAAACACAGCTAATAATTTTGACTATATTAACCTTTTTCCAACTCAAAAAGATGCAAATAGGAAACGGGTACCCAATTCAAGTTCAGAATGTATTACAAGGGGCAGCAGAAGCGACAAAAGTGAGTCTCGCAACAATTGCAAGTATTAAAATTCTCATCTGAATGGTCAATACCACTTCAGAAACGCGTTTGTAAAATGCTAGTGGGAACATATCTTAAAATTCAATAGTATTTAACCACAAGTAGCTTTTTGTAGGTGATATCAACGACATAATTAACGAACATACGTTTTTTGCCACCAATATCACGTGACTTTAAAATGGTATTTGTCGGACTTTAATAGGGGTGGTAAGTTTCAAAATGAACACCCTGTATATTGGAAAAAGAATGGGACCCAAAATAAAATCTTTTGGGTCCCCAACAGTTATGTCACTCATGGCCGATTCCACTCCACTAACCCTCACTGCCTGGGTTCTATCAGACAGATATATTATGAACTCAATAAAGTTGACTATCATCGGTACATCGAGACAAGACAAGATGGCGCCAAGTGAAGGTGACGATCCTAATGCTGTGAGTAAAAACGCAGAAAATAGTGAGTTAAATAGTGAAATAAATAGTGGTGAAGTGTTCAAATGCTGTGGAAAAAGGGCAAATACTCTAGTGTGTAAAGTTTGCCTAGCAGTTTTCCACATAAGTTGTGCAAATCAAACAAATAACAAAATAAAGAGGCTAGAATTAGAATTAAAAAATGCCTGTGTGTGTGTGGAATGCGAAGATAGAACACCAATATTATCAACAACTGTAAACCCAGAGATGTTACAATTAAAGCATCAACTTGATTTTTTAAAAAATGAAATTAGCTTTAAAAATCGCTTAATAACTGAACTAGAGGATAAAAATAGCATATTAAAGGAAAGCAATCATATTCTAAAAGATAACAATGGTTTACTGGTAGAAAAAATTCAAAGAATGCAGTCTGACTTTAACGTAAATAAACACCAAAATTGTAAACAACCTTTGGCCGAAAAACATGGAGTGCCAATATCAACAATGCAACCACAGCTACAAATTCAAAGGTCGAACCAACCAAGCCAAAACGCGGAAGCCAGTGGCGCAGCAAATCAAAATACAGCTTTTAATCAAAAGGCTGGGCCGGAACAACCTGAAAAGGATAAAAATAGTTACTCCAACACTGTCAGAAAACAATCTGAAGGCCGGAACCTACACTTAAACATACCAACTCCAAGCACTCAAAATGAATCGAAATCGAAAGGCGACGCTTCATCAGCTGTTTCTGACGTCAGCGATAAAACAGAACAGGATGGTTTCATCTATCCTAGAAGGCAACGGCGTTTCAAAAAAAGGCTTGGAAAGGCTCAGCCACCCGCAGAGGGAAATTTTGCTGGAAGGTATGGCTCTATATATATAGAGTTCCAAGAGAATGTGGTGAGAATGATATCATACAATTCATTAAAAACAAACCAGGTTTTGAACGTCTACCAATCACAGCAAGGGAATTACCAACAGAGGAAAATAAGCTGAAATGTTTTGTTGTCACAGGACCTCTGCAGCAGAAGGACAGTATGTACAGTGGGAGTCAAGAGGTTTGATTTCAGGAAACATAAGGGTTTTCTAGACTCTTGTGCTGGTGATTTTTTAGCCTAGGTCTAAATGAAATCGATATTCCTAATAATATTTCAGTTTTGGAATCCTTAGTTATTGTACACCTAAATGTTCAATGTATAAGGAATAAGTTAGTAAATTTGGAATCTTCAGATTTAAACGCAGATATTTTTTGTTTTAGCGAACACTGGTTACTTGATCATGAAGCAATAGTCATGAAAATTATAAATTATAATGTTGTTTCCTATTACTGTCGAAAAGAGCATTCTCATGGAGGGGTAGGGATTGCTATTAAACAATCCTTAGCACACACTTTCAAAGGCAGAGATGACATAAATAGTCTATCGCAGGAAATGCATTGTGAGGTATGTGCAGTCCAATCAAATAAACTAAAACTTATTGTAATAACATACTACAGACCTCCATCTGGAAATTTTGAATTTTTTTTAAATATTTTCGAACAAATTGTGCAAAAAATAAGATCAACAAGATATGATATTCTAATAAATGGAGACTTCAATGTTAACTTTCTGTCGCATGATAGTAAAGCAGTTTCTCTTTTGGATCTAATAAATACATAAGGTTATCTCTACACCAACGCGCGGAGGTTCATGCATAGACAATGTTTTTGTTAATTTTATAGTCTCTAGGGCATATACAAGGGATTTGAACATATCAGACCACCTCGCTCTTTGTGCAGAAATAACTTTAAAGCATTCATTAAAAGATACAGAACAGGTTCATAAAAGCCGACCAATCACAGAGCAGGGCATTTTCAATCTGTATGGGTTAGTTGATTCCATGGATTGGGATTTTGAAAAAAAAGGAAATAATGTCAACTGATGACAAATTCTCTCTTTTTGTCAACCTTCTCAAAAATAATATTGAATTAGCTTTTCCGGAAATTGAAATCACTCATAATAAAAAATACATTAAATGGTATAATGATAGTCTGCGCGAACAGAGAGAACTATTGCAAATTGTTTCAGAAGCAGCCAAACAGAGGAATTGTCCTATTATGGTACAATTAAAACAGTCTCTAAAAAGAAATTACCAAATTTCCATACGAGAAGCCAAAAAAAGGGCTCATTTTTCCTATCTACAAAAGCATAATTTCAATTCGAAAACGATATGGGAGTTGGTGAGAGAAAACTCTAATATCACAAAACAAAAATGCATTCAAAATAGCAACAATTTCTCTCCAAATGATTATAATCTTTATTTTGCTAATATAGCAGCCCAAATTGTTAGTAACTTACCTACAGCTATAAATACTCCACAATATTATGTAAACAATTTTATCAAAAAAATTGGTATATCCGACACAGTTTTCAATTTCACTCCCATATCAATTAATGAAGTTAGAGACATAGTAAAACAATTAAAAAACAAAAAAAGCAAGGATATTTATGGAATGAAATCTAAAATAATAAAATCACTTGTTAATATTATTATCTATCCTCTTACGAAGCTGTTAAATTTGTGTATAAGAGATGCAGTCTTTCCATCAGTTCTAAAAATCTCCAGGGTTGTGCCAATATATAAAAAAGGTGAAATGAAAGATTTGAGTAATTACTGTCCTATATCAATTGTCCCAGTTTTCTCCAAGATTTTCGAAAAGGCACTCAAAAATAGAATAACAAATTATTTTGAGAGTCAGAATTTATTTAGTTCTAAGCAGTTTGGCTTCAGGAGTGGGAAGTCTACTACTAGTGCTATCAATTTGTTCATAGAAAGGGTTAATGAGGGGATTGAAAATGGGGAATATAGTGGGGCTCTGTTCTGTGATTTAAGCAAAACCTTCGACTGTGTCTCCTCTGATCTCCTTCTGATAAAATTGCTACAATACAGATTTGCACCTGAAAGTATAGGCTTATTAGAGTCGTATCTTACAGGAAGGTCGCAAGTAGTAAGTGTAGCGGATAAAAGCTCATCCTCTATCAAACTAGAATATGGTGTTCCTCAAGGGTCAGTGCTGGGACCACTGCTCTTCCTGATCTACATAAATGATTTGGAGGGGTGTGATCCCAGTTCTGACCTGATATTGTTTGCTGATGATACGACTCTGATTAGAAGGGCCAGGAATTTTGAAACACTAGACTCAGTCTAGAGGAGACACAGTTGAGGGTTACTGATTGGTTCTCAGCGAATAAATTGAGTATGAATGAATCAAAAAATAGCACCCTAGTAATATCCACGAGGGAATTTGAATTGCTACATAATGAGCCAGTTACGTTCCTGGGGGGTGAGTATTGACGCAAAGTTGACATGGATTCCACATGTCAATAACATATGTGCCAAAGTGGCGTCAGGAGTCTATGCACTCAGAACAATGATGGAGAGTGTTTTCGAGCAAGCAGCACGGGCCATCTTTTTTGCTTGTGTCCAGTCAAAAATATCATATGGAATTCTGGTCTGGGGACATGCAGCAGAAGCGCAAAGAGTCTTTGCACTTCAGAGGAGGGCGATTCGAATATTGTGTCATAGAACTTATCGAGCGGAGTGTAGGAATGACTTTGTGAAATCAAAGGTATTAACAGTGCCTTCCTTATATGTCTATCATTGTCTGATTCATGTTAGGTGTAATGTCAATGATTACCAAACCCATGAGGACATACACCAACATCTCACCAGGAATAGGGACAACCTCTATACAAACTTTCATAGAATTCATAAAATAAAAACGGGAATTTCCTTCTATGGCCCCAAATTCTATAATGTGTTACCAACCTCCATTAGAATGCTAAATTTGAATTGTTTCAAAAATAAAATTAAAAATTATTTAATTAAGAAAGCTTTTTTTAGTATAGAGGAATATACCACCAATAATTTTAATGATTTAGAGGATTGTTAGTTAGTAATATTGTTCGTAAAGGTTCCTGAAAATTGCCACTACTATATATTTGACTTGTGTAAACTTTGTGAAGTAATGCACCAATAAATGATTTGATTTTGATTTTTTGATTTTGATATCGCGATACGGTTTTTGACAATCGACGTTTCCCGAAAATCGATTCCATGACATCTAAGTCAATTTTCCTCTATCTGGTCGGGAAGTGTGTTTTTCCTGTTAAAACACTCCAAATTGCAGCACCCTGTACATACAGTAAAACAAAGTTAAATTTTTTATTTGATTTCCAATAACTGTTGTATCAGGTGTTCCTCAAGGAAGACATCTTTCTCCTTTACTATTTACCTGCTACATTAATGATGTTGAATATTTTATCCATTACAGTGACATATTGTTATATGCAGACAGTTTAAAGTTGTATAGGCCTATTAAGTTCATATCAGACTGTAAGCAGTTACAACTGGACCTGAATTGTTTTGCTCTGTGGTGTCACCTGAATGACCTAATCCTTATTTCCAATAAAATGTAAAACCGTAACCTTCTCTAAATCTTATGTATCAATATAAATTCAATGATCAAGTAAGTAGATGAAAGGGTGGACTCTCAGTCTCAGGTGAACTCTATCAACAAATACAAGAAATGTGATCTAATTGAGCTTGTGAATTTCAAGGTACCAAAGATTAGACTAAGAATTTTAACCAGAGAAATTTCAAGTGTTACAGTTAATAGTAGGTACATTGCCTATTGATAATATCCTAGCCTATTTTAATGAGATGTTAAGAAAAAATTAATTTTTCGATTTTTTTAACACGAACCGTAAAGAAATACTGGATTTGTTGCATGAGGACATATAGCTTCCTTTTATTCGTGTGTATTGCTAGTTTTCTACTGTTAGTATTTCCTAGTCAAGTATTTGTACTGTTGTTTTTTTTTCTTGTGAATTAAATAACCATGTAGGTAGTTGTAATTTCCTTTGCATGTAATTACTAGAAATTGATTGCGAAGAGAATTAATATATAAATAAATCTTGAAAATATTTTAGCCAGGTTGCCCATTAGTATACTGACAAATTTTCAAAAAAAAATCAGTTTTTCATAATATAGATCAATTTGGTTCTCGGTGGGACACCCTGTATGCCCAGTTGAAAAAGCTCTTATATCCAAATGTGGTTTGGTTTAATTTTAAAGAATATAAAAAATAGGAGAGTTGAAATTATTAATAATATATAAATACCTAAGTAATAATTGTCATCCACATGGTACAACGCAATTGAAAACATGTAGGTAAACCATTTTCATTAATTTACCAAATAAAATCATCAATATTATTTGTTATTTTATTGTGGACAGATAAAAACATGCTCGAATATTTCTATTAGGAATATTCTATATAGGCCTACTTGCCTGCAAATATATTAGGCACCTATATTATGGATAAATTGTTTAAATCAATATTTCATAATAAACTTGTATGTAATGAGGGACAGATGTTTTTGTGTCCCACAAAAACCTTAACAATAATTTATTTAGCCAAAAAAATAGTATTATTTATGCTTCCAGCGACTTACCAAGTGTAAATTTATGATCCTCAGTTTATTCCCCTGAACATCCTGTAACGTTTTCTGTTGAGCATCGCCCTTCTTAATAGAAAAATGCACAAAAGCACCCTTTTTTTAGCGATTTTCACAGAGGGAAAGTTCATCTTGGAACGGACAAATTTATACTGACAGCCATGATGTCTGTTGAGTCGGATTTAATGCGTGAAAACGCTCCCGATTGGTCCAAATACGTGGTTGAGTGGGGAGAAACGTCAAAAATTCGTAAATAAATATGACAATAAAAACTAGATTTTTAGCCAGAAATAGTTTATTTATGAGAAATATTAAACAATTTGCGGACATTATTTATAAATCTTTTTATTTTAGGAATCTAATACATAAATTTCGGAACGTTTTGTGAGTTATTGTTTGACAATTTTGACATTTTATTTATCGGGGCTGAGCTACGTTCGATAATTGGTGTAATACAAATCGTCCCAAACACTGGAGTGTGTTTACTCCTTGCGTTCGGTATTTTGCTCGAAGAGCAGAGCGTGCTGAGTGGAGCCGTAATCACGTGACCAGCGAGGGAACAGAGCAGTTGAACGCTATATAAAAGTGCCAGAAATTTTAATAAACGAACGCGAATGAGGCTGCACCGAGTACACTTTTTAAATAAACGAACGGTAAAGTCATGCTCGGAGAACTCAGACCAAAATAACGAACGCACGGACTGTTTAAAAATGGAGTGTGAAGGTAGAGTAAAAAAAAAAGTTTGTCACGAGTGTTCTGACTTCATCACTTGGAGTGCACTCTGGGTGCGCCATTTGGTGCGTACGACTTAACAAGTAAACCACCTGGATTTTCTCGAAAATTATCAGGAAATTAGAAAAACGCCGAAACACGTCGATTTTGTTTGCAAGGAGGACACTTTCAAAATTTTCCTAGATTGCACTCCCTTACCGGGGTGAGTTGCACCCTCAAAACTTGAATAGGAAAACTGGATCGAGTGGTACCTTGTTTGAGAGGTATTTGAGATGACTTTACAGATCTGTAATTTTTTTCGAAATCTGACTTCTAGTTTTCAAGATATTCGCCTCGGAAGTTGTCATGGGGCAACAGGAGAATGTGTGTTTTTCGTGAAAAAATGAAAAGTGAGTCATGTTTGAAAGGTTGTTCAAAAAGGTTCAAACTAACAAAGAAACAAAGGTGCAAAATAAACAAAATTGACGTGTTTCAGGAATTTCAATTTTTTTTTGTAGAAATGTACGAAAAACACGTTCTCTTTAAACCCCGAACAAGACCTTGGTGAGAGCCCCAAAACAATTCTAAAGGTTAAGGCAAGGAGTGCTGCGTTGCCAAATTGACGTCAAAGTATATTATTTTGTTTGGGTTAGATTTTCCTAATTTTTCAATGGTCAGAGTAAAATTTCTTTGCAAATGCTAGTTTGTTTGTGCAATGAAAGATTAGGATTTTGTTGGAATTTTGATCATTTTTATACAACAACCGTGAACAGGATTACTCATCATAATAAGGCGTACGTACATCAATTCTTGAGTAGGCAGAGTCTACGCGTGACGTCGCCACAGCTGCTAATAGCGATGACGTCATCCGCAGACCTCAATGGAAGGCTTGCAATTCAGGCTGTGGTCGTTATTTGATTTTTTCGTCGATTTTAAATGTAGAAAAGGTGATTTTAACAAGAATTTAACGTTTAGGAATTAATTTTTTTGTGTGCTTTAAACTCGAATAATGCATTTTACTCCAAGGGTGGAGGTCTGCGACTGACATACCAGTTGGCAGACACTTTTAGCTCAATAAGCAGTCCCACTAGGGATTAAAAACAGGATAATCTCTGCCATTTTCTGGACACCTAAAACTAAGATGATCCGTTTTTTTCCTACGAATGTACGGAAAAAAACTTTTGGCATGCACAAAGAGTAATCTTTCCGCACACCCTTGGGAAAAATTGGGTTCCTTTTAGGGCGGGTATTATAAAACTGCTTTGACAGTTAGCTTGAAGTTAACTTTTTGAATTACATGTAATTCCAGAAGTTAACTTCAAGTTAACTGTCGAAGCAGTTTTATAATACCCGCCCTAAGCCTAGTAGGTACTCATAACTGCGAAATTCACTCTTTTTTGACATTGCTTCGACAATTTAACGTTTGATTTACGCATAAAACGTCAATAAATTATCGAAGGAATGTCAAAAAAGAGCTAATTTCGCTGTTATGAGTACTAGGCTTCACACTTGCAAGAAATGATATTTCCTGCACTTGTTAGAAAAATAACTATTTTTTTTCCGAAATTGATATGAAAAATTTTCCGCCCTGTAGGAAAACAAACGAGTTTCCAGTTCCACTCCAATCAGAAGGCAGTGCTTCAAAGTACAAAATTTGTAGTTTCAATTTTATTCAATTATCAAATTATAAAAGGTTATTATATTCTCTGTCCACTCAAAACTCAAAAGGCCAGGATAATAATTATAATAAACAACTGGGGTGGCGTGGCCAGTGTTGCCAGAGAGCAAAAATTTTTTGTATCAAAATTAAAGACAAATTGTACCAAATTCAGTAAAAATGTACCAGCCTATAATAGGGTGGGGGTGACCATACTTTTTTCTCAAATGTCACTTTAGATATAACATTCCAAGACCTACTGGATTGGAACCCGAGTAAAGTTGGCTACAAAACAGTGTTGCCACCTGAAAAAATATATATATATATAAATTCCCTAAAAAGTTGTTTTTTACTAATTTTTTTTTTGCGTTCTTAATTTTAATTTAAAACTGAAAATTTTTGGCTGAAAATGAAGGAAAAGCGGAAAATCCAAAAAAAAACCTCTGAAAAGGACATTCCACTTGATGAAACTTGAGTTTTTGTCACTTACCCCATTAGAAAACTAGAAATTTTTGGCACAAAATGAAGAAAAGTCAAAGCATCGTACTTAAAATCGGTTTTCCCGATCCAAAAAGCCCTGGAAAAGCAGAAAATCCAAAGAAAGTCCTTTGAAAAGGACATTCTAAAGCCTACTTGATGAAATTTGAGTTTTTGTTACTTACCCTATTGGAAAACTGAAAATTTTTGGCACAAAATGAAGGAAAGTCAAAGCCTCGTACTTTGAACCATTTTTCCCGTTTTAAAACGGCCTGGAAAAGCGGAAATTTCGAGGAAAAACATGGATAAAAACATTCAAAATGGTCGACTTTCCAAATTGACAAATGACATTTATTACAAGATTTACATGATTAAAGTTGGCTACAAACGATGTTGCCACATCAAAACTTCCAGAAAAAGCATTTAAATGGGATTATCCTAATTATTGCATTTAAAAATATAAATTTGTGCTAGAAAATGAAGAAAACTCAAAGCCTCGTACTTAAAAATTTTTTCCCGACCGAAAAAGCCCTGGAAAAGCGGAAAATTCAAAGAAAAACCTCTGAAAAGGACATTCCAGAGCCTACTTGATAAAACTTAAGTTTTAGTCACTTACCCCATTGGAAAACTGTCAATTTTTGGTACAAAATGGAAAAAACTTAAAGCCTGATATTTAAAATCGGTTTTCCTAATTGAAGAAGCTTTGGAAAAGCGGAAAATCCGAAGAAAAATCTCTAAAAAGAACATTCCAGCACCTACTTGATGAGACTTGAGTTTTTGTCACTTACCCTATTGGAAAATTGGAAATTTTTTGCACAAAATGAAAAAAACTCAAAGCCTCGTATTTTGAACCAATTTTTCCGACTTAGAACGCCCTGGAAAATCCAAGGAAAAACTGGATAAAAACGTAAACACGTCACTGCAAAATGGCCGATTAAAAGCGACGTTGCCGCATGACATTAATGACATTTTAAATGGTTTAATTTAATTAAAACCTGTTGAATAATTAAATAATAACGATTATAAAACAATAAATTTCCCAAATAAGGTTTTGGAAACTTGTTTCTAGTTTAATTTTAAAGAAAAAATGTTTAATCGTTAATTATAAGTGAGTAAGACAGAGACAACAATAAAGTAGTACACGTTTGCAAAAACCCCAAATGGGTGAGATAAAGTAGGATGCCATTTAAAACGCAAAATTATCAAAGTACGATGAAAACCAAACAAACCAAATATTTGATAAAGTAATACCCACTTAAATATTTAAAAAATTGATAACAAAAGTACCGTTAAACTGGTAAGGGCCTCCTTAGCCGGAACTAAAGGCCCGCCCACACAGCGCTGGTTTATGTGGATAAGGTTAGATACTCTAATAGACAAGAAATTAAATAGTTTGCTACGTTGTCGTGATCACGTCACGCTTTTTATGGAACTTTGGTAGCGGTCGTGATCCGTGATTTTTAGATATCAGTGAATAAATCACAGTTCGTGATATATCGCTCATCACTACTTTTTTTGTACGAATGCTGTACACATCTAAAATGTTGGGAAAGGTGAGTGGAGAAAGCACGAATCAGAAATTATTGTTATATCGAATTTAGATACAGAAATACAAATTAATTAGAACATCGACATTAGACTGTAGGCAGTAGGCTAAGACTCTTTGAGAATTTGGAAAAAAAAAATTGAAAATTGTACCAAATATGCCAACGTCGTACCAGCGTACTTTTACAAAGCGAATGGTACCAAATTTGGTACAATTGTACCACCTCTGGCAACACTGGGCGTGGCGTGGCGCTGATTCCAGTCCAAACATGAAAATGCCAAAAATTGCAACGTCGCATATAAATTGTTTCGGGGCAACCACCAAGCTCTTGTCAACTTCCGAGGCGAATATCTTGAAAACTAGTAGTCAGATTTCGAAATAAATTACAGATCTGTAAAGTCATCTCAAATACCTCTCAAACAAGGTACCACTCTATCCAGTTTTCCTATTCAAGTTTTTCCTACGAGCATAGGGTGACCATATTTTTTTTGTATGAATGCTGTACACATTTAAAATTTTGGGAAAGGTGAGTGGAGAAAGAAAAAAAAAAGACACAGTACCGAAACTAACGCCAAAGTCACAAAGTGCAACCTGGGCTGGGATCACGACAAGTAGAATTCTACTAGAATTTTACTTTCATGACGTCAGGTTGCATAGCAACCCTCATCATCACCTGTAGTGTACGCGATAAATAGGTTGTGGGTGACGTCATGAAAGTAGGGCTGGGATCACGACAAGTAGAATACTACTTTCATGACGTCACCCGCGACCCATTTATTGCGTACAGTACAGGCCATCATGACGGCTACTAGACAATTTGACGTCACGAAAGTAGAATTTTAGTACAATTCTACTTGTCGTGATACCTGAGTCCGTGTCTCAGCCCAGGGCTGGAATCACGATCAATGACAGGCAATGTGGCCACCTGCCAGACCAAACAAAATCGGAGTAGAACTTTGAGAGTAGAAGGTGGAAAGCGTTTAGCCACATGTTTGTGAATGTATCCTGAACCGCTAATGCTTTGTCTGTTTTCTAGAGTTTTCAGCGGTGTAGAATAGAAAGGGATAAAAAAGGTAGTGAACATTAAAAAGAGTGAAGCGTAGTACTCAACACCGCGAAATTCGCTCTTTTTTGACATTGCTTCGACAATTTGACGTTTGATTCACGCATAAAACGTCAAATTGTCGAAGTAATTTCAAAAAAGAGCGAATTTTGCTGTTATGAGTACTAGGCTTGATACTCTGGATGATCGCGTAAATGACGTAAATCGCAAATGTAGAGGTGCGGCGTTAGCATAGACTTTCGCTGTACGTTTGCTGTACAAAATCAAATGCTGGACAGACTTTCAAAATGCTGTACAATAAAGCGAAATGCTGTACGTATGGTCACCCTATACGAACACGATTTTTCGTTTTGAAAGTTGTACTTTTCCGCACGATTTTTTTACTTTTCCACACGATTTTTACTTTATCCATATTAAAGTTCGGGGGACCCCTATTTGAGGGGCAAAGCCCCGCGGTGGCCCCCTATTTGGGGGACGCAGTCCCACGGGGCCCCGCGAAAGCCCCTTATCTGGGGGCGGAGCCCCGCTTGAGCCCACTTATTTGGGAAGCGGAGGGGGCCTTATTGGGGCTGGGAGCCCTCTTATTTTGGGGGCGGAGCCCCGCAGAGCCCCCTAATTTAGGTGGCATAGCCCCGCGAGGGTGGGGGATCCTTACAATTTTTTTGGCCATCTTTCCCATCTTTGCGTATTGGAAACATTTTTTTTGATAAATAAGATGGACAAAAACACTCGTAGGAAAAATATTGTACCTAACTCTTGCGGAAAATGTCTTTTCCACCTTCGACGGCTTGCCCGAACTCCGCTCCACGTCGTTCGTGCAACTGCCGTCTCGTGCGGAAAAGTACCACTTTCCGCACTTGTTAGGTAAATAACTATTTTCTACATTTTAGGTCATGAAAGTACCACTTTTCCGCACAAGTGCTTTCCGGCTTTTTTCTGCACTCAGTGCGGAAAAGTAGAATACCTGAAATTTCTAGGTATACCACAGGAGTGCGTTCAAAGACGGCAATGCTAATGCCAAAACTTACTTTTCCCCTTCTACCGGCAATGCCAAATCTGGTGTGAATTTGCTGGAACGCCAAATACCGTTTCTCAATAAGGCAATCCAAACCACGTGACATTCAAGATGGCGTGGCTTCCACACATGGACGAAAAAACACAAAAAATATCTAGTTTCTGCCCAACTCAATAGTTTACGTACCTACATATATTTTATTGAATAATCAAAGTGCAAAACTCGAAGCAAAATAATTAAAATATGCATGAAAACACATATTCAAAACTAACTTGTTGGCACCACGCCATATTGAATTTGGTCTCATCCAATCAAAACTCGTATAACCATTTCTAGACTCAGTTAAAAGCACCTCCAAAAGTTACTTTACCGCGGCCGATTCTGAAAGTGTGAAGCCAACCGTTTTTGGTAGAGGTAGCGATAGTGGTCGAAATTCACTATCGATAGTTTCGATAGTGTAAACATCCAATTTCGCGCAAGTGAGAATTAAATTTAATACCTCAACCTCAAGTTCAAAAGACCATGTGATGTGAATTTTGATTTAAAAATAATAACATGTTGACATGACATGTTTAGGCATTTTACATGGGATAAGATTCGTAAGATACATAAAATTCCTAAGACACTACATGCTCGGAGTGAAGTGAGAGTGGAAAAATGCATCGACTATCGATGGGGCCACTATCGATGTTTTCGACCGTATTTTCTTGAAATATCGATAATATCGCTACCTCTAGTTTTTGGCACGCTGGAGCCGAACTTGAACGCAATATGCCAATTTTGGCTTGGCTTTAGCAGTTTTTGAACGCAGCCCCAAGGTGTCCCACTAAGGCCGGCCAGGGTACGATAAATGGAAACCATAGACCTTACGGCTTCGGGTTTTTTTTTTTTTAAATTCACTAAATCGGCCAAGAGAAATTGATGGAAATTATTTTCAAGTTTCTAGGATGACCGCTAGGGGGCGCAATTACGATGATATTACAGTGGCTAAATAAACCTTTACATACAGTGGCGACAATACAGGTCCCGCCGCCATCTTGTTCCCAACCTCTTGTTACTTTTAAATATTAATTCTTTAGGATTTAAATGGACATCCATCATAAAAAATTGAAATCGCCGTATTTGACGACTATTATGAGGTTCATCAAATACGTTGTTTTCCATGTTTTATGATGGATGTTCACCTAAATCCTATATATTCATATTTGAAATAGGCAATAGGTGGGAACAAGATGGCGGCGTTTTCAATATAAATATATGAGATTTTACAGCCAATCAAAAATAAGACAGCACTGTGGGTAATAGAGTCACTGTAGATATAGCTACAGTGACTCTATCACCCACAGTGGCGACAATTGCTGTCTTATTTTTGATTGATTGTAAAATCCCATATATTTATATTGAAAACGCCGCCATCTTGTTCCCAACCTCTTGTTACTTTTAAATATGAATATATTCATTATGGGATTTAGGTGAACATCCATCATAAATCATGGAAAACAACGTATTTGATCGATGGACCTAATAATAGTTATCAAATACGGCAATTTCAATTTTTTATGATAGATGTTCATTTAAATCCAATCCTATATGTTATTATTTAAAAGTAACAAGAGGTTGGGAACAAAATGGCGGTGGGACCTCTATTGTCGCCACTATGTAAAGGTTTCTTTAGCCAGTGTAGATATAGCTAAAAATTCAACTTTTCTCAAGAAATCACTATATCAAGATACTGTTTTAACCTGAGGTTTTAACTAATCTGAGGTTTTAACGACAGAAATCAAAAGTTCATTAATTTTTGCGCCAGTTTTTATTTATTTTTTTAATGGATTTATAATATTTGAACTGTCTACATTTATTTTTTTGAAATTTTGTTTGGTATCTGTGGTGGTTGATGTATCTGTTAAATCGGCTGATTTTGTCACTATGTAAAAATGTTCATCTTGATTGCTTGGATTTTCAAGTACAAATTCCGCTATAGGAGGCTCTTTTTTCTTTCTCGCAATTTTTCTTTTTTTTCTGGTAAAGTATGAGTTTTCAGCAAAATCCAGGTATAAAGTGGGAACTGCAGTTTTTTTTAAAACCTTGCGTGAAGGTAAACCTGAAACATAATTTTATAATGAACTTATGTTGAATTCAAATGAGAATTATTACCTAGAAGTTCACTCTGTAGGTCTCTTTCATAATCACTTGGTTGGAAATGTAAGGAACATATAGTAGATGTATTGGGGTTCAATTTATCTCGATTGCAACGTTTTACCCATTCTTTTCTACCTTCATCATCAGTTACCTTAGGAAATGAATGAAATATTAGCTGAATACCTTCTTTTTTCAGATTGATCCTGTTGCTACTACAGGAAGCGACAGCACAAATTTGACCAGGCATTTCAATAAACAAGTACTCTGCAATGTATTTATCTCTCAAAAATGAATATTCCTTATTTATATCTGTTCAAAAATGCAAAGCAAAACTATTGTTATTGTATTGTTGACTAAACAAAAACAAGTAAACAGGCCGGGGATTCTAAAATCACGATTCGACATACGACTCGACAACGAGACGATTTTCCGACGATTCTAGGTTAGAAATCTCATTGGAATTATACCTTTCGACGCGACAAGGCCGGTATCGTTGTCGAATCGTGTGTCGAATCGTGATTTTAGAATCTCGGCCCAGGTAGAGGTAGAGTCAAAAGTAAGGAAACAAAAGAAGAGTCGGAATAAATCAAGTGTCAATTGTCTATTTTCATACCTTGCGTTCGGTATTTTCCGTGCGTTCGTTATTTTGGTCTGAGTTCTCCGAGCTTGACTTTACCGTTCGTTTATTTAAAAAGTGTACTCGGTGCAGCCTCATTCGCGTTCGTTTATTAAAATTTCCGGTACTTTTATACAGCGTTCAACTGCTCCCTTCGCTCGCTGGTCACGTGATTACGGCTCCGCTCAGCTCGCTCTACACTTTGAGCAAAATACCGAACGCAAGGTTTGTTCAAAGAGCAGAGCATGCTGAGCGGAGCCGTAATCATGTAACCAGCGAGCAAACAGAGCAATTGAACGCTGTATCAGAGTGCCTGAAATTTCATTAAACTTAACGAATGCAGAGATGAGCCTGCACCGAGTACACATTTTAAATGAACGAACGGTAAATTTAAGCTCGGAGAACTCGGATCAAAATACCGAACGCACGGTTAATCAACAGGGGCGAGTTCAGGAATGACACACTCATAGCGTATTTCATTGGTAGAGCAAGTGCAACACTGGTGCAATATTCGTGATCCATTGGCAAAGTCGCGCTGCACTTTTGTATTTCATTGGGAGAGCAATGCACCGACTTTTGCACCGAGTGCTGCTAGTGCGGAGTGCGCCACCTGCTAAAAAGCTCGTGTACAGTCCTAAATAGTATTTTTTTATTGTGTTTTTTATATTTGTCTGCGAATCTACTACTAAAAATGTCAAAAATCGCTTGTTGAAGGCAATTGCCTTGATGGAAAGTAGCAGCAGCAGTGAAACCAGTAAATATGAAGAATTTTTAGGGCTTTTAGCAGAGAGGCAAGAACTTTTTTTTAAATTAAATTATTATAATTATTTATAATAAGCACAAGTATAATTTTTTTAATAAAATTCTATGTTTGAGGTTTGACGTATATGTGATGGTGCAGTACGATGATGTTTCATTGGGACTGCACGAGAGTAGTTTTTTTAAAGTGTCAGTGCAAAACTAGTGTTGCACTTGCTCTACCAATGAAATACGCTATCAGTAGTTGTATTCCTTTCACACCTAGGAGGAGCTCCGGAACAGCTCCGGGGCTTCACGCGCTTATTCCTTTCGAAAAGTGTTTGTTGCACCACGCATCTGTTCCCTGCACATCGGGGGCTACTAAACACCGGAGCGAGAAGCTCAAGTGTTTCAAACTCTTGGAAGGAATACAACTAGTGTGAGTGTGACACCGGTGCGACGCACTAGCCGTTCATAAATGCTATAGACACACCGAGCGCGCGCACCCTGTTCCGTTCAGAAAGTACTTCGAGTGCGCTCCAGATGTCGCACCGGTCACACCATAATTTTTTGGTGGCTGCGGTGTGATTGTGTCTTTATGTCAACAATGTCAACCATTCCTCCCATAATCTCATTCTCATTAATCCCACAAAATATAAACAAAACACAAATAAGAATTAAAGTTTTTTCTTCAAATTAAAAAAATGAACAACAAAAAAAGTCATCTTAATAAAGGACCCCGCAATATTTAAATGGAAATTGGTTACCCGTGATATTCGGATGAAATTTAAATATGTTGTTGGGGATGCCGTAAGCACCATTTTTTACCATGGGCACAACCCTGTATATATGACAGATGAGGCGTGGTTAGCTGTCAAATATTGGAAACTTATATCCAAAAGCAGAGGGACTATGGCAGATTTTGATGAACGAAGTATCGATGTCTACTAAGTCGACCATGTTAAGAAAAATGTCAACGATTTTAACACCTGTCAAAACCCTGCCAAACAGCAGCACTCATCTTTTCCCGTTTTCAATATTTCATGATGTCATTTGACATTTTAAACTTGTATGTGAATTCTGAATTCAAAAATTGGAAAAAAAAATGACAGAACTGTCAAAACCTGTCATTTGTTTTAGTAGAAAAAAAATACTCTAATCGAGTTCTTTTTTGTTTCAAGGTTGTTTATTAGTGATAAAACATTAAACAAAGTTCATGCATGTCACATTTTGACTCTGACAGTTGTCAAAATGTGACATACCCAAACTTTGTTTAATATTTCATCACCAATAAACTACCTTGAAACAAAAAAGAATCAAATTAAAGTATTTTTTTCTTCTAAAACAAATGACAGGTTTTGACAGTTCTGTCTTTTTTTTTCAATTTTTTAATTCAGAATTTACATACAAGTTAAAAATGTCAAATGACATCATGAAATATTGAAAAATGGAAAAGATGAGTGCTGCAATTTGGCAGGGTTTTGACAGGTGTCAAAATGGTTGATATTTTTCGACTTAACTTGGTCGACTTAGTAGAAATAAATTTTTAGTTCATCAAAATCTGCCATAGTGACTCTGCTTTTGGATATAAGATTCCAATATTTGACAGCTAACCACGCCTCACCTGTCATATATACAGGGTTGTGCCCATGGTAAAAAATTTTGCTTATGGCATCCCCAACAACATATTCAAATTTCATCCAAATATCACGGGTAACCAATTTCCATTTAAATATTGCGGGGTCCTTTGGTGAAATTTCTCAGAAGATGCTCGATTGGTCACACCAAGCGTTCAGAAATTCATACGAAAGTTGTCGCCTAAGAATTGTCATTTCAGTCACACCCATAACATCGCACTCGTTATTTCTGAACTCGTCCCAGAGCAGTGATGCTTTCCAGATGCACAATAGTTGTATGCCTTTCACACCTAGGAGAAGCTCCGGAACAGCTTCGGGGCTTCACGCGCTTATTCCTTTCGAAAAGTGTTTGTTGCACCACGCATCTGTTCCCTGCAAATCGGGGGCGACTGAACACCGAAGCGAGTAGCTCAAGTGTTTCAAACTCTTGAAAGGAATACAACTATTGCTGCGCTCTAGAGCACCCCGGGAGCGCCACGCAATAGATTTGTACCGTTCTAGTATCATGACGTGTGATGTTTGTCCGTACATATAAAGTTGTATTTCTTTCACATCTAGGAGGAGCTTCGGAACAGATCCAGGGCTTTACGCCCTTATTCCTTTCGAAAAGTGTTGTGTGTTGCTCCGAGCGCTACACTCCCATACTGGAAAGCGGCTCAGTGACTGCTCTGAATCGCTTCCCAGTGACGGACGACGGTTAAAGCTGTGGTTAAAGTGAGGGCGTTCCAGTGAAACAACAGTTGTTTGGACCACCAGAATGAGAAGCTACGGGTGTGGAGCACCTTAAAATTTGTCACTGGAAAGCGACTCTGTTCTCATTCAACTTTAAAAGGTATTCCAAAACTCCCAGTAGTAACTTCGAAACTGATTGCACTCAGAGCAAAAAGTAGCACGGCAGTTTTCAACAGGATTCAAAAACATGCACTGTAATTGCTCAGGGATCACAAATATGGCACTCTTACTGCAGCACCAGATCAGGGGCTTGGGCGTCCTGGATCACGAATCACGATTAAAGTTTTCGAACCGCTCTCTCAGCCTGTTTCAAAATAGACGTTAAACAGCTGACCTCAAAATACCATTGGTATACAATGAACTTGGTATTATAGTACACAAAACAAATTATAGTAGATGTCTCACGTGTTCCGTTTTGAAACGGGACATTTTTGATCACCACCGATATGATGACGTAAGAATCGAACCAGTTTTAAAACGTTTTAAAACACGGTTCAACAGAAAAAGGCGTCTTTGGAATGCCCTCTAGGTGCGCAATTTATGAACGTATTAGGGGCGTTGCAGTTTGTCAACGTCAAACCCGTTAAAACCGCGGAGCGTTTTTCAACCCAGTCCCTTGAGTAGAGTAATTTGGGCGCACTCTGGACACGTCAACACTTGATTCGTGAACGATTTCAGCGTAACGCTCCGAGTAAGCACCTGTTAATTTATAAACGGTTTAGAGTTACTCTAGGGTGACTCTAACACCTAGAGTGCTATTTTTAAATGCAACCCCAGTAAAGTCTTTTTTTTTTTAAAGATAATTCCCCAAGTCAAAAATATAGAAACCAGCCTTTTCTAGATAAAAATTTGAAAGCATTGACAGTTTTACATTGTGTTGCTAACATAATGTCATATTGATTTATCTTTTAAAAAAAAACAGACTTTAACAACGTTTTTTTTTATAGCGCTTTCGACTCTTGCTTCAAAACTGCAACCGATTGATCAAAAAACGATCCGAACGGATTCACATGGTTCCCGGAGCAGTCTCGCAGACATCTGTGACGTCACAGCCCAGACGGGGAGCGCTTTGGAAGCAGTAAAACCGAAAATATTATTAAATTCTTTTTTTTTTTCAACATTGGGCGTAGTTTCTAGTTCTACAGACTACGTTTATTTTATTTATTTTTTGATTTTTTAACCTAAAAACGTTTTCAATTCTTTTGAAAATTGCCACAAATATTGTTGTTCGGGTATACTTTAACACTCTAGAACACGTAATCACATCTGCTCTGATTCTAATCCAACTCCGTCTTGAATAACCGAAATCTATTCCAATCTTATCCTCAGTTCAAGAGCATTCCTTTTCTCTGGATTTGAAGAGGGAACTAAATTTTGCGATCACAAACTGATCGGAATCTCTTGAGGTTTGTTCGAACAATTGTCGTTTTACATTGGGTTTTACAAAGATTTGATTGGCTATTGGCTCTGACAGCTTTTTATTCAGATCAAAAGAACACGAATCTCTCTCGCTCCAATCTACTCCTCCTAGTCCGGAGGATATTGGAACATAGCCTATTTGTGTTTTGATTTGTTATTTATTTTGTCAATTGTCAAATATCAATTAGTTTTTTTAATTGTTTGGATGAATGAGAGTTGAGTAGTGGCTTTTTTCTTTGAATGAAGTGAATGTTTTGAAAATGAAAATAAATACATTATAATGTAATTTATTATATTTAATTATTTGTGAGCTAAATTGAAACATTTTATAAAAGGAACATGACTGATTGGATCACTGTGGAAGAGACCAGCAGTTTTGGTATAGGTAAATCATTTTAATTTAAAAATAGTTCGAATATCCCTCCCAGCTAGAGATAGTAAAGTTAAAAATGATTATTTTTAATTATCTTGTAATTATAAAAATGCCAGCGAAAGGACATCCGTTTGTTGTGGTTTTCAGCTTATCAGTTTTTAAAAAAAATCACAAATAAACATGAAGCTACAGTTTATTCTTGTGAATTTATAATCTAGAAATTTTTATATGCCCACCTGCATTGTATTTTTAATTGATTCATTCAACAGAGTGAGGTCACGAATTTTAAATATCCAGCCAATTGTTTTATTATTGCTCTCATCCTATTCCATCCCATATGATTGTCTATAATAATAATTGACCCTATTTAGGAGAATAATAATTGTTTTTAATTCTCTTGTGGCTTCGTATTATTATGTATTTACTTTGATTATGGAAGTACAGTATTTGAATAGCAGATATGATAAGTTTACTGACTATTTAATATGAACTTTATTTTCACATACTCTGACATAATGACATACAACAATTAACTGGTAAAGGTGAACAATATAATTTAGTGTGTTATATATTTCATTACTTTACTATTTACTGTGTTCCCTATATTTATGTACCTGTATGTTGTATGTCATGTTGTCAGTTATTGTCAGAAAATACTGTATTGAATTTTAGCTTATTAAAGCCTTAATTCTAAAGGTTCTTTTACTACAATTTAATAAGCTAATAATTACCCAATCAATGGACAAATTACTCAAGCCAGAACGACTAGAAATTGACACACATTCAAACAATGCTAGCCAGTTATGGATCCACTGGAAACGAACGTTTGAGAACTTTTTAGAAGCTGCCAAAATATCAGAAGATAGGGACAAATTAAACCTTCTAGTAAACTATGTGAGTTCTTCAGTTTATCAGTCTATTAGTGAATGTATTTCCTACATAGAAGCAGTCGCCATACTCGAAAAGTTATATGTAAAAACACAGAGTGAAATTTTTGCCCGTCATACTTTATCCACTAGAAAACAGCAAGTAAGTGAATCTATAGACCAGTACTTACAAATTCTGATACAATTAAGTAAGGACTGTAATTTCAAAGCAGTCACTGCTGAACAGAATAAAAATGACTACATAAGAGATTCATTTATTAGTGGTCTGGCCACATCTCACATTAGGCAAAGACTTCTAGAACATACGACTCTGAACTTAGAAGAAGCACATAAATCAGCTAGGTCTTTAGAAATGGCCCAACAACAGTCAGAATCTTATACCTCAAATTCGTACGTCAATTCAATTGTAGCAAATCAATCATCGACTTATGTTCAACAATCAAATGAACAAATGGATACAACACTTGCCGTAATTGCATCAAAATGTTATTTTTGTGGAAGAAACAGACACTCTAGAGATAAATGTCCAGCAAGAGATGCAACCTGTCATTCCTGTGGAAAAATTGGTCATTTCACACAAGTATGTAGATCAAAATATCAAAAACAATCTCATTATTCAAATAAAACCTCAGCTGCTATGATTGGAATGATGTCAGCAGCCTCAACATCTTGTTTATCGAAAGCTATTATTAAAATTGAAGTCAATCATATTCCAACTGATGCATTAATTGATACTGGAAGTTCGGACAGTTATATCTCAAAAACTGTCACCACACAGAGACGTATCAAAGTGTTTCCTACGAATCTCAATGTCACAATGGCTGCTTCATCTTTAAATTCTCCTGTTTGTGGATACTGTATTGTGATTTTGAAAATATCAGATCATGTGTACAAAAATATCAAGTTTTACGTGATGGAAAATCTCTGTTCTGAAGTTATAATTGGACATGATATTCTTCAAAATCATTCTGGAGTAGAATTCAATTTTGGTGGAAATCAATCAAAACTTTCTATCTGTAATCTAGTAACAGCAAATATTCAACCTTATCCGCTGTTCGCGAATTTAACAGACAATTGCCAGCCTATTGCTATTAAATCTAGACGGTTTTCTAATGATGACTACAGATTTATACAAACAGAAATACAAAGATTATTGAAAGAAAACATCATTGAACCAAGTAATTCACCGTGGAGAGCACAAGTATTGGTTGCAAGTAACGTAAATCATAAGAAACGCATGGTTGTTGATTACTCGTTGACAATCAACAAGTTCACTTTATTAGATGCATATCCACTACCTAATATTGATAGAATTATTAGCCAAGTTTCGCAATATGAATATTTTAGTTCTATAGACTTACGTAGTGCGTACCATCAAATACCTATTTTGGAAAGTGAGCGAATTTACACTGGCTTTGAAGCGTGTAACAACTTGTATCAATTCACAAGAATTCCATTTGGTGTCACAAATGGAGTAGCATGTTTTCAACGTATAATTAACAATATCATAGATAATGAAAGACTATCTGATACATATGCATTTTTGGATGACGTTACAATATGTGGAAAAACAAAAGAAGAAGATGACAAAAACTTAGAGAAATTTATGAATATTACAAGAAAGTATAATCTAACATTAAACGATGAGAAATGCAAATTTTCAATGACAACTATCAATATTCTTGGATATACAATAGAAAAAAAAACCATAAAACCAGATGCGGATAGACTACAGCCATTAATCAATTTAGCAGCCCCTACAAATGTTGCTTCTCTCAGAAGAGTACAAGGTATGTTTGCACACTACTCAAAATTTATATACAAATTTTCTGAAAAGATACATCCCATTGTAAACGTGAAAACTTTTCCCATGAACAGAGAACAAATTCATGCATTTGAAAGGCTGAAACAAGATATTATTGATGCAGTTGTAATATTCATCGACGAAAAGGTTCCATTTACAGTAGAAACAGATGCTTCTGATTTTGCTATTGGTGCTCAACTGACACAAAATGGTAAACCTGTCGCATTTTTCTCAAGAACCTTAACAAAAATAGAACAAAATCATTCCAGTATAGAAAAAGAAGCATACGCAATAATCGAAGCTATAAGAAAATGGAGGCATTATTTAATGGGACGACATTTCAGTATAATAACTGATCAAAGATCCGTTGCATTTATGTTTGATAATAAGAGTTCATCAAAAATCAAAAATGAGAAAATATTGCGTTGGAAAATAGAATTATCATGTTACAAATTTGATATTATATACAGGCCAGGAAATCAAAACATTGTAGCTGACACACTTTCCAGGATATCTGCTGCTATTCAACCATCAACATCAGACAAAACTTTGTATAATTTACACAACGCGATGTGTCATCCTGGTGTCACAAGATTCTATCATTGGATTAGATGCAAAAATTTACCTTATTCACTAGAAGACATCAAAAGAGTTATATCCGCATGTCCGGTTTGTGCAGAGATAAAGCCGAGATTTCATAAAAACAAAGGAACTCTTATCAAAGCCATAGCACCATTCGAAAGATTAAACATTGATTTTAAAGGACCGTTACCTTCCAATAATAGAAACAAATACTTACTAGACATTGTAGATGAATATTCAAGATTTCCGTTTGCATTTCCATGTTCGGATATGTCATCTGCAACGGTAATAAACTGTTTGACTCAACTATTCTCAATGTTTGGCACACCAGGTTATATTCACAGCGATAGAGGAGCATCTTTTTTATCTGCTGATGTGAAATCATTTTTAACAAGTCATGGTGTTGCCACAAGTCGTACAACTGGGTACAATCCAGAGGGAAATGGACAATGTGAAAGAATTAATGGAACAATTTGGAAAACTATTCAACTTAAGGTTAAATCTAGAAACCTTGAAGTAAAACAATGGCAAGATTTTTTAATCGATTCTCTACATTCAATAAGATCCCTTTTGTGTACTGCGACTAATTCAACACCTCATGAACGCATGTTCAACCATCCTAGAAGATCGACTAATGGTACCTCAATGCCTACTTGGTTGAGCACCCCAGGCCCAGTTTTTCTAAAGAAACATGTTAGACATAGCAAATTTGATCCACTAGTAGAAGAAGTGGATCTTCTGGAAGCAAATTCAGATTATGCTCATGTACGATTATCCAATGGTAGAGAAATGACTGTATCAACTCGTCATTTAGCACCAAGGGGAGATGTGACACTGTCAGAACAAGATCAAAATACCATAACACTACCAGAACAAGATAAGAATGAATTAACTATTCCTGAAGAAAACCTTACATCAGTCAGTTCAGAACGTTTGTCATCTTCGTTCCCTTTGAATGATTCAAATTGCTCTCTTCCCCAAAATTCTGAACAATCACACAATGAAAATCCTCCAGTGAAACCTACTGATGAATCCAGTTGTGTTTTGGTAAAGAGAAATCATAGGCCACCTTCATATCTTCAAGATTATGTCACAAAATGAGCGAGGAAGAATGTTATATATTTCATTACTTTACTATTTACTGTGTTCCCTATATTTATGTACCTGTATGTTGTATGTCATGTTGTCAGTTATTGTCAGAAAATACTGTATTGAATTTTAGCTTATTAAAGCCTTAATTCTAAAGGTTCTTTTACTACATAGTGCATAGTGGACACTACAAATCCTCCCTGGCAAATTTAAAGATTCAGTTTTTCTGGTTGTTTTCTCGTTCTAATACTTCTTCGCAATGTCTCAGCATTTTCTGGTATCTGATTGGGTTTGGTTTTTGATTGGTAAAAAGTTTCAATGTTTTGATCAGTACTTTCCACCGGAAAAGTCTCTTGGTCTCTCGGTTCTTGATCATCTAATATCATCTCCGCCGAAGTGGAAACTTCTGGAGTCGAATCGGAAATTATAATTGTGCTTTTACTTTGCTCAGGATCAATATAAGAAAAATGTTGAGTAGATGAAGCACCTACAACATTATCTCTTGTAGTATTTTCGGTGTCCAGAGTTTGCTTTGCCTCTGGAACATAACAAACGTTAGGCTGTGATACTGGACACTCAACTTTAGTTGAAGCAATATGGTTTATATGTCTTCTGATTATTCTGTCTTCCATTTCAATCAAATAAATAAGATTGCTCTCTCTCTTCAAAATTCTACCAAATTTCCATAGACAATTTTTCCTACTATCAAAATGTCTCACTCGAACGCTTTCGCCCACCATAAATTTAGAAGATGCTTGATTTGCCACCTCAATGGGTTTTTGAAATCTAACTAAATCTAATTTAGTTCGTATGTCTCTCCCATACATTAATTGAGAAGGTGACTGATTATTTGAAGTGTGGGGTATTTTTCTGTATTGCATTAAAAAAATTTGAAGTTTCAAATCAAGATCTCCTGGGTCATCTACCATCTTCTTTAGAGTATTCTTCATGGTTCCCACATATCTTTGTGTTGCATTTCGTTCGGTGTTGCTGCACAGTTTATCGCTCCTCTATTTATTCATAATAATTAAATAATAAGTGAAATAAATTGTTCGTGCTTTGTGTCATTGTGTGTGAAAAAATGTAAGATTTTCAGTTATTGACATAAAAGCAGTAAAACTCTTTTTTAACTTGCGTAAAACAACAAAAATCATTGTGTTTAAAGACTACAAAAATATCAATCTAAATTGCATGCTTTTTATCATCCTATCAATAAAACGGATTCCTTACCTGCCGGATTGGAATTTGTTACTTTTTTTTTTTTTTACAAGGATTCTCTGAACTGATTAGGGGAATGTGGTGCAAAGTGAAAAATGATATTTTGATATTAAGTTTGATATCTTGAAATTAAGTTTTTTGTTAGGACTATTTTAGCGATACGTTCAGGATCTTCCCGGATTGAGCAGGGCAGCCCTGAACTCGCATAAATGTCTCAGTCTCAAAGAACTGCAACAACTGGAATATGCAACAAATGCTCACTGAATTGCACCTTTAAGGTTTCAACTGAGAAAAAAGATGGAAGTGAGGAGATTTTTGGGCATCCTTGCGATGGTTGCAAGATGGTTTTGTGCAGAAGATGTGAGAAATGGAATACAACGGAAGTAAGATTTATACAGACAATATCCAGAAAAGTACCATTTTTTTGTAATGACTGCTCAAAAGAAAAATCCGGGACACTTGTTAAAAGAGTGGAAGAATTAAGTTTTGATAACAAAAATTTAAAAATTGAGATGGAAAAAATGGAAAAAGTTATTAATCAACAACAAGAAGAAATTAGCGAATTAACTGAGAAAAATAAACTTCTTATTCAGGAAAAAAGAGATATGGAGGAGTGTATGAAAAGGATTAGAAGAACTACTATGGATTTTGAGGATGAAGTCTTTGAAACGGAAGAATGCCTCAGAAGAGAGATCAACAAGCAGAAAGTTGAATTAAATAATATGAATAAAGAAAACCTGGATCTGGGTCAAGAAATTAACGATTTACTAACCAGTAACCAAAAAACCAAAGAAAAAAACAGAAAACTAGAGATGGACCTCCAAAACTTAATGGCACTTAAAGACGAAATGTTAACCTCAATCAGAGCCCTAACCGAAGACAACGAAACTTATATGAATGAGTATAAAAAAGCACAAAAAGAGATCTTTCAAATGAGGACTAGCATGACTGGGAACTTCCAGCAGAAAGAGGCGGTTGATGTCAGTACACAGTATGATCCTACTATGATAGCAGTAAAGGGTTTGCAGAAGGCTATTGACAGAAATGTTAAACCACAATCACAGCCGCCACCACTGATAACGCCACCAATATCTCTGGAACCAGTTCGGCGTAAAGTTTTAATTGTTAGTGACCAGTTTGGGTATAACTTGGGATCAACATTGCAGGACTATTTGCCAAATTTTTTTGTAGAAACTCTCATAAAACCGTATGGTCGCTATGCAGATGTAATACAACATTTAGTACCATATACAAAAGATTTTACATTAAATGACTCAATCATAGTTCTGGCTGGCTTTAACGATCTAAACACCAAGAATTATCCTTCCTTCAAAAACATAAATAATATATTTAAATCCCTTGCACACACAAACCTAATAGTTTTCTCTGCACCTTTAAGGAAAAATGATAGATACATCAACAGGAAAAATGATACATACATCAACAACGGAATATCGAAATTCAATAATAAATTGGAGTTATATATAAATAAACTTGATCAGTATGTGCAAGGGAATTTTTGCTTTATAAACCTTAACTTAAGAGGTCGCATACAAAGAAAATATGCATGTCTAAATATAAAAAATATTTTAAATTCAAGAAATTGCCTAAAAAATTTAATATTTATCAATACTCAAAGCTTGGATTATGACAGTTCTTTATCGTTGAAGTCAACGCCACAACTCAGGAAGGAAATTATTGTAAACCCCAATATTGACGAAACCGAAACTGTAAATTTGGATTTAGATTTAGTTAGTTTAAGTACAGCATATTCTGAGAGCACTTTTTTAGACACGATTCTGTCTCAAAAGACTCCATCATGAGCTATTGTAACCATCCAGAAAAGTATATATCGGTTTTTTTACTAAACATACAATCAATAAGAAACAAATTAGATGAACTACTTATTTTTTTAGACTCGATCAATTACCCAGAAATAATTTTAATTACAGAGCACTGGTTACAAGCAGATGAACCAATTTTCCTGGATGGTTACAAAATGATTGCTAAGTCTTATAGAACTCAATTCAAGTGTGGAGGTACACTGATCTTGTTGAAGGATGTTTTTGCTGGGGAGAATAATTTCTTTGTAGTTAATGATTTCGATTATCTCATGGTTGAACAGATTTTTGAATTTTGCGCTATATCTTCCCAAAGGCAGAATCTAATTATATTATGTATATATAGGTCTCCAATCCAAGCTTATGTGCAACAATTTTTGGAGAAATTGGAAACCCTTCTGTCATTGATAAGCGTAAAACGCAAAATAATTATTGCAGGTGACCTTAATATTGATTTTGGTAATATTTCTTGTATCTATAGGACAGAATTAGTTGAGCTCTTAAAGTGTTTTGACTTGTCAGTGCATGTTAACAATCCAACGCGTATAACCGAAATCTCTCAAAAAACAATTGACTATGTTTGCACTAATTTTGTGGATCCCAAAACATCTTGTAGAGTGTTAAGCTCATCCTTATCGGATCACCAAGCGGTCACGTTGAAAATTTATATTAAAAGAAACATTAAGAAAACGCAAAAAAGGAGTGGTAGAATTTTTAGCACGGAGAACTTCGAAAGGTTTCACGGAGGAGCGGTTCTAACGAATTGGAACGTAGTTTGGCATACTAATGACCCGCTAAGTGTCTTTTATCTCAAAATGAGGGAAATTTTTGGGACATGCTTTCCTGTGAAGTTTTTAAAAGAGCGGAGACATAAGAAAAGATGGATAACTTGTGGGCTGCGAATTTCCTCAAAAAACCTCCGTTCACTGCACTATATTAGAAAATTTTGCTCTAACAACCAAGCTTTTTTGGACTATTTTTCAAAGTATAGGTCAATTTATAGAAAGTTAATACAAAAGGCTAAAGAATCAAATTATGCGGAGAGGCTATCAAATTCGGGTAATAAACAGAAAGAAAGCTGGTTAATTGTTAACGACCTTAGACAGTGTGAAAAAAATAAAAACTTTGACGAACTGACTGAAATTGATAGGAACGACTTGAACACCTACTACTGCACTATCGCTGATAAAATAACTAAACACCTAAATACAGACGAATGTCCACTTGCGTACATGAATCATATCAATATTCAGAATAACTTTTCATTTTTAGCAACAAATATAGATGAGGTTTTGGCATGTATTAGAGACATTAAAAATCAAAATTCATGCGGAGAGGATGGAATCTCTGCAAAAATATTTCTTGCTCTGCCGCGGCCTGTACTTCAGTGTCTGGCGGATGCCATTAGTTTCTCCTGGGAATCAGGATTGTTTCCATCCGAGGTCAAGAGGGCAAAGGTCATTCCAGTCCACAAAGGTGGCGAAACAAGAATTTGTTGTAACTGATGAATTGTAACGCCATCCATTGTTTGATTGAAAACTGGAGTGATTTTTTGAGGCAATCTCGAGAGTGCATCAGCATTTAAGTGTTTTTCGCTAGAACGATAAATAATGTCATAATTAAAGCCTTGCAGAAATTGAGCGTAATGAAGCATTCGAGTAGCTACCATACTGGGAAGATTTTTGTTTGGATTAAATATAGAAACTAGAGGTTGATGATCAGTAATCAGTGTAAATTTTCTTCCATAACAATACTGAAAAAATTTATTACATGCCCAAAAAATAGCAGTTGCTTCCTTATCAATTTGACTGTAGTTTTTTTCAGCTCTCGTTAGACTCCTTGAAGCAAAAACAATAGGACGTTCACCATCAGGAAAAATATAAGATAATACTGCACCCAAACCTTTAGGACTAGCATCGGTTGCCAAAATTAAAGGTAGTTTCGGATTATATGCGCAAAGAATCTGATCAGATGTTATTTCCTTTTTAATTAAATTAAAAGCCTGATCACAGATAGATGTCCATCGGAAAATAACATTCTTTTGTAAAAGTTTGTACAAAGGATGTATTTTTGAAGAAAGATCTTTCAGAAATCTTCCATAGTAAGTGACCAATCCTAATCAACTTTTTAACTCAGTGACATTTGTCGGTACTGGTGCATTCTTGACAGCTTTTATTTTGTCTTCAGTTTTCTCTAAACCCCTGCTTGAAATTTTATGACCCAAATATGTTATGGATTCTTCGAAGAATTTACATTTTTCTTGTTTAATATGAAGAACAGCTTCTTGTAGACATTGTAAAACAGTTCTTACTCTATTCACATTCTCTTGTAATGTAGCTCCTTGTATTTTGATATCATCTAAAAACACACAAACTCCGGGTATTTTATCCAATAGGTTTGAAATGTAACGTTGCCAAATAGCAGGAGCAACTTTGGTTCCAAACATCAATCTATGTACCTTATAATCTCCCTTTTCCGTAGTAATTGCTTGCATTCTTGAACTTTCTTCATCCCATCCTCGTCGCCAATTTATTATGTATTTACTTTGATTATGGAAGTACAGTATTTGAATAGCAGATATGATAAGTTTACTGACTATTTAATATGAACTTTATTTTCACATACTCTGACATAATGACATACAACAATTAACTGGTAAAGGTGAACAATATAATTTAGTGCATAGTGGACACTACACGTATAACCGTATGGTATTTGATAAAAGGCATTCTATAAGGCAATTTCTTACAAAAAATAGTTATAAAATATTTTGGTAAAGTGGCTCTCATTTGATAGAACATTAGGTATAAAAGAATAAAAAAAAAAACACAAATAAAGCACACATTTTGTTACTCAAAATTATTAGATACAAATATTCAGATAAGTACCATAAATCCTCTTCTTAGCCTTTGACACAAATTAGGTACCAGGTAACTACCTTTCAAGAAAATAACACAAAAAACTCAACTTTTCTCAGCAGCCTCAACTCCAATAGAATTTTTTTTTTTTTTTTTTTAACAAATTCTTTATTAATTCAATTCAAAATACAAATCACACAAATTAGTAAAATCCTTAAAACAGTGCTCAACTGCACTGGTACCAAGGATATATAACAAATAAACAGTGTGTATCTAGGAATAATTGTCTACAACTATAGTAATTAGAATAGAAAATTTTGTAAAATTATTTCTACCTGTATGTATTAATAATAACAATATATAGGTATAAATGCATATCTATACCACCAAATAACAAATGTATGCCAACCTCAACCCAAAAATTTAGATAACAATAAAACAAAAAACAAAAAAATATTTTTCCCCCCCTAATATAATACTTAACTCAATTATTCTAACAAGTAATTTATGAATTTTCAGTAGTAATATAACAAGTGCATTAAAAATTAGCGATAATTTTTGGGAAATATGCACGAATGCACGTTAAGTTGAAAAAAGCACGAGTGCACGGAGTGCACGAGTGCTTTTTTCAGTTTAACATGCATGAGTGAAGATTTGTCGAAAATTATCGATGCATTTTTAATGCACGAGTTATATTTTATCAGAAAATTTCATGAATTTTCAACTTGTCCTGTATAAGAAAAAAATTTGTCACTGTCACATAAAATTTGTCAAATGAAATTGAAGGTGTTTCTCTATTTTTATTTTTGGTCTAGTTACTAGTTATTACCTTTTTAAACAATTTCTATGGTGATTTAACAATTGGCATTTGTGATAATAAACAAGTTTATTTCGTGTCTCAACTTTTAAGAAAAATGTCGCGATTTGGTAACGCTTCCATGCAAGAAATTGACAAATCCATTGAAGACCTAACTCCTGGAAAACACAAAAAAATCGAAAAATTCAATATGGAAACAATTCGAAGAATTTTGCTCTGAGAAAAAATACGTATTGGAAGCCCAGACAACACCAGAAACTTTAGCTAATATTTTAAAGGATTGGGCAAGTAATATGAGAAGAAAAGATGGTTCGTTTTACAAAGAGAGCGTAGTCAAGACTATGTGGAATGTGACCGCCAAATTACTTCAATAGAAGTATAGCGAATATGGTGTCAACCTCGATCCATTCTCAAATATTATATTCAAAGCAGCAAGAGACGCCAGGGATGCCGTACGGCGAGAATTGCATGGTGATCCAAGCAAAAGAAAAACAAGTTCCTCAGCTTTTACGTCCGAAGAATATTTGAGTATTCTCAAACTTTTTGATGAAAATACTCCCGACGGGCTTCAAAAAAAGTTGTTCCACGTTTTATCATTTGAACTGGCTTTTAGAGGTGGCGAAGCTCCAAATTGCACAACTGATTTTTTTAAAATGGAAAAATTTCACGATGGCACACCTACAAACAGGATTGAATACAATCCAATTTTTTCGAAAACACGCCAAGGTGGTAGCCACCGTCTAACGGACAGTAAATGGCTTATCAGAAACAACGCCGATGAAGCCATATGCCCAATTAGGTAAGAAAAAGTGCTTCAATAGGTAAACTTATTGATTCAAATATGATTTATTTCCAGGTTGCACAAATTGTTTATTTCCAAAAGAGGAAATAATGTGAAGATCAACAGACTTTTCTTAACACCTAATCCAGAATGGAGTAAAAGTGGCACATGGTATAAAAATATGCCAGCTGGCAGGAATGAAATTTCAAAATGGACAAAAACTGCAGCAGAAAAGGCCGGCCTAAATAGCAAAAAATTTAAATTTACTAACCATTCACATAGGGCTACAAGCGTAACCCATTTGGCTAAATCTGGAGTTGGCGAAAATCAATTAATAAAAATAATTGGCCATGGTAACGTTAATTCGATAAAACCCTATTTACAATTGGATCAGAGCTTTCATGAGGATATTATCCATAAAATGAGAGGAAACCATAACGCCGCCAATAATGAAATTCAAAATTGTAATGCTTCCCTTGTTCTCAGTTCGGCGCAAACGATTTCAACTTCAAATAGTGTAATGTCTGAAAATAATTCTTCGAAGGCAGTATTTAAATTTGAAAACTGTGTTTTTAATTGTCATAATTTCAATAACAATTAATTAATTATTGTATAGAGCACTTTTTAATATTTTTGCAAATATAGGTAGATGTTTCCAAAAATTCGTGTTTTAATGCACCCTTCAAACAGATCGTTTGAAAAATATATTGAAATTCATTTGGCATAAATATAAAGAAAAGGTGAAAAAATACCTGAGAAAAAATTATCAGCAATTAGCACATGTGCAAATTATCGATAATTTTAAAATTATCGCTATTTTTTAGATGCAGCTAAATTATCAGGTAATTGTATTCTGATTGGTCCAAACTGACAATAAAAAACCAGTATTTCATTGTTGAAATGTCAGATTTGACAATAAATGAAATTTTCCAGTAAATTCACTAACAAAGCTCGTTATTTTAATTCTGTCCGGCAAGCTATTATATCTTGTAGCAGCCTGATAAAATGGATTATACAATCCTACATTAGTCCTAATATTATTATTCAAAAATAGAACATGTTGTGCTCTAGTATTATGATCATGAATACTATCGGAAAATATAACACTTATATTAGATTTTTGAATATTATTGACTACTTTATATATATATTTACCCTGCTCGAGTTGTAAAACATTTTTTAGCATCATAACGCCCAAATCCCTATACAGGTCCACAGTGGGAGTACGCCAGTCTAATTTAAATAGAACCTTTAACACCTTGTTTTGCAAAATTTGCATTTTATTAAAATCAACTGCACCACATGTGCCCCATACAGGGATCAGGTATCTAAAATGTGACAGGAAATATGAATTATATACTAACATCTTACTTTTTTTGGTTAAATAGTCTCTAGCTCTATAAATAGCACCTAACATAGGAACAATTTTATCTGTTACATGCATAGTATGGTCTCTCCAGTTTAAATGCTCATCCACGATAAGCCCCAAATACTTAGTATGAGTTACCTTTTCAATTTGAACATTATTTAATTTGATTACAGGATCTCGAGAAAGTTTGTTTTTCTGTTTAAAAAAGATAAAATTTGTTTTAGCAACATTAATTTTTAATCTATTGTGCAATAACCACTTTGAGTACTTTCCAAGATCGTTATTGATAACTATTTCCAAGTTCTCAACATTTTCGCCACTGTACACCAGCACCGTATCATCTGCAAATGTAAAGTATTGACCAGTCAGACCAGCGCTTCTGAGGCTGAGCACATGCAATGAGTACAACAATGGTCCAAGGACGGACCCCTGTGGCACTCCACACTCGCCGGACTCCATATCGCTGGTTAACCAGCCAACACCCACAAATTGCTGTCTCCCATCCAGATAGTATTTCAAAATGCCATGCACAGGCCCTCTAAATCCCATATTGTACAGTTTCCCTAACAGAACATTCCAACAAACAACATCAAATGCCTTTTTAAGATCAATGAAAATTGCAACAACTACTTTTTTAGCTTCTAATTGAGTACATATTTTATTTACAAAATCCATTGTGGCACTTGAAATTTATCCATATGAATATATTTTTTAATGAAGTCTAGCATTCGACTTTTAAGAACCCTCTCTATAATTTTGGAAAAGGTGCTTATCAAACTAATGGGCCTATAATTACCCATAAGATTCCGTGAACCCGACTTGAAAATAGGCGTAATTCTATTTATTTTCAGCTCTTCAGGAAATCGGCCAGATACGAAAATGTTATTAATCAGTTTAGTAACAATTACAACTAAATTTCTACCTAAGTTTCGAAGATCACTTACCGTTACCTGATCATTTCCAGGAGCTGAATTACGTTTTAAACTATTTACAATATTTAGAATTTCCGCTTCATCAACTACCGCCAAATATAGAGTATTTGCACAACTAATTTCATTAAAATTAATCATATCATCAATATTATTTGACAAACCCTGTATTTCTGTTTCTACCTCATTGACAATTACTTTACCTAAAGTCCATTCCAAAATAATTCGTTGACTCTTCAAGTATCAATAAAATGTTGATGATACCCTCAACCACAAACTTCGACTACCTGTGAGCAGGTCCGGGTTGATTTTATTTATTATACCTGCCTAGGTGAGATGTACATGTAAATGTGGGTGAATGTTTTAGTTAAATTATTTAGTCTTTGTGCAGAACTAGAGCTGTTATATTGACAAAAAAAATGTGGCGTCCATGGGCAAATGATGGTAGTATTGCAACCGGAAGCCGGAAGTGTATTTTCAATCCAATAGAACATATCTGGCATGAATTGAAGGCAATGGTTAGGAGAGGAAACCCCTCTCCTACACTTAGTACTGCTGTAATAGATTTAATTAGAAAATGTGTAGATAATATTCCAGTTCAAAGCTGGAAAAATTCTGTCAATCACGTTATTAAAGTTGAAGAAACCTATAATTCAATAGGTATTAATGTTAAGCCATTAATAATTAGTTTAGGCATAGATGAAGATGACAGTGACAGTGAAACGGAACTAAATATAGATTAGGTTTGGTTGAATTGTGTATTGTATTATATTGTATTAGATATTAAGTTTTGGTAATTATTAAGATAGTATAAGATTATAACATAAATAAATAATATTATGAAACGCCTTTTTCGTTTTCATTATAATGGGCACAAAATCCGTACCTGTAAACCTTTGAGTGGGTATTAAGGAACCCGGTACCTACATAAAAGAACCTGGTACCTACACAATAGAGGCTAATAGCTATCTAATTTATGGTAGGGTTTTATAGCCGTGAAGTCAACGAAATATTTTGGAATGGACTTTACACTAGCAAAATGCCTATTTAAACAATCTAATATTTCCCGCGGATCATCGATTATTTCATTATTTACCTTAAGCTCTTTAATTCTAGTTTGACTACCTGACTTTTTGGTATTTAATAAATTATTTATAACAGCCCATTGCTTTTTTGTATCACACCCTGCATCAATCCATTTTTTCCTAAAATGTAAATTTTTCAGATACTTAATTTTATTGTTGACCCTATTTTTTACAATTCGAAACTGATTCGCTATTGCCATATCATTAATGTTTTTACGCATTTTTTTGTACAAACTATCTCGTTCCTTAATTAAATCTAGCAGCTCCTCTATTATCCAAATATTATTATTATTACACTTGATTTTACGCTCATATTCAGCTATAGATTTACTGTTCATTATTACATTGATGAGATCCTGAAATGAGTTGATTTCCACAGAAGATATCTGCCGCTCAAACGACCTTGTAAATTTTTTGTAATTGATTCCTTTGAAAGTATAAATGGTTTTTTCGTTGACTGGTTTAACTTCTTCTTGTAAATGTATAATTAGTTTTTCATGATCTGATAAGGCATTGGGTTCTACATTTACTGTACATCGGTTTTTAAATTTAAAATCGGTCATTACATGATCAAGCAGTTTATTAGAATCAGGTGTAATCCTAGTAGCGTTATGAACATCAATTTTGTTTTTTATATAAAAATTGCTGAGAGCCAACATATTTTTGTAATTTATAATTTCCCTATTATCTAGATCCAATAGATTTAAATTCATATCTCCAACAATAACATGATTCTTTGGATAACAATTTATTATATTTTCTAAATTATTCACAAATTCCATAAAAGGGTAAGATGGGGGTTTATACACTAAACTAAGATTCAAATTGACATCGCCTATCTGTATACCTACATAACTAAAATTATCATTGCTATCAAACTTTTGCAGTAACCTAAAATTCAATTCGTTCTTTATGTATATAGATGCTCCACCTTCCCTTTTTTCTCTACATGAATGCACCGATTGATAACCATCTAATTCAAACAAATAAGTTTCAGCATAAGAGAACCAAGTTTCAACAAACAGAAAAATATCAAAATTACCATTTTTTGCAACACATTGAATATCATCAAACTTGTTTCTCAAGCTCTGTATGTTACAATACACTACACTTACATTTTTATCAGTTAGTTTTTTAAATCCGCTTCCTTACTAATAACCATAGCCCTACTACCTTCATTTTTTTTTAACAAAATTATTCCATTACTTATCCAAAGGTACTTGAAATTATTCGTCTTTCTAAACAATTGTGCTTTTTTGAACAAATTCAAGTTATATTTGGTCAAATCATGGTTCAAATAAATCCTATGATTAGCATCAAATCCTAATGCTTTTGAATCCAAATCAAATTTTCCAGGAGCTTTCATCAATTTTTTCTTAAGTTCTTCATCCTTGAATATTATTTTTATAGGAGTCTTCAAACCATCTTCCTTTACTCCAGCCCTGAAGGCTGTGTAATTATTATCCAAATCTACATGAAGTGCAGATCCAATTTTTTTAACCAGCTGCTGTAAATTTTCATTAGCTTTATACGGGACTCCCTGTACAATAATATTTTTATTTAAGTCCTTCTGATCCCTCTTATCCAGTTGGTCTTTAATTTCACTAAGCTCTGCCCTCAACTCCTCATTTATTTTCAGCTGTTCTTCATATTTTTGAAAAAGGGTGTCATACTTTTTTTCCATGTTTTGTAGGGCAAACATTACATCATTAATTGTGTAAATAGGCGTTTCTGCACTTGGTTTGGCCACATTTTTTTCGCAATTACCACACAACCATTTGTCTGTCGATTTACTCATCTTCTGATAGGACCTTTGCCCCATGCCAATGCACTGTCTGTGTTTCCAGATAAGGCATTTATCACATAACAGACCCTCCTCATGTTCCTTCACAGTCTGCTTGCATATATCGCAAATATCGCAGGTCCCTGTAGCAGGCATACTTAAGGTATTTCTTACTTAGTAAATCCGACAACCTTGGAGTAGAGGAACGGACAATTTATAAACAAATGCACGTGAAATTTATCACTGAATGGTTGTTACCAAATAAGAGAAAATTCTTTGCAATAACTGCCAAGAAGAAGTTGTTACTGCTAACTTTTCACTTTGACACACATTTTGCTCCACAACTTTCTTAATTCCAATCTGATCTTAATGTAATTAGACTTTAATTAGAGCCCAAGTTAGGGCCATTATTGAAGCCCCCACAAATCTGTGATAAATAGTTTCAATGCAGCTTCAATAGTTTCACAACTGAGCTGGGTAGCTTCAAATCAAATCAAAATAAGCTTTATTGTCGAAAAAATACCATTGTTTTTCATTGACAAAGCAAAAATCCTATTACTAATTAATTCTAAGTAAATTAAGTCAAAATTTTAACCACAAATATGAAGCCCAAAGCCCGTTTTACAGATTGCAATTCTATCTGCAATATTTAAGAAAGTTGAACGAGGGCATGCGCAAAAGTGAGTCAGCTGATTTGTTTTCTGCAAGATTCTTGAAACTTGAATGGCATTGCATGCAATCGGTTTGGTGCCATTTTTCTTGAAGGTTTTCCCGCAAGTTGGGGAATTTTTAGCAATTATGATGCCTAAGTAGCTGCTATTGTTTTCTTTTTTTCATATCGACTTATAATAACTTTGTGTTGTTGATGTATGCATTTTTCAAAAATGAAAACAAAAAAGTATGGTTGAGGTTAGAGAGGGAAACAAGTTAAATTGCAAGGTGTAAAACGACGTGCAAGAAATCTTGAATGCAAAAAATTGCATTCAAGTTTTCTTGCAAGCTGTAAAACGGCCTTAAAAAAGACACAAAAATCACAAATCAAATCACTAGTTCAAACTATAAACTTATGGTGCAAATTAGGTAATTTTAAACAAAACAAAAATAAAAACTTTAAGAAAAAAAAAACAAATTGAATAAATAAAATTTGATTTTTTGGTCTTCAAAAGATTAAAAAAAAAACAAAAAACAAAGAAAAAAACATCTAAGTGTGATAAAAGTAAAAAACAAATTATAATTCCAAAGACTTTTTAAAAATTCAAAAATTTTTGTGACTGTTTTCTGAAGGGAAAGGCAAGACGCACCCAGCGCATTGTATTCTATAACTAACACGTACCAAAACCTATAAAAATTATACCCTATTTGCCAATTCTCCAATTCTTTAAAGTCTGTTGAGTTTGATTTTTATTAAGGTGATCAGGCATAAGGAAATTTTGATTTTTTTTCTTAGACTATAATATTTTCTCTATCTTTTAGCCAAATTTTATTTTTTTCTCTATTTGCAAAATTTTAATACAATTTGACAAGCATTTTCCATTTTCCTCAAAGAAAAATAAAATTATTATTATTATTATTATTATTATTATTATTATTATTATTAGTTTCAGCAGTAGGCGGATTTAAAATCCGATGAGACTACTGAGTCTGTTGTACTGCGTGTGTCATTGTTTGGTGTTATTAAAATCACATTTAGATTGGTCATGCAGAGTAATGCACAAACATATTGTTCCAGTCTTCGATTTCCTTGTCAAGGCGATTTTTGAATTGGTTCTTGGATGTTGAGTTTACGGTGTCGCTGCTCAGAGAGTTCCAATGATACACCACCCTGTTGGACAGGAAGTTTCGTCTAAGCATTTTGTTGCATTTTTCTTTGGATAGCTTTTTGTTGTGACCCCGTAAGTTTTGATTAATGCTGAGTTGGTATATATTGGTTAAGTTGCAGGCATAGTATCCGTTGAGAATCTTAAATGTCTCGATAAGATCTCCTCTGGTTCTGCGGTCTTTCAGTGTGGTCAGGTTCAATTGAGTCAGTCTGATTTCATATGGCAGATCTTTAAGTTCACTAGGAAGCTTAGTAATCCGCCGTTGTACTCGCTCGAGTTGTTCAATGTCCTTCACATAGTAAGGATTCCAGATTGATTGGGCATACTCAAGTTTTGGTCGAATGTAGGACTTATACAGTTTCAAATGTTCCTAAATAGTTTTTGTTTGACGAGATTGACACACCATACATTTTAAATTGAGGCTAATTGAATTTTTTTGAAGATCCGTGATATTAAACAACACAAACCTAAAATAATTAGATTATCAATTATTAGAATAGGGTGGGTTTTATAAAACTATTTTATGTCCGATTGACCAATAAAGTGCTATTTATAGAACAGTTCTGCGTCAATAAAGTAGCACTTTATTGTACTAGTAAAATAAAGTCCAACTTTATTTTACTAGTAAAATAAAGTGCTACTTTATTGCCTACCTGATAAGGTGAAACAGGTCCTGACAACCTGCCAAGGTGAAACGCGAATTTTACATAATAGTTATTTATGATATAAGTGCTAAAAGTACATTTTTAAGGCACGCATGTGAAAGTTTGCAGAATGAGTGAAGCGAATTCTGCAATTCACATAAGTGCCTTAAAAATACTTTTAACACAAATATCATACAATATTTTTTCTACAAACGGCAATAAAAAGCAATAACCACTAACAAATTGGATTTTTAAATGAATAATAAATTGGAAGCATCTTTCCTACATAAAATTATTGAATTTGATATTTGTCAAAAAATTCAAAAAACCAGCACCTTGTTTTACAGGTAATGGAATATCTTGTCAGTTTCTTGAAAGTCTGTCGTGGTCAGTAATGCTTTTTGCTAAAAATGCAACAAAATACAGAAGAAAAAGAGGGCTGCATCGATCCCTTGAAAAATATAGATGAGGCGGCCAATCGGGCTACCTCAGTTGTTCAAATTTCACCATTAATATCAATGTAAATAACTAAAAATACAAACTTTCTTTGACGTTCCCTCTCAAAATTTGATGTTTCATTTTTAACACTAGTGCTATAAAGACTTTATGGCACTAGTGCGATAAAGTAACATTTTTTATGCTTCGGGGGGGTGTTAAAAATTGCATTTTTAACACGTTTGTAGAAAAAATCATGTATATAACGCTTACATAAACAGGCTTTATTGACTCATTATTTAATAGCCTTGCTCGCAAGCTCGCTCGGCCATAAAGTTATTCGTACAATAAAGCCTTACTGAGGGGTGCGACACTTCACTAATATATTGTACAACCTTTGGATAATCGCGGATAATCTATACCAATATCAATAATCCTATGATAATCCACTAATATCTACTGATACCATACCAAGACTAATACTGGTAATATTTCATGACTTTTACAAAATACCTGCTAATTTTATGTAATACTAATAATATGAACTAATCTACAAATCCCAAAATAGTTCACTAATTCATATTAATTTTATAATATCGAATAATATTGGACTAATATCTAATAATTTTATAATATTGCTGCGGCAAGAGATATCTATCGACTATATTTGGATTTTTTTTGCAATCCCAGTCTATGGGTATCTTTCTTTATTTCACAAAAGAAACAAGGACACCAATAGTCACAACTCTTAGCAAAGTTATTGAACACGTGTGTATTGTGTTCGAACTTGTTCGGTGCATTTCGTATTTCGCGGCGTATTATTGATGATCAAATAGATCTAAAAAGAATCAGGAATACCTATTCTTCAGAGTATGTAAACTTTCCACTGACAAAAAAGATTGATGTTCTCTGTCGTTGGTTCAAGTTAAATAAAAACGGATTGCTCTCTTTAGAAGAAAAACATAATTTTGTACCCTAATAGTTACTTATGTAGGTACTGTTCCGGAACCTAATTTTGAAAATAACAAGCAATATGTACCATCGTCACCAAAAGTAACTGGGACCTCATCATGTTAGCTCTTGTACTATTATATGATTTTAGGTGTCAAATATTTGTCAAATTAATGAATTAAATGCATTAGGCAATTTAATCCATCTGTCAAAAAGGAAAATTCAATATGGCGTGGCGGCCAAGCAAGCTTGTTTTGAATATGTTTTTATGTGTATTTTAAATTATTTTGCTTAGAGTTTTGCTTGTAACTTTGATTTTGATTATTTAATACGATATTTGTTGACAAGGTACCTAAACTATTAAATCGGGCAGAAACTAGATCTTTTTTAGTGATTTTTGGCCCATGTGTGGCCGCCACGCCATCTTGAGTGTCACGTGGTTTGAATTGCCTAATTGAAAGGAATGACAGTAGACTTAGTCCAGGAGATAAGTAATACATGTAAGAATAGCGTCAAATGAACTTGGTTTGAATACTGCTAAGTTGGTTTATTTCTCGTTGGTTGAATCTCATATCAGGTATGGCATTGCATTTTGGGGTAACTGTTCTAATAAATTGTTTGATTCTGTTTTTGTCATTCAAAAGAGAGCAGTGCGCTATTTGTGTAAGGTTGGATATTGGGAGCATTGCAAGCCACTATTTTTAAAACATAAAATACTTACAGTATGCTGTATATTTATCATGGAAACTGCTTGCCTTATGCACAAAAAACATTATGATGAGTTAGAATATCCAAGAACTTATCCAACTAGGCAACTTCTTAAAATTCAGCTTCCTATACCCAAGACTGCATTGACGCAAAATTCACTAATTTATAAAAGTAGGCAAATTTTTAATCATCTGCCTGTTAACTTAACGCAGATAGGTGGTTTTAAAAAGTTTAGACTGGAGCTCAAAACATTTTTACATGGAAAAGCCTACTATCATATTAATGAATTTTTAAATGAAAAATTTTAATTTTGTTTGTTTCATTATTTTGTTTTGTTCTGACCGCAACCTTTATGTTTTTTCTGTATTGGCTGTACCTTCTATGTGACTATAGTTTGATGTAGTACAAATTGTACATGTGTTGCTTAGGATTATGCTTTGACATTTATGTTTATGTTTATTTTTTATTTTATTGGTTGTACCTCTTTTTTTTTTATAACCCGATAATTTTTAAATACTTGCACATTATTTAAGATCATGCTTTGTCAATGAAATTTATTTTCCGACAATAAAGTATATTTTGATTGATTGATTGATTGGATTAATATGAATTATTTTTGTCCCAGATACTTTTGGTGACGATGGTACCTATCTGCAGAGTTCGTCGAAATTATTATTGATTTATTTATTGCTAAAAAACCAAGAAATTGAAAAAATTTGTGAATCTGAAAAATCATCAAGTGTTTCTAGTGTTGATGGTTTTTCAGATTCTAATGAAGACTTAGATGGAATTGATGACGCAGCTAATACTGCAAGTTTTGAATCTAATTCAGAAGAAAAATCCAGTGGAATTGGAAAAATATTATGCTATTTATTGATGACACCTCCTATATTGGCAAAGCCGAGTCAATTCTGAATAATAAAAATATTCGCTTGAAATTCTTAAAACAATCCCTGGATAAGTTTTATTGACCAGAAAAGGTAGAATACCAAAGTGTACAGTCTAAATTTATTTTTCACGGTCCAATATTTTTAGACGGGTTTGATACCTTTCTTATACAGAGATGGGAAATGCAAACAATAAAGAAAAAATACGGGAGTTTGAGCAGAATGTTAAGTTTTTTAGGGCTGGTATAGTGTTTTTAATCCAAACTGAAACACTAAAAAAACATCTATTCAGAATACATCAAACAAATAAAGAACATAGGCGTCCTATAATTTTTATTTCTTTAAATGGTGATAATCAATATCGAATCACACAACTAAATAATACCTGGAATGAAACAGCATTCTTCCCGGAAAAACGTAAGTAGCCCACCCCAATAATTCAACCTATAGGCGCGTGCCAACCTAAATTATTATTTTGTGCTACTGTAGCGATATTTCCGCACTGCTTATATTTTGTACAGGGAAACTTTACAATAGATTTTTTATGAAATTAATAGGAGAGAGCGACGCGATGTTGAATTATCCTCGTATAATGCAGTGTTTCAGGTCAGAATAAATATACTCTACTTGTGAATGTGTTAGATAGATAATACTCAATCTATGCAAATTAATAATTCAAAACCCTAATCGACCAAAAACTACATGAGAATTTCATTAATCTTAATTAGGTAATCTTTTTGTGTACTCCCTATACCTACCTCTGTTTTTTATTACAATAATACATGCTAATACAAAAAAATTATTATCTATGCCCAATAATATCTAATAATACTTGCTAATATCAATAATAGTTACTAAAATCTTATAATACTGACTAATTCATAATATTGGATAATCCCGCGGATAATCTGTTCTAATACAAGATAATCCGATAATCCATGCTAAAAACCAAGATGGCGGGAGCTGATAGGTCAAGTGTTGGTTCCGTCCCGAAAAAAATACGAGAAACTTGTGCTCACTGTAAAAAAGAAGTTGTTTCTAAAGTCCAGTGTAAAAAGTGCGATGCATTTTTCCATCCAGCATGTTTGAGGCAGGCTGGAGCGCAGAGAAATGCGATTTGTGTCCACTCTGAGGAAATTGTCCACCAGGTAACCTCAAAACCGGAATCGCAAGATATTGCTCATTTAGAAACGATAATAAATAAAATGCTACGGAGAATCGAGCGTCTTGAAGAAAGCGAAGGCGAGCTGAAGAAGAAAATCGAGTCCCTCGAAGAAATAGTGGAAAATTCTAAACCTGGAAAAAAAGGTAAACAAACAAAGACAGGGAAAACTAGCGTCAGTTCCAACTCGAAAAGTGGCAACACTGCAAGAGGCCAAGTGAACCCAGTGCTACCGAATGAACTACCGAACAACTCTGCTGGTTCGAACATTGAACTCGGTTCAAATGACTCGCTCAAGGATGATGAGGTCTTTGAGGTTGAGGTTGATGCTGTTGACAGTATTGACGCTGTCTCGGATGTCAACAACACAGGCAAGACGTTGTCGTTGACATTACCAGAAAATAAAAATAAAAACACTGAAAACCAAGAAGTTCTCCCGGAAATTCTGTAAATTTGCCCAGTGAACGAATGGACATTGCAAAAAAAAGCCCCCATGAAGATTAGAGCGAATGGAAAACCGTTTTTCGCAAAAAAAAAACTTAAAGCGGACCCGAAAATCAGACCCAATGCAATAAAGGGCAATAAAGAAAACTACACAGGGCTGAGAGTAGCAAAGAAAGCAAATTTCATTTGGCTGTTTGTATCAGGATTCGACACAGAAACCAACCCCGACGAAATAAAATCGTACCTAGAGGAAAATGGCGTTTCAGCTATGATATGTGAAAAATTAAAAACCAAGACTGAGCACAAATACAGCTCTTTCAAAGTGCAAGTATTAGCGGAACATAGGGATGAGCTGCTGGATCGTGGTTTCTGGCCAGTGGGTCTAACTGTCAACGATTTTTTAAACCTGAGGAAAATAGGGCCTCAAATGAGGAAAACGCAGGGCAAAACCCCCTCCCAAACAGCTTAACTGGTCATAGGCAAAAAATACGACTATTCCACCAGAATATCCAGTCCATCAGGAACAAGACCAATGAAATTGATGCTTTCTTGGTTGAGAAGAACGTAGACATTATCTGCCTAAGTGAACACTGGTTGACTGAAAATGAAGCTACTCTTTTTGGTATACCAGGCTATAACCTCGCAGCGGCTTCCTATCGCACCTTCCATAGGGGCGGAGGCACAGCAATATTGGTCAAATCAAATTTTACTACTAATTTTAAGGTTTTAGATGAAATGGGGTCCCTTACTGAGGAGAGAATCATAGAAATTTGTTGCATACATATAATAGAACTTAATATATACATTGTTGCAGTTTATAGGGCACCATCAGGACCAACAAATCTGTTTCTTGATGCCATGGAGAGGTCGTTGAACATGGTTGCGGGTTATGGTCAAATGGTTGTGGCTGGAGATTTCAACGTGCACTTTAATACCAACTCTACAGAGTCCACTGAACTCTGCGCTTTGTTCCAATCATTTGGCCTGGCTAAACTGGTTATGGAACCTACTCGTGGTGGTAGTTGTCTTGATAATGTTTTCATTAGTTATGAAAGGCGGGACTGCCAGGTGACACTGCTTGACACTGTTTTTTCTGACCATCTTTGTCAAATTGTAGAGTTCTCTGTCCCCTTGAAGATTCATCACACTGATTTGACAAGGGTAGTATGCAGGCCAATAACACAAAGAGGAAAGGCACTATTTTTTCATTGTATCAGCGAAGTAACTTGGGACTCTATCATTCAAGCTCAAATAACTGCTGATGCCAAATTTTCTCTGTTTTTGGATGTTTTAGTTAAAGCTCTAATGCATGCATTTCCTCAAAAAACGTATGTCAACCGTAGAAATCAAAATCGAGTCATCAATTGGTTCAATGATGACTTAAAATCAATGAGAGAAATTTTAAACTTTTTAAGAGAACTTTCAATTCAATACCCTTCACCAGAGACCAAACAACAATTCATAAATTACAAAAAATCTTATCGGTTTTGTATAAAAAAAGCCAAAATAGAAGCTAATAATAAACTAATTAGAAGTGCCACAAATCCCACTAAGTGTATGTGGAACATTATTAATGAACAACGGAAGGTATCAAGTCAAAAATCTGAAACACCAAATATTCCACCTAATCAACTTAATGATTTCTTTATAAATGTAGCACTTGAACTACAGGCACAAATTGGTGTTTCGGATGTTGACCCACTCTCTTTCATTCAGGTAGTACCTGAAAACACTTTTTATTTTCAGGATGCTACCTATAACGAGGTTAGAGACATAATAAACAACACAAAAAGCAAAAAGAGCAGAGACTGTTTTGGTTTCACAGTTGAAATCATTAAAGGTATCAAAGAGCTGATAATAATCCCCTTGACTAAACTTATGAATCAGTGTCTACGAGAGAATAGCTTTCCATCGGTTCTAAAGAGTGCGGTTGTGGTTCCGGTTTATAAAAAGGAGGATGCTGTTGATCCCTCGATATCACTACTGCCAATACTTTCAAAGATCTTTGAGAAGTTTCTTGCCGTACGTATCATTAACTTTTTTCAGACTGAGAACCTGTTTACCGACAGCCAATTCGGATTCAGGAGTGGCTTAAATACAACATCAGCTGTTCTTAATCTGGTCTCTCAGATACAAGAGTCCTTTGAAAATGGTACGTACATGTCCGGGACGTTCTGCGACCTTAGCAAAGCCTTTGACTGCGTTTCACGGAAAATTTTACTTGCCAAACTAAAAAAATATAATTTTTCCGATAGTAGTATTGCAGTTCTATCTAGTTACTTGTCAAACCGTCCTCAGGTGGTGAGGGTTGGTGGTGTGGAATCCTCGGAGAGGGAGGTGCTGGTTGGTGTACCACAGGGGTCAATCTTGGGACCCCTTTTGTTTCTTATTTATATAAATGATCTACCTCGAGCAGATCACATCGCCCGGTACACCCTCTTCGCGGATGACACTACCATAGCTTGCACCAGCCATGATTACGAGGGAGCTAGGACTGCGGCGCGTGAGGCGCAAAAAAGGGCAGAGCTCTGGTTCAAGGCCAACAATTTGTTCTTGAACATGGCCAAAACTCAAAACATGGTCTTTTCCATGAGATGGCTTCCGGAAGATGATGTCACTGTTAAATTCTTAGGCATAACTTTAGATTCTAGACTAAGATGGAATCATCACACATCTTCCTTGGTTTCCAAATTAAGCTCAAACACCTTTCTACTTCGTAGGCTGTCAGACAGTGTATCCCAGTCAGTCCTGAGACAGGCATACTTTGCCCTTTTGCACTCCCATATATCTTATGCAATTTTAATTTGGGGCCATTGTACTGGCGCAACAGATGTCTTCCGTGTCCAGAGACGTGCAGTTAGGGTTATCGCAAACTTATCATACCGTGATGACTGTCGACACGCGTTTGTGTCCCTAGGGATCTTGACCGTCCCTGCTCAATTCATTCTTGAATGTGTACTGCATGTGAGGAATAACCTGCATAATCTTGACAGGCATGAGAATGTGCATTCCTATGAAACCCGCAACCGTGGGCAACTAGTGCCCCCGCACAGACGACTTAAAAGAGGTCAAGATGGCCCTGGCTTCCTTGGGATCAGGCTTTTTAATAAGCTGCCCCCTCACGTTTGGGAGATGCCCCCCAATACTTTTAGAAGGGCTTTCAAAGATTTTCTTCTGAGTAAGGGATTTTATAGTGTTAGTGAATTTTTTAATTGTAATGTTATCCTTTGAAAGTGTGATGTATTCTATAGTACCTGACTTGTTTTTTAAATTCTTGTTTTTTAAATTGTGGTAAATTAGGATTAAATTTTACAATTTTTTTTAGAATTTTTATATAATGAATAGTGCTTTACTCTATTTTTTTTATTACATTTTTGACGTGTGTAAGTACTCTGCTCTGTATAATAACATGAATAAAGAATTTGAATTTGAATTTGAATTAAAATCATGTAATATTTACTAATATCCAATATTATTCACTAATACTGCCTAATACTTGATAATCCTTTAAAAACTAATATTGTACAAAATATCAAAGAGTGTCGCACCCCTCGAGCCTTACTTTATGTACTTGTTATATAAATAGCTATTTTCTAATTTTGACATTTAAAGTGACACTTTTCAAAACTCGTTGACGTTATCAAATGTCTTACTTTTCATCACCAGTTACGAAAAGTAAAATTTTTCGCAACTGGTGATGAAAAGTAAATTTGACCATCAGTTGCGAAAAATACAGAAATAAAATTTGTGATAATTTTAACGCTAAACTACTCGAAGTATTATTATATTCTTTGTAGGTACTACATATGGAAATTTAATTTGACCATGAACTAAATTTGACATAGGGCCAAATAATATTTGCTTTTTGACTTCTTAGGAATAATTTATTGTAGATAAAGCAGATTAAGCAGACTCCTCAATGTTACTTGGTACGTCGCTTCCTGAATTGATGGACATTAGAATCTAATAATAATTATTCTTTTACTCTATAAAGTTTGAGTGGTTTATATAATTAGAGACGCAGACTTGACACATCTATGCTTGACACTATTGCCTCAGCTATTGCTTCTGTAGCAACGAAAAACGAATTACTTAACAAATAAACATCCCTAACTCACCTGACGCTTGACAATTTGACATAATTATTCGAAGTATGTTTTTTATATTTATAACTTGAATTAAACAGGATCACATGGTTAAAATTAGAAAAAATATTGGGTGAAACACGTTGGGAAATACTATTTTTCGTAACTCTCTTCCTTTTGCGGAACTCGCGTCGCTCGTTCCGCAGAAATCAGTTCGTTATGAAAAATAGTGCTTTTCCCAACTGGTTGCACAAATAACTGAAAGTTAACTTCTAGAATTAGGTACTAAAGAAGTAACATCATTCCAGAAGTTAACTTTTAGTTATTCTCTCGGTTATTCTGTTAAAATAGTTTTATAATACCTGCCCTCAATGCTTAGGAAAAGTGATCCTTTAGGTTTTTAAAGTGAATATTCAAGTAAATGACCCAGCACCACAATACATACGTATTTCTGTAATCTTCTATGTAAAGTACCTGACACTGCTCGCTAGATTACTCTGGCCTGTATACTCCTTATTTCTATTAATAAATTATAAGCATCTCAAGATATTTATATCATCTGGAGTGTTCTTAAATAAATAAAAAATCGATTTTTCAAATAACCTTATAGAAAGTAATCCAGCGGGGAAAGATCGGGACTGCTAGCTGGCCAATGCATCACCCCTTGATTTCCAATCTACTGATTGGGAAAATTTCCACCAGAAATTTCCGATAGTATTAAGAGGAACGTTTTTAAAAATATCTCATATACATTGTATTTGTATATGGCTAAATGAAATCCATATACCGTTCAGCATTTAAATAACCTTCATATAAGTCCCAAAATTCGATCTTTCTCCTCATTAATTAATCACTTTGCGGTTTTATTGCAGAATTTCCACTGATTATTTCATTCATTATAAAATAGACCCATCAGACAACGTCATTTTTTGAATGAATTTTGTTTAAATAAGTGATTATTTTACAAGACCTTGTTTATCAGCGATTAAATTTTTGTTTACCCTTTTTGACAGCATTTTGATAGAAATATTCTGACATTTTATAATAAATAGAAATCTTTGGATAGGATTGACGCCAACAATTCAATCCTAATTATTCAAGAAATAATCTAGCCGTATACCACTCGACCCATAAATTTAAATGGATTAAACTATCCAAATATTTTTTGCATAATTTTGCTTTTTGGCAAATAGTTTCATGCACAATGACTTTTAAATAAAAGCATTCGACCGCTTCGCGGTCTCGGGTTTTTATTAAGTTATTGTGCATTCAACTATTTTCCAAGCAAAATCATGCTCAAAATATGTTGGATAGTTTAATCGATTAAATTTAAAGCTCTTGTGATATAATATATGAATAATAATTTTCATTGGATCTATCTATATTATCCGTTCACAATCCGATGTCCACAGGTGCAGGTAAATTTATCACCTTTCCCTATCAAATAGCATTGAAAGGTGATTTTACCTGTACCTACCTGTGGACATCGGATTGTGAACGGATAATATCTAATATCCGTTCACAATCCGATGTCCACTGGTATCGTTAAAATTTATCACCTTTCAATGCTATTTGATAGGGAAAGGTGATAAATTTACCAGCTCCTGTGGACATCGGATTGTGAACAGGATATAAATGTATATTCTTTATCTTGCTATTAAATAGCCCATATATTGAGGAGTTGCATTGATCGGTCCAAATAACATAATATTGTTCGAAAATCATTATTCCCTCTCAATTTTTAGTTTAACCAATTACAAAACTGAAGCCTTCTATCACTATTTCCCGGCCTAAATGCTTCACTGACATGTATTTTAAAAAGGCAATAGTGATTTCTTCTCAAAATTCAATAGATATGGGCGAGGATATGGGTATTTGGCATATCTAGTTCATCGGATATTTGCTGGTTGAAACTTACGGATTTTTGTAACCTTTCACCGAAGTTTTCTGATAGAAAATTATTGCGAAACTATCCTAATTTGCGAAACTTATACAGCATTATTAATCGCCTGCTCTTTTTTTAACATTTACTCTTTAACTTATATAAATTTTGAGGATTACCCATATACTTTACCATTGACTTTATCAAAACTCCCATAGAAGCTCAGATTTCTATTCAAAGTGGGAAAATATGACCTCTATCAAGTTAGTAATACCACATGCAGGCCGGAAAATGGCGTTAAGTGATTGATGTGTCGCTTTTTCGTCGTAAATTTGTAAAAATATTAAGTTAGCACTATCAATGTCACCCAATATTCCTACAGAAGTTTCACTGAGTGAATTATTTGTCGCCTCTATTAGGATGTATGTATGTATGTGTTGGAGGTGTCAGTTGCACTGCGACCAAGGTTGATCTATTGTACCCCTCCTTCAGCTGCTAAATTCGGGTTTCCTGCTTTAAGCAGCCCTTCTAGTCCTAGGTCCTTTAGGAATTTTAGGATGTCTAGCGGTTCCAGGGCTGGAATGTCTTCCAGCTGTATAAGGGGACTTCCCAAGTTCTTCATTCTTGAGCGGCTTACGGCATCGCAGTTCAGTAGAAGATATTGAGGTGTTTCTTCACCGTCTTCACAGACTCTGCAAGTGTTACCTTCTTCCAACCCCAGATTATGTAGGTGCTTATTCAGTCTGCAATGTCCCGAGAGAAACCCGGTTAGAGTTTTGAGACTTTTCTTGCTAAGATTGACCAGCAGTTCCGTTCATTTTTGGTTGTAGCTGCCCAATAGATCTTTGGCCTGTCGTAGTATCGTATTAGGATAAGAATCGCTAAAAATTTCAACTTTCCATCTATAATAGAGAAAAAGTTATGACCTTTCAAAGTTTTCAGAATTCTGAATCCTAAGGTTTGCTTGGCAAAGTTCTTTAGCATTCGGCCATTCCTATGACCCAGTAGGCTTAATCCACTTGGAATCACATTGTGCAGTTGACATCCAACAGCAAATCATAATTAAACCACTCGCCGGAATTCGGTAGTGCCCCACTGCTACACTTACCTTAAATAGTAGGTATAATCGTGCAACAAATGGGATCCTAATCTATTATGGCGTACGGCTTCCCCAGGGGACACCAATTACCAAAAAGACCGATAAAAAGACATAATCAAATCATGAATTGTTGTCCTGGATGTCAGTGAAACGCAACTTCAATTGGTAAAAAATGGTGATCATTTAAAGAGAAAGTTATATCCTTTAACAAAGCCTTAACAAATATGGCATAGCCGATTTTGTAATTTAATTTTCTAACGAAAAATACCATAATTTACCATGAGTTACATTCAAGATTTGCAAGTTGACGTCACAGATCCTCAAAATTTCAATTATATTGGATGACGCGTTCCGAAGTTATCACCTGGGAGAAACGTCGTGGGACACCCTGTATATTGAGATAAATTAATCCTTGCTAAAATGAGTGAAACATCAATTTCAGATTGTTTCGAAAAACCTGGAATAATTCTGATTTTTGGATTTGAGAATGATCATTATTCAAGCGGCAAAAATTGCCGAAGCAATTATCATTATTTTTTTATGTGTGTACCAACTGTACAGGGAGTTTCAAATTTGAGCCACATCATTGGGATCTCGGAAACGGTAAGATATATAGGGTTGGTTAAATGGGGGCAAAGTTGCGTAATTTGATGGTTAACAAAATGCCGCTTCGATATTTAGGATATTCCAAATACTGCCCGAGATATCCGGAAAAAACCGAAATTTTACAAAATTGTTTTTTATTTTTTGCTGACTTTATTTGAAGTGATATTCCAAAAAAAATATCACTTCAGCGTAGTCACTTTTTCTCTCCTACAAGATCCTACCATCAAATTTAAAATCTGATATTTCGTCTTTGGGTCACCATCATCAACTCTATTTTTTCAAATACGATCCTGGATTTTTTATTTCAGATTTTTAGTGCTTCTGATGTCCCAAAACCTATGACGTATCGAATTTATTCGAAAAAATATTTTTTCTACTTTTTAGTAATTTCCTACCAAAATTCTCGAGAACTGGTATTTTGACATTTTTCGACAAAAAATTAAAATTTTTGATTTATGAAAGGCAAATTTCCCAAAAATTACTGATAATTTCCATTGCACTCGTTATATTACTATTGAAAATATTTAGTGACCACTGTGACCAGTCAGTCTACTATATGCCCCATACAATTTGTCTAGCAATTTGTAGTTTGACACAATAATAATTCTAAGTATCAAGTAGGAAATAAACAAGATAAATAAATGAGAAAGTGTTTAAGAAAAAAATTATCAAAAATCACATGCCTTCTGTTATATTTGGAAGTACTTTAGTGTGAATACTATTTATTAAATGTAACTATAATGACAAAATATATTGACAATGCTTTTTAACTGGTAATCTAACAATGTGAGCACCAACTTGTATATCGGTTCATACGGTCCATATACACAACAGTCCTCCCAACTATATTTAAAACTATAAATCGATTCGTTTAACTGGTTTCCGGATTCGATTTGATCTTCGGTATATTTTAGTGGTATGTTGTTCACTTTGGCCTTCTTCTCTTTCTTTATTCATTCTTGAATTTTCCATGTTAGTAATGTCTTGCGTTTCGGTTTCTGGATGACCATTTCTGTTGCTAGTGGAACTCGGAATTTGGTTTTCAATATCATTGGTATTTGTAGTATTTGGGATCTCAGAGTTATCATAATTGTGTGTGGTAGTAGTTGACATAGTTTTATTGTGGTTGATTGTATGAGATATGTTTCCCTCGGGAAATTTAGGTGGCATCCTTTGTAAATCGACTTCTGTAGCATCCATTTGGTCAATATGTCTTCTCCAGATTCTACCATCATAAAGTTCAACTAAATAATGTAGCAATCCTTGTTTTTTAGTTACTTTGCCAAATTCCCATTTTTTTGAATTATTAATATAGTTACGTACCCGCACTTTATCGCCTACCTGAAATTCTCGTGAAGGATAAAAAAAATTCGTGTTATCTTGAATATCGGTTATCTCAGTTGGTCGAATTAAATCAATTTTGGTACGAATGTCCAAGTTCATTAACATCATACAAGGTTGATCACCTGTACTACTATGTGATGTTTTTCTGTAATGAAGTAAAACATTTGCTAGCTTGCAATTTATATCTCCAGCATCTTGTGACATTTTTCTTAATGCATTTTTAACTGTCTGGACATATCTTTCCGCCTGTCCATTGGTTGCTGGGTGGTATGGTGCGGAGAACCGATGCTTAATGCCATTTGATTTTAGAAACATCTTAAATTCATTTGAAGTAAAAGTTGGTCCATTATCGCTTACCATTACAATAGGCAAACCAAATCTAGCAAAAATATCTCTCAAAACACGTATTGTCTTTGTAGCAGTAATTTGATTCATTAGTATTACTTCCAACCATTTTGAATATGCATCCACTAGGACCAAAAAAAAATTTCCGTAAAAAGGACCTGCAAAATCTATGTGTAATCTATGCCAACGACTTTTGCTGTTCTCCCAACAATGTATTGTCTTTTTAGGTTGATTTTGTGATAATTGACAGGTGATACAAGATTTAGCAATATTCTCTATATCTTTATCAATATCAACCCACCAAACGTATGATCTTGCCAGATTCTTCATTCGGAATATTCCTAAATGGCCTTCATGTAATTCTTCTAAAATTCTGTTCTGTAAACTTTTTGGTATCACTATTCTATTATTTTTCATTATAACTCCATCAGCTAAAGAAAATTCAACATCTCTTCCTATAAAACCTTCTTTTTCGATGATTTTTCCCTGTGATAAGCAATTATAAATGTCTTGTAGGTTTTCTTCTTTCCGTGTTTCTTTGGCAATTTCTGTTTGTGTGACAGGTAATTTTATAATTTGCTGTAACTGGTAAGCATTCACATCGTCACAATTATAGTTATTTCCATTTTCGTCATATTCTTGCGGTAATCTTGACAAAGCGTCAGCATTGGCATGGTTTGAAGTTGAACGATAAATAATTTCGAAATCAAAACCTTGTAAAAATTGAGCGTAGTGTAACATTCTTGTAGCAACCATTGAAGGTAAATGTTTTTCTGGACTAAATATTGAAACTAAAGGTTTGTGATCCGTAATAAGTATAAATTTCCTCCCGTAAAGGTACTGAAAAATTTTTGTGACACCCCAGTAAATAGCAGTCGCTTCTTTATCAATCTGACTGTAATTTTTTTCAGATTTATTAAGTCTCCTTGAAGCGAATGCAATGGGTTTTTCAGATCCATCTGGAAAATTATGGGACAGCACTGCTCCTAGAGCATATGGACTAGCATCTGTAGCTAACGAAAGTGGAAGATCTGGATTGTAAATGCATAAGACTTGAGGAGAAACGATTTCTAATTTTATCCAGTTATAAACTTCTTCACATTCTTCTGTCCATTGGTATGGTACGTCTTTCTGTAATAAATTATAGAGTGGATGTAATTTTCTAGCAATGTCTTTTAGAAACTTCCCATAATAATTTACCATTCCTAACCAACTTCTAAGTTCAGTTAAATTGGTAGGTCTTCTAGCATTCTTGACAGCTTCTATTTTCTCATCGGATGTTTCCAAACCATTTTCGGATACAATATGCCCTAGATATTTAACTGATGTTTCAAAAAATCTACATTTTTCCATCTTAACTCTCAAACCTGCTTCCTGTAATCGTCTTAAAACCATTTCAACTCTATTGATATTTTCTGTTAAATTTGATCCTTGAATTTTGATATCGTCCAAAAATACACATACTCCTGGAATATCTTCCAACGTTCGGGAAATGTACCGTTGCCATATAGCTGGGGCAACTTTGGTACCAAACATTAACCTATTTACTTTGTAGTCTCCTCTCGGTGTTGTAATAGCTTGAATCTCTGCACTTTTCGCATTCATTGACATATGTAAGTAAGCTTCTCGAATATCTAATGTTGTGAATACTTTACCACCCAACATCGTCTTTGCAAAAATATATTCTACGTTAGGCATTGGGTATTTGTCATTTTTAAGTACTTTATTAATGGTTATTTTGTAATCCGCACACAATCTTATTGATCCATCTTTTTTTATTATTGGAACAATTGGAGTTCCCCATTCGCTATATTCTAGCTTACTAATTATTCCAGCGGCTTCCAGTCTCCTAATTTCTTCGATGACCTTTTCTTCTATGGCATAGGGTATTTTTCTTGCAGGTACGTAAATTGGCATTGCATTATCTTTGAGGTATAAATTTGCTTCATTTTTTTTAATGTTTCCTATTTCAGGTTTAAATACTTCTTCAAATTTAAGCTTCAAATTATCAATTATCTCGTTCTTTTGACTTCCATATATTTTATTTTGATTTATTTGTAAAACACCGTCGTCGCTGGATCTCATCCACTCTCTCCCGAAAATTGAATCCACCTTGTTAGGGATAATGTAAAGGTTACCAACAAAGGAATAATTATCCATTTCTACTTTCATAGTTGCAAATCCAATAGGTTTTATAATTTCGCCAGTGTAAGTTTTTAATGGCAAATTAGTTTGAAAAATTCTTATAAATGGAAACAGTTTTTTGAAATTTTCATGTGACATTGATGAAACTGCAGCCCCAGTATCATATTCCATATTAACTGGTATTGAATTTAAATAAACATTTATTAAATATTTTTTTGGTTTTCTTGTATTTTCAGGTAAAAATAACTCTTTAATTGTATTTATGAAATACATGTCTGTTCCATCTGTTCCTGAGTTATATTCATGTATTTTCGTATCGAGTCCTTCTGTGAAATTAATCTGGTTTTGTTCTGTATGCAATCTAGTGATATTAGATGAGGAATTTTTCATGCAGACTCTTGCCAGGTGTCCAAATCTATGACATTCTGTACATTTTAAATTTTTATGTGGACAAGTATTAGCTAAATGTGCGAAATCTCCACATTTGAAACACTTTTTTTTATTATTTTTGAAATTAATTCTGTTTGTTTGATAATTCGAATTCTTTCGTATATCTTTTTGTGCTTTAATTTGATTTTTTTTTTTTTTTTGAAAAATAACTTTATTTAAATTCTTAAATTACATAACAATTTATGATTTCGAATCAGTACAAAAGTATTGGTCTCGAGAGTCTCTTACTACGTTTAGCACAGTGTTAAAGTTGGCTTAGGAACATAATACAATATCACTTTTATAGTTACATATGGTTAACTAATGAGCTTTTAGATACAATTCTAACCTATACTTAAACCTATTAAACGGGACTATAATCTTAATGTCTTCTGGTAATTCATTGTATGCCCTAATTGCACTTGTTATTGGGTTGTATAGACCTATGTTTGTTCTACTCTGTGTTACATGCAATTGGTCATGGAACCTTGTATCATGAGTGTGAATCTCGTTTACATGCACAAGCTCTGTGTTGGATTTTTGCAAATTATTTAATATTTTATATATCAATTTAATTTGTTCTAATTTTAAAATTTGTTCCAACTTTGGAAGATTTAGTTCGTGATACAGAGTTTGTGTATGCGTCAAAATGTCATAGTTAAACAGAACTTTGAGTATTTTATTCTGCAAGACTTGCATTTCATCAAAGGTGCTTTTTGTGCATGTACCCCAAATTGGTATAAGATATCTGAAGTGGGCAAGAAAAAATGTATTGTAAATTTGTTTTTTTGTTTTGTTTGTAAGATAAGATCGGCCTTTGTACATTATAGGAAACATAGGATTTATTTTGTTCGTGATTTTATTGATATGCATTTGCCAATTTAAAAGTTCATCAACTATTAAGCCCAAGTATTTGATATGTGTAACCCTTTCTAGCGGAGAGTTATTAATTTTAATTTCTAGATTGTCGATATTTTTATTTCTTTGCCTAAATACTATGTACTTGGTTTTATCAACGTTCATCCTTAGATTGTTAGAATATAACCAATTGTGATACGTCTCAAGATCTTCATTTACAGTTTGTACTAAATAATTTTTGTCATAACCTGTATAGACAAGTGCTGTATCATCAGCGAAGGTAAAGTATTGGGCTTTAAGGTTAGCACTTTTCAGGTTTAATACATATAAAGAGTACAAGAGGGGTCCCAATACCGACCCCTGTGGCACACCATATTCAGTAAACATCGCATCACTACAGATATCTCCCAACCTTACATATTGTGTTCTATTTCTCAAATATGAATTAATTATTTTCAAAAAATTTCCCCCATTTTGATCCGAAGAACAAGAAAGAGAGTCTTTAAATGTACTGGAACTTTGAATTTCTTTGGTTTCTTTGTAAGCAGACTCCATCGCTAATGTTACTTTAACACATTCGGCAAAAGTATGGGCTCTTTCACTAATTTTTGAAATTGGCATATTTGGATAAAGCAACTAAAAACAGAAAAAAATTTCCAATCGTTTGATAAAGATTTCCCAAGTTTCGTTTTCCTCATTGAAAGATTCCAATGATATGTTTTCTCCTCGTATAGAATTATCATTTTTTTGGGGTTGTAATAATTTCGCAAGGGTTTCCATCAAAGTATCAAATTGTGTATTATCCATCTGCCCTGTGGTTCGGTCGATTACCTCGTCGCCAAATGTTATATTTGGAAGTACTTTAGTGTGAATACTATTTATTAAATGTAACTATAATGACAAAATATATTGACAATGCTTTTTAACTGGTAATCTAACAATGTGAGCACCAACTTGTATATCGGTCCATACGGTCCATATACACAACACCTTCCTCCTTCCTCAAGAAGAATTTTAGAACTTTTTTTTTTCATATTATTGTAACTTTAATTAACCTGTTTCCACCCTGCAACTTACGTGTTTCTGTTGGGAAATGGACTAAGAAATAAAAGAACTTGTTAATTATCGATATTCAATATATTTATTATATCGAACACAGAGTGGAAAGCAGAGCGTGTGAAATAACTATACGAACTGACTCAACATCAAGACAAATAATTACAAACCCTTTCTTCTTCTTCTTCTTCTTTAATAATGGCACTGCTCCTTTACGGGCAACTTGCCAGCTCATTCGTGGCAGGGTGACTTTGTCTGGCTCTCAGCCATATCAAACCCCGCGAATTGTTTGTAGAGTTCTGCTGTGGAGTAAGAGAACCGCCACCGGGGTTGGTTACCCGATCTTGGTTGATATGAGTATTGAATTGCTGTGTATTACTAATTTTAAGGGGTGAGGTGTTAACAAACAATACAACATAGGATACATACAATTGACACGGACAGCACAATCGATATTGGCTTGCTGAAAAAAGAAAGAAGACACTAGTTTCATAACTTTATTTTATTGTAGACAAGGAATTTCATAAGTATTCTGATTCTTGTTTCTGAGAGTTTTGATAAAATAAGAGACATATTTAAAGGAGGTTGAAGACCCGTTAAAACTATCTGCTGATAAATATCAAAATTGGGAATGAAATTGATTGGACACTCTAGGAAAATATGATCCAACGACTCTTCTCGACCGCATTCACAGTTCGGCTCCTCTTTGATGTTAATTTTATAGAGGTGAGATGATGTCAAACAATGACCCGTGCGCATTCTTATCATCGTTGTAATATATTTACGATTTACAAACTCGAAAGCCGTGAACCATTTCTTTTTGGGGAAGGAAGACACTATTCTTGAATAAAAAATGCCTTTAAATTTCAGTGAAGCCTGCCATAGCACATTGTGCTCCTCAATAATTTTCTCCTTTGCAATGCTTACTACCTCTGATCTGTCTAGGTCCATTTTCAATGGGACATTTAAAGCTGTGCCTATTTTGGCCAATTTGTCCACAGTCTCGTTACCCTCAATCTGTGAATGTCCCGGAATCCAGGCCACAGATATATCTGAGCCATTGTCATTGGCTATCAGAATTAGTCTTTTTGTTTTTAAAGACAAGTTATCCCTGCATGGGTCTAAGTCATTCTTGTCAATTTTCCCTATGGCTCCTTGGGAGTCTGAGAAGATGATAACATTTTTGATGCCCTTTTTCAAAACCACCTTCAATGCCTCATATATAGCAGTCACCTCCGCAGTACAAATACAAAGATTATTCGGGAGTCGGCATGAAAAATTATAATCAATTTGGGGAATGTGTATCCCAAATCCAACCCTAGAGTTATTTTTTGAAGCGTCTGTGTATACAAAGGTATGAGTATTTTTAAAAGCAGAGGTAGAAGCTAGGAAATTTTTGTTTTGAGAAATTTCACTTTTTTTTAGATTTAGGTCAATTATTTTTATCGGGTTTATCAAAAAGTCAGTCTTTATTTCAAATATGGGGTAATGATTTGATCTATATATTGTTTTAAAATAAGGAAGGAGGTAATTATATGCTTGTATTAGGTATGGTGATTCTTTATTTTTCCAGAAATTCGCATTTCTGGCACACAAGTTTCTTAGTTGTTGAATTGTACGAATTAAAGGGTGATCATTTATAACTATGATTTTGCTCAAAAATTTAACAGCAAGGATTTTTCTGCGGTGTTCTAAATTTATTTCTGCAGCTTCCGATAGAAGTGCGTTTGTGGGAGTGGATCGCATGCAACCCAAAGCTATTCTCAAACTTTGCATTTGAGCTGTATCCAATTTTTTAAGAAAGGCAATACTACAGGGTTTAATGAAAATTGAGGCATAATCCAAATGAGATTTAATAAGACCATTATGGACCATTAAAAGAGTTTTGGGGTCTGCTCCCCATCATACTCTGCAGAATGCTTTCATTATATTAATTCCTTTTTGGGCTTTTGCGATCAAATACTCTATGTATTTATTCCATTTTAAATTTTTTTGAAAAATAGTTCCCAAGTACTTGGTTTCATTTTTGAAGTTTAAATTCACATTGTTTATTATTATTGTGGGAAGATTTATTAATCTTGGGTTTTTGGTAAAATACATAGGTTCACACTTTGTTGTTGAGAGATTTAAATTATGATCCTTAAGCCATTCAGATAAAACATTTAAAGTACCATTAATGACCTCCGCCATTTCAAACGGATCCTTACCCTTAATATACACCACTAAGTCGTCAGCATAACCGATGATTTTAACTCTAGGAGGAGGTAAAAAGAAAATATCCCTAATGTAAACATTAAAGAGTAGGGTACTCAAGGGTGATCCCTGTGGAATACCTGAATTGGCCAATACGGTGCCCAAATATTCACCATTCCTATTCTTTGAATAAAGAATTCGTTCTGATAAAATTTTTAAAATTACATTTAATAATTCAATTGGGATCTGTATATTCACTAATTTATTGTAAAGTTTATATATATCTACATGGTCATAGGCTGCCTTAATATCAAGGAATACAGCTAGGATGGAAAGATTTTCTCCAAAAGCCAAATTGATTTCTGTTGTTAAAAACGCTTGAGCATTTTGTGTACCTTGCGCCTTCCTAAAACCCGTTTGTGTCCAAGGAAAGTATAACTTATTTTCCAAGCACCATTCGATTCTATTTTTTACCATAATCTCAAGGGTCTTCAACAAGCAAGAAGAAAGAACAATTGGGCGATAGCTGTCCATCAATATAGGGTCTTTGTCTGGTTTCAAGAGAAAAAATATGTTGTATTGTTTCCAAGTTTGTGGGATATTTCCACCCAATAAAATTTGATTATATATTTCAACTAGTGTCAGTTGGAGTCTAAGTGGGATATTTTTTAACATTAGGTATGAAACTTCGTCCATACCTGTCGCTGAATGTTTTTTATTTTTTAAGGAAACTTTTAGTTCTCCAATTGTAAATAATTTGGTTTCATTTTGTTGAGTCTGTAAAGGTGTGAAATCAGCATCTGCTGACATCCTTGCCATATTATTGATCAAATTCTGACGTAATAAATCCGGCATATCTGGTGTATATTGTTTTGTTCGTGATCCAGAAAAAGCTTTGACCTTGTTCCAAACATACCCCAAATCAGATTCCCTATTTAATGACCCACAAAAATCTACAAACTTTTTTTTCTTTTTGTCTCTAAAAGCCCTTTTTGTGGAAGCTATAATTTTTTTGCATGTAAATAGTTGTTCAAATCTGGCTTACATTTAAAATTCCACAGAGCTGTCTTTCTCCTACCAACCAACAAAGAACATTCCTCATCCCACCAAGGGTTATTGATTTTGGTTGTGTTATTAATTGTTTTGAGAGGTATGGCCTCTGCGGCAGAGTAATTCAGTATTTGGCTGAATTAAATGTGGTCTATTTCATGTTCGGAAAGTCCTATTGATTCTATACTTGAAAGGTCATAAAACCGATTCCAGTCGGCCTTAGTAAAGTTTCTCACTTGATAAGGATTAAAACTAAAATTTCCATGTCCGTGTAGGGTATTCAATTCAAAAAGTGTGGGAAAGTGGTCACTATTCGCACAGTCAGATAAAACACTCCATTTTGACATTGGAGCCAATAAAGGGTCTATAATAGAAATGTCAAGAGGGTTTTGGGTATTTATATGAAAACTCGTGGGTGTGCCGTTACTAATTAACATATAGTCAGTCTCACTCAAAAATTCTATCATTGTTCTTCCATTGTGGTTTGTAGAAGAACCGTTCCAGGATTGATGCAAGGCATTTAAATCGCCCATGAGTACGCTAGGACCCTGTAAATTGTCAAAAATTTGATCCAAATGAGCTTTTTCAAGATTAAATTGAGGAGGGCAATAAACATTAATTATGTTGATATTCGCGACTTTGATTATAATATATTGAAAACGCTCTTCTACAATAGTCGCTTGATTTTTTATTACTGTGAATTTTAAATTATTTTTAACGCAGGTAGCAATGCCACCATATCCATCATAACGGTCTTGTCTAACAATTTTATATGAGTTGAGAATTAATGCTTGATTGGATTTCATCCAAGTTTCGTTTAATAAGATCACATTTGGATTAACTTCTTTTAATAAATTTATTAGGTCTCCTTTATTTGGAAAAAAACTTCTAATATTCCATTGAAGAATTTTAAAATTTTTTAAAGGTTTTTGTTTAATACTGTTGAAAATGTTATATTGGGGAAAAGTCCATTTCAATTTGGGGACCTGAACTAAAGTTTGGATTAGTTACGCTCTGAAGATAATCAATTAAATGTTTAACTGTATCTGGGGATATGTTTCTTATTAAATTTTCTAAAATTTTAAAATCATTGTAAGAGGCACTATTAGGCGTTGAGGAATGGGATGGCAAAGAAATATTTTCTACATTTCTCAAATTTGATTGAGTTTGAGAGTGAGAATTAAGGTGTGTTATATTTTGGTTACTTTGTACATTGGGAATGCGGGAATTAGGGAATAGAAGAGCTTCACTATGGGCAACTCTGTCGTATCCTCCTTGTGTTTTTTTCTTATTTTGAGTTGTCGAAACAATCTGACTATATTTAGGGTTGTACCCTTCTTTAAAATTAACACTTCTTCTTTGATAGGGGAATAATAGCATTTAATTCTGTAGTATTACTAGAATGAGAGGAAAGTTCAGGGAAATCCTGAGGATGAGGTGAATATGTATTTGGAGCATATGATTTGGGGCATAGTCTAGAGGCATCAAAAAAGGTTATATTTTCGTAAGCGATCAGTCTCTTAATGTCTCTTTGTCGATTGAATTCAGGGCAAATTTTTGAAGAACTTCTGTGTTCCTCACTTTTACAATGTAAACATTTTGAGTTACATGAATAACTTGTTGTTTGATCATTATTCAAGGTGGAATGAGCATCCTCCTCCCCACAATTAAAACATTTCTTTGTTTTATTTTTACACAACTTTTTTGTATGACCATAAAGTAAACAATTGTAACATTGTGTAACGGGAGCTACATAAGGTAAAACGTTTTTTTTTAATCTATAAAAAGCTATGGTTTTTGGCAAATTAACTCCTTTAAAAGTAATTAAAATGGTAGTCGTTGGTTCATATTTAACCTGAGTTTTATTATCATTGTCATTGGAAAGAATTTTTCGATTAAGCCTGACAATATCTAGAACCTCGAATGGAGAACTAATTGCATCCGTTAATTCATTCAAAGGAATGTCTTTGTGGACCTGTCTGACAATGCCCTTACATGTAACAAAATTATAAGGCACAAAAATTGAATATCCCTTGTCTTTTAAAAATGTATTTTCAATAAATTCGTTTGCTGCTTTATATTCATCAAATTCAATAGATAATCTATTTAAACCTTTATTGTTGATGTTTTTAATATTAGTTAACTTTAAATTAAATATATCTTTTGCTATTTTAAGGTCATTAAATCTACCTATATTGTTCCCTGACTTGTCCGTTGACTCTATAAAAACAACAAAGGGTCCCTTATCTGTTGGACTATATAAATTTGGAATTTTTTCATTTCGTTTAATACCAGAATCAATCAAGGTCAATGGAGAAATTCCATTATTTTCGTCTTTATTTGGTTTAAAACGTTTTTCTGATGACCCCCCTCCGAGGTCATCTTCCTCCTCCATATTTCTTTTTTTTAAAAAATCACCCAAATAAGTTATTTTTTTTTTAAACAAGCCACAAAATCGACTTACCACAAAGGCTATCAACCAACTTGATTTAGGAAGTCTAATACCCTAAACACAGATTAGTAAATTTGCGCGGGGAATAAACACAGCTGCTTCGATCACGTTCTCCACAGCACTGTACAAACCCTTTCTTAAGTAAACGATTGCTCATGTGTTTACCTTACATATAAAAACTATTATAAACACATTCAGTCATCCATAGCTGCGATATAAATTAGCAAAGTATAGACTAATAATGAAAGTTTAATTTATTAATTTTTGTTCCACTGATATGAATATCAGTTTATCCAACAGTTTCAATGTGTATAGTTTCCCAAAACTTCAGACTTTTGGTATAGCAGCCAGAACTGAGTAATTTAAAGAATTGTAGCTTTATTAGACATTCCTCAATCTCTTTATCAACTGGAAAATTATAAAAACAATCAGGATTTAGATTGATTTTTTAATTTGGTTAAATCAATGCATTTGATTGTTACTAGAATTAGGGAGCTCCCATATGAGCTTTAAGTTGCAAAAACTCACTAATTTTCGAGTTTTACGCCTAGATTTGTAGAAATAATTAATTGAAAAAAAAAAAACTCATTTATCTTAAAATACTGATTTTCACATTTTTTTCTAGCGATCTACAACTTCACCGATCCTGAACCCTACAAGTTAAAGCTGACGGTCGGCGACCCGGTACGAATTCTCGAAGAGGAGAAGAACTGGTACTATGGCTACGTCATCAGCAACCGTACCGCGATGGGCATATTCCCGAAAAATTACATACACAGGAAACAGTGTGACAGGTTCGAGTGCGGGGTGCCGGTTTTCAGGGATCCGGCCGTGGCGCAAGAAATCACGTCGGTGCTGAGGGAATGGGGGGCCCATTGGAAGCATTTGTATGTGGTAAGTGAAAGTTTTGAAAAATATTTTTTATAAGGGTCGAAATTTGATCGTGGCGCCATCTTTGGTTTTCTTTGCTTTTCCTAGCCATGCTGATGAGACCTGATAGGTCGAAACGCGTCTATGGATCAGTGCCGGCCCGAGGTTACTTTTAGGATTGAGCGAGATCCGATTTTGGCGCTCCTAATTAAGTAAATGCGAATCGTATCCACTGATCAGAGCTGTTCTAAGTACCAGAAAAAAGTACTTAAGTATCAAGTACAAGTTTCTTTTTTGATACGAATCAAGTACCAGTACAAGTACCTAAGTACAAACGGAAATACTTAAAATATCAAGTAAATTGACTTGAATTGCCCAAATTCAAGTACAAGTATCAAATTCCACGAAAATCAGAGTCAAGTTAGTATTTACTTAAACTTGCGTACTTGAAATGACATTCACGTAGAAATACTTCAAAAAATAATCTAAGTATTTCTTATTTCAAGTATTGTTCCAATTAAAAACAAATTAAATTATTGCTATCGATAATCTTAATGGGGGTGTGACCCAAAAATAGAAGTTTTAGAAAAAATATCTAAGAACAAATTTTCAAACCGCACTAGGTTACGACCAACCATTGCGAAGATACTGTGGTATAAAATTCCTACTCCTAGCACTGTGACGTCACATGCACAAACTGAATCCGACAGACGGCATTGGCGCGCGTTTGCTGATTCTTGCTGCATATGTTAGCTCAGTTCCAAACGACAGGAGAACCGTTCCAGAACCAGTTGCCCACCAATTTTTCAATAAGTTGATCATTTATTCTACTTGACAAATGAAATTGATCAACTGGAAATTATTGTTCTAGATGTTTCTCATGTCGGTTGGAAGAGAGCTATTATCGACATTATCGTATCGTTTTTGGGTTCTCAAACCTATTGCTGCATCAGTTTAAATAGGTTTTGCAATTTTTGCGTGTGTTTATGACGTCACGCGATGAATAGACAAAATTATATTTAGCCGTATCTATTTTATTATTTTGAGTAGCGATGCGAGATTTTCACAAGAGTTCTTAGAATTTTCTTCTTTATTTTCTGAATACAAGTTGTATTTTAAGGTTACACCCCCCTTAATGGGAGATGATATATTCAGTATAGGCGCCACAGGCACGGGGATTGCTATTGGGAAACGCCAGCTGGGCTCTTCCTACCTACTGCTGGGTTTCGGCTGCTGTCTTATCACATACTTACTATCCTTTTGCTCGCAAGCAGGATAGCAGAATATTGAAAAGCGGAGAGGATTCAGGGCAGTGTGTCTATCTGATTGTAAAAATCATAACTCTGTTATCCTGGACTATTTCTCCATAAAATTTGAATATCTTGAAGCTAAAAGCTTCCTTAATAAATAAAAAAAAATTGGATGATCTAGGTTTCCAGAATTTTTAGAAAAAAAAATCAGGAATGAGGCCATCAGGCAATGGCAAACATATCACTAAGTGTGTCTATCTAATTGTAAAAATCATAGCTCCGTTATCCTGGACTATTTTTCAATGAAATTTTAATATGTTAAAGCTAAACGCTTCCTCAATAAGCAAAAAAATATTTGGTTTCTCCAGGTTTCCCAGATTTCCAGGAAAAAAATCAGAAATCAGGCCATAGGCTGTAATGCAAAAATATTGAATTAAAAAAATCGTAACTCAGCTATCTTTGGTTTTTTCCGAACCAAATTTTGGTATGTTTAAGCTAAAAGGCTCCTGGATAAATGAAAAAACTCTAAATGTCCCAAAGTTTCCCAGATTTCCAGGGAAAAAATCAAAAATTAGGCCATAGGCTGGGCTTAAGGGATTAAACAGATTTCAGAAACATATTTTTCTCTTTTTTTTTTTCCACCAAGGAACAAGTCGGAGGCGCCCCTCTAGGTCTGGCGCCTGGAGCGCTCGCTCCATTCGCCTTATGGTAGGGCCGGCCCTGCTATGGATGGAAAAGCAGAGAAAATCAAGCCAAATATTTTCTCATCAGTGGATAATAGGTTTTCCTATTCTGGGTTTTCCCACGAACTGAATTTTGGTCGGCCGATTAGATACTCACTACTCAGTCACCATATTGCAGCAAAAATTGCTGTTTGGTGTTGAATCTTTATCTTAGATGGCGCCACGATCAAATTTCGACCGTTGTACTATTAGTCTGGGAGACGACCGCATTTTTCCTACCCCGATCGAGTTATGTGTCGACACTATTATCAATACATAGTATTATGTGCATCTATTAACCGGTATTTCTGCCTGAGAGCAAATGCTGCCGGAAATATCTTTTAACAAATTATTAACAAATTGAAAAAAACGTAACACTACCCCCATCGAGTTATGCCCTAAGTAGGGTATCAGATTGAAGGTCTCGATGTCCCCTATTTAAAAAGTCGATCCTGCCTCGTGAGAACTTGCCGGAAAAGGGTGGCAGGACAGCTTATTGGGGCAAGGGCCCGCGGTCTTTGCTTTGACACCTATGCACGATGCAGCAGTTACGTGAGCTGAGAAGGGAAGTGGAGGGATTGAAGGGTGATGTGCAATTAATTCTACTCTGAGAAATATGATGAACAGATTTTAATAAATCGAGCCTTAAACGAAGAAATAATAGCTCTAAAGAAAGGGAACGATCAAATAAATACGGATTTAGTAAAGCTTAAAATCTCAATCAAAAATGGAAGACCAGGAGAAAAGGCAAAACAATATAATACTTATGGGACTCAGAAATAACAGTGCTTAGTTAAAAAACAAACCTGAAGAAGTAAAAGAAAAATCGCGCTATATTGATCCCACTTTAAATTTTTAAAATGTGGAGATTAAGCCAGTGAATGTCGAGAAGGAAAATACCCCAATTCTGGTTACATTTAAAAATCCGCTAGAAAAAAATGCGTTTTTAACAAAAAAAAAAAACAAAAAGGCTTCATAACCAGCACAAATTGTAATCTACCAGGGTCGCATTCTATATACGTCAATGAAGATATGTCCAAAGAACAAAGAGAACTCCTCAAAAGAGCCCGCAGTCTGAGAGACTAAGGATTCAAGTTTGTATGGTCCAAGGGAGGCAACATTTACGTAAGAAAAACGGAAACTTGTAATATTATAAAAAAACTTTGTAGTGAGGATATTGATAAACTTGTACAGCAGGATTAGTTTTTTCACCAGCTTCTCTGTAAGTAATGTAAAAATGTCCAATTTAATTTTGATCTCTTTCCTTCAAATAAGTTTTTCAGTAAACTTGATAGTGATAAATTTACACAACTGCTGTCTTCTGAGGATTGGGAGCATACTCTGCGGCACACTGATCCTGACAAAATTGCAGAAAGTATCGTAAACAAGATAAAATTTTATATTAAAGGAAGCACCAACAAAATAAAAGTTAAATGTAAGAAACAATTTGTCAGGCCCTGGATGTCGCAGGGGCTCCTAAATTCAGTAAGGGAAAGAGACAGGCTTAAAAAAATATCCACATGTAATCCTGGAAGCGAACTGGCCTTAAATAAATATAGGGAATATCGAAACAAACTTACCAAGCTCATAGGCAAAACCAAAACACATTACTATAAAACCCTTTTCGATAAGCATACTAATGACCCTAAAAAAATGTGAAATGTTATTCACAGCCTAACAAATGGTAAAGACAGTGTAACACAAATTAAAGCGATCAAAGATGGGAGAGATGTGGTGGTAAGTGATCCAAAATCAATGGCCAATATACTCAATAAATACTTTAGCTCAGTAGGGAAGAACCTTGCGAAAAAGATAAATAAATCAGAAGAAAACAGGGAGATTGAAGATATCTGCGAGAATTCTATGTATCTTGCACCCATAACAGAGAGGGAAATCTTAAAAGAAATAACCGGCCTTAAAAACAATACTGCATGTGGGGAAGATGAGGTATCTGCAGAAATGATCAAAAATCACAAAGAAAAACTAACTAAGCCACTAATGCACCTAATAAATACCATTTTCCAAACAGGAACATTTCCCTCAATTTTTAGAAGTGCTGTTGTAGTACCTGTTTTTAAGGCTGGAGACAGGTTAAATGTTAGCAATTACCGACCTATAGCTTTAACTAGTATCTGGGCTAGGCTTGTTGAAAGGTGCATTAAGGAGAGATTGTGGAACTACCTTGAAAAATTTAATATTATATCCAAAAATCAATTTGGTTTTAGGAAGGGATATGGAACCAATGTTGCAATTGACAAGGTTAGCAATCATGTCGTTTCTTCTTTAAATGAGGGCTCCAAGCCTTTGGCAATCTTCCTAGACTCGCAAAGGCCTTCGATACTGTGGACCATCGAATTATGATGTCCAAGCTGGAGCGTATCGGTGTTAGAGGTATTGTTCTCAAACTTTTCCAATCATACTTGAGCGACAGAGTACAAAAAGTAAAAATAGGAGACAACTTTAGTAAGGAGGAGGTAGTGGAGTTTGGTGTTCCGCAAGGTACAGTTTTGGGCCCATTACTCTTCCTAATATATGTGAACTCTCTCACAAAAACTCTAGATTATAGAGCTAAAATCTTGTGTTATGCTGATGCTACGGCAGTACTTATGAAGGCTGATACCTGGCAAGAATCTCTGGAAATAGCCGAAAAGAGCATGACTATAATAAAACACTGGATGGACAGCAATCTCTTAACGTTGAATGTTCAAAAATCTTTTTATATACCATTCTCTATAAACAACGTAAATATTCCTACTTGTAGCATTGATTTCCACAACCGTACATGTACAGATATCTCAAACTGCAAATGCAGCAACAGTATAGCACAAAAAGACAATATCAAATATTTGGGTGTCTATTTTGACCAGCATATGAGGTGGCATGTACATGTGGATCGCATTGTTAAGGCACTTCTGAGAATGGTCTACAAATTTTATGAATTAAGACAAATTGTCTCACAAAAAACAATAAGACAAATTCGAGGGGTGCGACACTCTTTGATATTTTGTACAATATTAGTTTTTAAAGGATTATCAAGTATTAGGCAGTATTAGTGAATAATATTGGATATTAGTAAATATTACATGATTTTAATTCAAATTCAAATTCTTTATTCATGTTATTATACAGAGCAGAGTACTTACACACGTCAAAAATGTAATAAAAAAAATAGAGTAAAGCACTATTCATTATATAAAAATTCTAAAAAAAATTGTAAAACTTAATCCTAATTTACCACAATTTAAAAAACAAGAATTTAAAAAACAAGTCAGGTACTATAGAATACATCACACTTTCAAAGGATAACATTACAATTAAAAAATTCACTAACACTATTAAATCCCTTACTCAGAAGAAAATGTTTGAAAGCCCTTCTAAAAGTATTGGGGGGCATCTCCCAAACGTGAGGGGGCAGCTTATTAAAAAGCCTGATCCCAAGGAAGCCAGGGCCATCTTGACCTCTTTTAAGTCGTCTGTGCGGGGGCACTAGTTGCCCACGGTTGCGGGTTTCATAGGAATGCACATTCTCATGCCTGTCAAGATTATGCAGGTTATTCCTCACATGCAGTACACATTCAAGAATGAATTGAGCAGGGACGGTCAAGATCCCTAGGGACACAAACGCGTGTCGACAGTCATCACGGTATGATAAGTTTGCGATAACCCTAACTGCACGTCTCTGGACACGGAAGACATCTGTTGCGCCAGTACAATGGCCCCAAATTAAAATTGCATAAGATATATGGGAGTGCAAAAGGGCAAAGTATGCCTGTCTCAGGACTGACTGGGATACACTGTCTGACAGCCTACGAAGTAGAAAGGTGTTTGAGCTTAATTTGGAAACCAAGGAAGATGTGTGATGATTCCATCTTAGTCTAGAATCTAAAGTTATGCCTAAGAATTTAACAGTGACATCATCTTCCGGAAGCCATCTCATGGAAAAGACCATGTTTTGAGTTTTGGCCATGTTCAAGAACAAATTGTTGGCCTTGAACCAGAGCTCTGCCCTTTCCTGCGCCTCACGCGCCGCCGTCCTAGCTCCCTCGTAATCATGGCTGGTGCAAGCTATGGTAGTGTCATCCGCGAAGAGGGTGTACCGGGCGATGTGATCTGCTCGAGGTAGATCATTTATATAAATAAGAAACAAAAGGGGTCCCAAGATTGACCCCTGTGGTACACCAACCAGCACCTCCCTCTCCGAGGATTCCACACCACCAACCCTCACCACCTGAGGACGGTTTGACAAGTAACTAGATAGAACTGCAATACTACTATCGGAAAAATTATATTTTTTTAGTTTGGCAAGTAAAATTTTCCGTGAAACGCAGTCAAAGGCTTTGCTAATGTCGCAGAACGTCCCGGACATGTACGTACCATTTTCAAAGGACTCTTGTATCTGAGAGACCAGATTAAGAACAGCTGATGTTGTATTTAAGCCACTCCTGAATCCGAATTGGCTGTCGGTAAACAGGTTCTCAGTCTGAAAAAAGTTAATGATACGTACGGCAAGAAACTTCTCAAAGATCTTTGAAAGTATTGGCAGTAGTGATATCGAGGGATCAACAGCATCCTCCTTTTTATAAACCGGAACCACAACCGCACTCTTTAGAACCGATGGAAAGCTATTCTCTCGTAGACACTGATTCATAAGTTTAGTCAAGGGGATTATTATCAGCTCTTTGATACCTTTAATGATTTCAACTGTGAAACCAAAACAGTCTCTGCTCTTTTTGCTTTTTGTGTTGTTTATTATGTCTCTAACCTCGTTATAGGTAGCATCCTGAAAATAAAAAGTGTTTTCAGGTACTACCTGAATGAAAGAGAGTGGGTCAACATCCGAAACACCAATTTGTGCCTGTAGTTCAAGTGCTACATTTATAAAGAAATCATTAAGTTGATTAGGTGGAATATTTGGTGTTTCAGATTTTTGACTTGATACCTTCCGTTGTTCATTAATAATGTTCCACATACACTTAGTGGGATTTGTGGCACTTCTAATTAGTTTATTATTAGCTTCTATTTTGGCTTTTTTTATACAAAACCGATAAGATTTTTTGTAATTTATGAATTGTTGTTTGGTCTCTGGTGAAGGGTATTGAATTGAAAGTTCTCTTAAAAAGTTTAAAATTTCTCTCATTGATTTTAAGTCATCATTGAACCAATTGATGACTCGATTTTGATTTCTACGGTTGACATACGTTTTTTGAGGAAATGCATGCATTAGAGCTTTAACTAAAACATCCAAAAACAGAGAAAATTTGGCATCAGCAGTTATTTGAGCTTGAATGATAGAGTCCCAAGTTACTTCGCTGATACAATGAAAAAATAGTGCCTTTCCTCTTTGTGTTATTGGCCTGCATACTACCCTTGTCAAATCAGTGTGATGAATCTTCAAGGGGACAGAGAACTCTACAATTTGACAAAGATGGTCAGAAAAAGCAGTGTCAAGCAGTGTCACCTGGCAGTCCCGCCTTTCATAACTAATGAAAACATTATCAAGACAACTACCACCACGAGTAGGTTCCATAACCAATTTAGCCAGGCCAAATGATTGGAACAAAGCGCAGAGTTCAGTGGACTCTGTAGAGTTGATATTGAAGTGCACGTTGAAATCTCCAGCCACAACCATTTGACCATAACCCGCAACCATGTTCAACGACCTCTCCATGGCATCAAGAAACAGATTTGTTGGTCCTGATGGTGCCCTATAAACTGCAACAATGTATATATTAAGTTCTATTATATGTATGCAACAAATTTCTATGATTCTCTCCTCAGTAAGGGACCCCATTTCATCTAAAACCTTAAAATTAGTAGTAAAATTTGATTTGACCAATATTGTTGTGCCTCCGCCCCTATGGAAGGTGCGATAGGAAGCCGCTGCGAGGTTATAGCCTGGTATACCAAAAAGAGTAGCTTCATTTTCAGTCAACCAGTGTTCACTTAGGCAGATAATGTCTACGTTCTTGTCAACCAAGAAAGCATCAATTTCATTGGTCTTGTTCCTGATGGACTGGATATTCTGGTGGAATAGTCGTATTTTTTGCCTATGACCAGTTAAGCTGTTTGGGAGGGGGTTTTGCCCTGCGTTTTCCTCATTTGAGGCCCTATTTTCCTCAGGTTTAAAAAATCGTTGACAGTTAGACCCACTGGCCAGAAACCACGATCCAGCAGCTCATCCCTATGTTCCGTTAATACTTGCACTTTGAAAGAGCTGTATTTGTGCTCAGTCTTGGTTTTTAATTGTTCACATATCATAGCTGAAACGCCATTTTCCTCTAGGTACGATTTTATTTCGTCGGGGTTGGTTTCTGTGTCGAATCCTGATACAAACAGCCAAATGAAATTTGCTTTCTTTGCTACTCTCAGCCCTGTGTAGTTTTCTTTATTGCCCTTTATTGCATTGGGTCTGATTTTCGGGTCCGCTTTAAGTTTTTTTTTGCGAAAAACGGTTTTCCATTCGCTCTGACCTTCATGGGGGCTTTTTTTTGCAATGTCCATTCGTTCACTGGGCAAATTTACAGAATTTTCCGGGAGAACTTCTTGGTTTTCAGTGTTTTTATTTTTATTTTCTGGTAATGTCAACGACAACGTCTTGCCTGTGTTGTTGACATCCGAGACAGCGTCAATACTGTCAACAGCATCAACCTCAACCTCAAAGACCTCATCATCCTTGAGCGAGTCATTTGAACCGAGTTCAATGTTCGAACCAGCAGAGTTGTTCGGTAGTTCATTCGGTAGCACTGGGTTCACTTGGCCTCTTGCAGTGTTGCCACTTTTCGAGTTGGAACTGACGCTAGTTTTCCCTGTCTTTGTTTGTTTACCTTTTTTTCCAGGTTTAGAATTTTCCACTATTTCTTCGAGGGACTCGATTTTCTTCTTCAGCTCGCCTTCGCTTTCTTCAAGACGCTCGATTCTCCGTAGCATTTTATTTATTATCGTTTCTAAATGAGCAATATCTTGCGATTCCGGTTTTGAGGTTACCTGGTGGACAATTTCCTCAGAGTGGACACAAATCGCATTTCTCTGCGCTCCAGCCTGCCTCAAACATGCTGGATGGAAAAATGCATCGCACTTTTTACACTGGACTTTAGAAACAACTTCTTTTTTACAGTGAGCACAAGTTTCTCGTATTTTTTTCGGGACGGAACCAACACTTGACCTATCAGCTCCCGCCATCTTGGTTTTTAGCATGGATTATCGGATTATCTTGTATTAGAACAGATTATCCGCGGGATTATCCAATATTATGAATTAGTCAGTATTATAAGATTTTAGTAACTATTATTGATATTAGCAAGTATTATTAGATATTATTGGGCATAGATAATAATTTTTTTGTATTAGCATGTATTATTGTAATAAAAAACAGAGGTAGGTATAGGGAGTACACAAAAAGATTACCTAATTAAGATTAATGAAATTCTCATGTAGTTTTTGGTCGATTAGGGTTTTGAATTATTAATTTGCATAGATTGAGTATTATCTATCTAACACATTCACAAGTAGAGTATATTTATTCTGACCTGAAACACTGCATTATACGAGGATATTTCAACATCGCGTCGCTCTCTCCTATTAATTTCATAAAAAAATCTATTGTAAAGTTTCCCTGTACAAAATATAAGCAGTGCGGAAATATCGCTACAGTAGCACAAAATAATAATTTAGGTTGGCACGCGCCTATAGGTTGAATTATTGGGGTGGGCTACTTACGTTTTTCCGGGAAGAATGCTGTTTCATTCCAGGTATTATTTAGTTGTGTGATTCGATATTGATTATCACCATTTAAAGAAATAAAAATTATATGACGCCTATGTTCTCTATTTGTTTGATGTATGCTGACTAGATGTTTTTTTAGTGTTTCAGTTTGGATTAAAAACACTATACCAGCCCTAAAAAACTTAACATTCTGCTCAAACTCCCTGTATTTTTTCTTTATTGTTTGCGTTTCCCATCTCTGTATAAGAAAGGTATCAAACCCGTCTAAAGATATTGGACCGTGAAAAATAAATTTAGACTGTACACTTTGGTATTCTACCTTTTCTGGTCAATAAAACTTATCCAGGGATTGTTTTAAGAATTTCAACCGAATATTTTTATTATTCAGAATTGACTCGGCTTTGCCAATATAGGAGGTGTCATCAATAAATAGCATAATATTTTTCCAATTCCACTGGATTTTTCTTCTGAATTAGATTCAAAACTTGCAGTATTAGCTGCGTCATCAATTCCATCTAAGTCTTCATTAGAATCTGAAAACCCATCAACACTAGAAACACTTGATGATTTTTCAGATTCACAAATTTTTTCAATTTCTTGGTTTTTTAGCAATAAATAAATCAATAATAATTTCGACGAACTCTGCAGATAGGTACCATCGTCACCAAAAGTATCTGGGACAAAAATAATTCATATTAATCAATCAATCAATCAATCAAAATATACTTTATTGTCGGAAAATAAATTTCATTGACAAAGCATGATCTTAAATAATGTGCAAGTATTTAAAAATTATCGGGTTATAAAAAAAAAAAAGAGGTACAACCAATAAAATAAAAAATAAACATAAACATAAATGTCAAAGCATAATCCTAAGCAACACATGTACAATTTGTACTACATCAAACTATAGAGTCATAGAAGGTACAGCCAATACAGAAAAAACATAAAGGTTGCGGTCAGAACAAAACAAAACAATGAAACAAACAAAATTAAAATTTTTCAGTTAAAAATTCATTAATATGATAGTAGGCTTTTCCATGTAAAAATGTTTTGAGCTCTAGTCTAAACTTTTTAAAACCACCTATCTGCCTTAAGTTAACAGGCAGATGATTAAAAATTTGCCTACTTTTATAAATTAGTGAATTTTGCGTCAATGCAGTCTTGGGTATAGGAAGCTGAATTTTAAGAAGTTGCCTAGTTGGATAAGTTCTTGGATATTCTAACTCATCATAATGTTTTTTGTGCATAAAGCAAGCAGTTTCCATGATAAATATACAGCATACTGTATATTCCTGTCATTCCTTTCAATTAGGCAATTCAAACCACGTGACACTCAAGATGGCGTGGCGGCCACACATGGGCCAAAAATCACTAAAAAAGATCTAGTTTCTGCCCGATTTAATAGTTTAGGTACCTTGTCAACAAATATCGTATTAAATAATCAAAATCAAAGTTACAAGCAAAACTCTAAGCAAAATAATTTAAAATACACATAAAAACATATTCAAAACAAGCTTGCTTGGCCGCCACGCCATATTGAATTTTCCTTTTTGACAGATGGATTAAATTGCCTAATGCATTTAATTGACCTTTTGTTTGGACGCCATATTGCGGTGCGCGAATATAGTTGCCAAAAGAAGAAAACAAAAATTACTATCGGGTTGTCAACATTAAAAACAAAAGTAACTAATGGCGATTTCCATTTGTCAATCAGTGCGCACTGAGTGTATCCGCATCTTTTTCTAAAAGCATGTAACATGTAAGGATAAGGATTAATTTTTTGGCGATTTCCATTTGTCAATCTGTGCGCACTGAGTTTATCCGCATCTTTTTCTAAAAGCATATAACATGTAAGGATAAGGATACATTTTTTTTGCACTGGTTCGACAAATGGAAAACGCTATAAATGATTGATCTTCACTATCCTTATTATTTCTATTCTGTCCAATACAAGATAAAATTGATGGCTTTTCTTTTCAAAAACCAATGAACTATAGCAAAAACTGGAATGCACATACATTGCCATATTTGCCAAAAAAATGTAGCCATGAAAGACAGATGCAACAAAGGAGAATGTTGTTTTTTTCTGTTGCTCGCTGACATATGACGTTTTGGAAAATTTTGTCATATTTACCTTCACAGGGTTCATCAATTGGAATACGTGTTGGAAGCAATTTCCGCCATTTAACATAATGAGTGCGACAAAAACAGGCATCCAAACATTCGTAATAGGCGGCAAATTTAAATTTCAAATGTAATTTATTGTAACTTTTGTTTTTAATGTTGACAGTACGCTAGCAATTTTTTTTTCTACTTTTGGCAACTATGTTCGCGCACCGCAATATGGCGTCTAAACAAAAGGTCAATTCATTAATTTGACAAATATTTGACACCTAAAATCATATAATAGTACAAGAGCTAACATGATGAGGTCCCAGTTACTTTTGGTGACGATGGTACATATTGCTTGTTATTTTCAAAATTAGGTTCCGGAACAGTACCTACATAAGTAACTATTAGGGTACAAAATTATGTTTTTCTTCTAAAGAGAGCAATCCGTTTTTATTTAACTTGAACCAACGACAGAGAACATCAATCTTTAACACAATACACACGTGTTCAATAACTTTGCTAAGAGTTGTGACTATTGGTGTCCTTGTTTCTTTTGAGGAATAAAGAAAGATACCCATAGACTGGGATTGCAAAAAAAATCCAAATATAGTCGATAGATATCTCTTGCCGCAGCAATATTATAAAATTATTAGATATTAGTCCAATATTATTCGATATTATAAAATTAATATGAATTAGTGAACTATTTTGGGATTTGTAGATTAGTTCATATTATTAGTATTATATAAAATTAGCAGGTATTTTGTAAAAGTCATGAAATATTACCAGTATTAGTCTTGGTATCAGTGGATATTAGTGGATTATCATAGGATTATTGATATTGGTATAGATTATCCGCGATTATCCAAAGGTTGTACAATATATTAGTGAAGTGTCGCACCCCTCGGACAAATTTATCAAGTTCTTGTGCAGCCCATCTTAAATTATGGCATCGCCTCCTGGGGTGCTGCATGTAACAATGTTTTTTGGCCTCTTTGTTTGTGTCTCAAAAGTATATAGGTACTTAAAGTAATGCTATTTAAAAAAAGGTTATACAGTTCTGAAATGCTCTTCAAGGATGCAGGTTTGCTGAACATAAGACAGTTGTATATTGAAGATATTATCAAGAAATACTATAAAAATAAAATTATTTTACCTTATGTAAATCACGAAAAAGAAACTCGATCAATTGCAAATAATTCCATGGCTCTTCCACAAATAAATTTCGCAGCTACTCACATATACTCTTCCTAAAATAATCAATTTACTACCCATTAACTATAGAACTCTATCATATAATAAAATTAAGGAGGAACTAAAGGTTTGGATAGTTCGGAATTACGCAGTCATCGTCTCAAATATTCGTTGGTTTCGGGCATAGGCTTCGATACTGTTGTGTATTAAGTACCTAATAAGGATTATTTTTGCTGAGTTAAAAACAATCAGAATTATTTTGTCATCATCTTAATCTGATGTTTCTCTCCAAATTATCATCAATTTTATAAATCTTGCCATAGAATGAACTGAATATTTTGATTTTTTCAGACTCACAACAAAAGTTTCGAACTAATGAAAAACCAAATTTACGACCTGATTGGTTTGCGCAGCAAAATAATCAGCGGTACGCTGCCCATAGACGAAATCAAGCGGGTGACCAAACAAGCGGCCGAAGAAATTGACATTGGCAACAAAACTTTCGGCTTGGATTTAGTGGTTCGAGACAAAAATGGAAGCCTGATCAATCCAGATGTGACCAGCACTATACAGCTTTTCAATTATCATAAGGCAGCGACTGAAAGAATGAATAATAGGTGTAAGGTGAGTCACTAAACAGCAAATTATGGATTTATGACTTGATTTGTGCCGTTTTTTTTTGGATTGCCATAAGAGCAAATAAAAGTTATTAAAAACATATTTGTATTACTACGTCTAATATTTATATAATTCGATAGGGGGATGAGAAAGATTACCAACCGAAAACCGCTATCCAACAATACTCAAACATATTCTTAGTGGCAGTGAAAAATTTTACATGTAAAATGTACGAAGATGCTGAATTGTTGATGTCACTGTATGACGCTAAGGAATTTAAACCAATCACAGAAAGTTATGTTGTTAAGTGGACCAAAGAAGGACTGATGAGCGATTTGGATCAGATGTATAATTTGAGAGTGATGTTTACTGTGAGTGATATATAGATATTCTGCTTTTTATTGTAAATTTGATGCATCACACATTGCTCTTATTTCATATATTGCCTAATTAAATTATTATTTTTTCTATTTTAAAACCTATTTGTTTTGAACTTCTCACAATGATCTGGTTGTTGTATAATGTATTGTGTTTTTGCCTAGGATTTGGGAAAGAAAGACCTCGAACGGGAAAAAATCTACTTGGTTTGCTACGTAGTGAGAATAGGATTGATAAAAGTGAAAGAAATCGACCACAGAAGGAGTTCGCTGAGTGTGAACAATAAAAAAGTTTCAACGCATGAGAATATGAGAAGGGCCTGCGGTGTGGCAGCAATGGACATTACCAGTTGTATAAATTCTAAGTTTGATACAGATCTTGAAAAGGAGTTTGCCGTACCATTCATAAGGTAGGTAATAAATTGGAGACATAAGTGTCAAGTACAATGTTGTAAGATCTATGGTTGTAAGATATTTCAATTTTAATTGCTTCAATATTTTGCTGTGAAAAATATTCTTCTGTTAAAAAATATGTTTTATCAATTTTCCTTATATTTCAGTTGTGAAAAAGATAATCTAGACCAAACCCTAAGAAAAATAATTACCACCAGCAAGGAGAAAATTGAAAACAAAAATCAGGCTCTGTTTGTCAGTATGAAATTACTTAGAGGAGACCTCAAACAAGTGAGTGAGGCACTCATAAAACTTGTACAAATTGTTCTTTTATGCAAATCATTTTAGGTTCGAGAAGAAAATCCCCATTTGGTCCTCGGCAATGTGTCCCGAGCAAGAAAAATGGGTTTTCCTGAAGTTATTTTACCTGGCGATGTTAGAAATGATCTCTATATAACTTTGGTAAACGGTGAGTTCACCAAGGGCAGTAAAACTAGTGAGAAAAATGTAGAAGTTACCGTGAAGGTGTGTAATGAAAAAGGACAGCCTATACCTGTGAGTATATATATATTTTTTTGGTTCTATGTGTGGATATTGGGCTTTTTTTTTTGACTAAATTTTGAATCTAGACACTTGCTAATATTTATATTTCAATTGGCCTTAATTTGGGACACTTTTTTTTCTTTGAGGAAAATGTTTGAGCAGAGATTTGAATGAAATTTAAAAGAAATAAAATCCCTCTGTTTGCTCAACAAACAACAAAAGTCAAAGTCATAAGAATTTGGACTGCAAAACTATTGAACTTCTATTGAAACCATTTCTAGAGGATTTAATTGACCCTAATTTGATCATAATTACGTTAAGATTAGAGTTGTGAGACAAAATGTGTCTCAATGTTATTTTTGAAAAAATTGAATTTTTCTTGAATACATTGGGGGACGTTTTAATTTTTCTTTGTACTTACTTTGCATTTCTACCTTTATCAACTTTGTTTGTTTTTCTAGAAAACGTTTTTATGCTGGTTCTGTTGATAATTTCTTATTACATAATGGGGTATATCAGCTACTGAAATATTAGTCTAGGAAAATTGTCGATTTTCAAAAAAAAAAATCCTACCCAAAAGAACTTTTCAGGGATGATAGAGGGAGGGTGGGTGATCATAAAACCGAAAATATCAAACATTCAACCCTCTGGCGTTTTGCGCTATAGGGGTGGAAAGTGCGCCATAGGCGATTACTTGATACCTATTGATTTTACAAAAAAATGTTTCAAATAAAACATGTGCAACATTATTTGATCTACAATGTTTATCTAAAGACTTTTTTGATTAAGGGCCGTCTGTGGTCATAGGGGCCGTTTGAAATTTTATAATGAAAATGAAAAATTTTAACCAACGTGAAAAAAATTTCTACAATTCATACAACATTTTTGCTTTATGAAGTTTTTACTCACCCCCTGCCGTTTTTCAATAGGGGTAGTTTAAAGTTTTTTCATTTTTTTTATTTCTTAATAAAAGTTTTATAAGATGACATTTTCTACAATTTTTCCTAATCAACTTTTTTTGTAACTCACTCCCATTCAGCGGGGGGACACTTCCCTCGGGGAAATTTTGGTTTTTAGGGGTATAAATTTATTTATTTTTTCTTATCTCGCCTTTAGTGCACATAATAAGCTGCAATTAACATTGTATTAAAAGGATTTTTTTTTTACCATCTTTTCGTTTTTAGGGGTAGTTCGCCTATTTTCAACTTTACAAAAAAAAATTATTGAGAAAACTTGTTCATTTTATTATTTTGAGCAATTTTTCTCTATAACTTTTTTTTGTAAAGTTGAAAATAGGCGAACTACCCCTAAAAACTAAAAGGTGGTGGAAAAAAATCCTTTTGATACAATGTTAATTGCACCTTTTTATATGCACTAAAGGCGAGAAAAAAATAATTAACTAACGGACTAGGTTATGAATCTATAGTGAGGTTAGGTTATGGATGGAGATCGGAATTTTAGTGTAAATATTGTAAAAAAGGAGTGTTGGATGCTGTAATCTGTTGCGTGTGTGAGGCCTGCTATCACCCAAGTTGCTCAAGTAGGGTGGAAACCCAAAACAGCAACGGAAAATTCACTTGTTGTGAAGACCTAAAAAAAAGTAAGGTTAACCTACAAAAAGGAAGGAAAAACAGCGAGAAAGGAGAAAACTTAGTGAAAATGGATGAAAGAAAACTCAGGAAAATTATCAAGGAGTCCTTCCATCAATTCTTTGAACCTGTTCAAAAAACAATGGAGGAAAAAATGAGTGATATTCAGGATTCCATACAGTTTATGTCCAATTCTTTTGAGGAGCAAAAACAAAAATTTGACAAGATTCTCGAGGAGACACTGACCCTTAAAAAAGAAAATGTGGAATTGAAGCAAAGATTGTCCTTCTTGGAGGAAAGATCAATCATCTGAAAAATCAAGAAACCTCATTATTTCGGGTATACCAAAACAACCTCTGAGCTAAATACAAATATTGTTAACAAAGTATTTAAAGCAATGAAGCTGCCCTCAAACAATGAAGTTATCTCAGAAAGCTACAGGGTGAACAAGAACGAGGATGGCCCATTTTTTTTTAAGTTACTCGATACACAAACCAAAAAGGATATTATTAAGGCAATCAAACTAAGAAAAGGCCTAAGTACAAGGGAGTGTGATTTGGCTGGGGAAGATCGTAGGCTGTATATCAATGAGGACTTACCTATTGGCAAACGAGAACAAGGGAGGCAAAAAGGATACCGAGCTGCATTTTGTCTAAATGGCATTATATATAACGTGACCATACGTCCCCGTATTCAACGGGACCGTCCCTTATTTCGGTTCGCCGTCCTGGTGTCCCCGAGAAACGCTACGGGACGCAAAATTGTCCCGTTTTCAAAATGGGGCAATAAAACAAAATATCAGTGTCATATCATATGTCATATTTTATGCTAAAATATATGCTTAAATTTCACTTCAGTTAGGAATAGAGTCTTCGGTCAACGGTTCACCTGGTACTCAGACGCACCCCTGCATCTAGGGTCTTCCTTGAAGGTCGTGAGTTTAAAATGGACACTTGCTACTATTTGACAAGTTAGTTATATCAATTCTAAACGTTTAAGGCCTCTTCACGGTGTGAGGAAACCTCAAGTAGCGACTAAAAATTCGACGCGACGATAGCGCACTTTCCGCGCAATTTGTTTATTGACTTAGTTGTTTGATACTCACGAAATATTTTTGTATGCTGTTGTATAATATATAGATTGTAGTTTGTAGTAGTAACTAAATCCGAAGTGTATTGTTTTAAAATATTATTTAAATATGCCGAAACGCAAGTAAGTGTACGTTCAATGTTATTATAGTTTTCCTACGACTACATACAAAAATGACAAAATCCGCATTAGTTGATGTTTTGGGAAGCGCTAAATATCACACACGTGCCGAAATTACTTTCAATACGCGTGCTAAAAGTACTTTTAGCACACGTGTGGAAAATCATGTTGACATTATATTTGATTGACGTCACAAAATGACAATTTGCTTTCAATATGTGGGTTGAAAGTACCTACCTACTTTCGCACGTGTGTTGAAAATGAAAAGAAATGAAATAAGAGAAAATTGGTGGTAATCGGTTTCTTGTCGTAGGAAAAATGGTTTAAATCACTTGTGAGAAAGCGTCTATCATACACTCGTGTGATTTTCGCACTTGTGATGAAATTTGTCACTTTCTACACACGTAATGTAATATACTGTTACAAGCTTAATACCCGTTTACAAGCAATACTCCCTCGGATGTCAAATGTCGCACAGAATAGAATTTAAGTGGTTCCCATTGTCCCCCATTCCCGCTTGTCCCGTTTTGAGTCCACAAATAAATGGTCACTTTAATTATATACCTGAAAAATTCTGACCTCGACCAGCCTATAAAAATTAGAAGAGAGCAGGATCTCATCTAACATAGATAAGTAAAGGTAATATATTAAATCAATATTAAACATGTAAATATTAGGAGCATTTACAAAAATTTTGATCAATTTCAAGTATTTTTGGAATCTATTGCTAAATCCTTTGATATGGTCACGTTCACCAGTACTCAACATGTTGAATGATTAGTTAACGGCTTTGTTGAAAACAGATAAAATTCAGCTCTAGACTAATCAAAACTGTTCTACCTTGTGTATTCCACTTGTTGGAACAAAGCCGTTTACTAATCACTCAACATGTTGAGTACTGGTGAACGCGACCATAGTAATGTCAGAGTCTCATAATGTGTATTGCCTAAATAATTTCAACATACCCGGATACACAATATTTTTCAATGAAAGCACTTTAAACAGGTGTGATGGCTGTCTTGTCTATGTCAAGCAAGAGTATTGTACTGATTGCCAAGTGATCTCACATAATAAATTAAAAATTATTAAAGCTACACTGAACAAAAACAGTAGAACTGTTAGGATTTTGGCTACATACAGATCCTTTGCTTTGCCAATAGGAGAATATCTAGAAAGCTTAGAAAGAATGCTCCAGACCTTGAACATGAATCAGAACAATGTGTGGGTCTTTGTTGGTGATATGAATATTGACTTGTTGGCGACTGAATCACAATTGACAAATAATTATCTGACTGTAATGCATGGAAATGGATTTGGAAGTACAGTAAACGAAATAACTAGGAAATCTGAGAGAGGGGGATCCTGTCTTGACCATTGTTTTGTGAAGTGTCAAGGTAATGTTTTTGAAAATATCAGTTCTGTTGTTTTGGAGTTCATTACCCCATCTTGGTCAACATTCCACTGGGAAATCCAACTCAAAACTTTACTAATAAAAAAACGGCAGGGGGTGAGTAAAAACTTCATAAAGCAAACATGTTGTATGTGTTGTAGAAAAATTTGTCACGTTGGTTAAAATTTTTCATTTTCATTATAAAATCTCAAACGGCCCTTATGACCACACTTAATCAAAAAATTCTTCAGATAAACATGGTAGATCAAATAATGTTGCACATCTTTTATTTGAAACATTTTTTTGTAAAATCAATAGGTACCAAGTAATCGCCAATGGCGCACTTTCAACCCCTATAGCGCAAAACGCCAGAAGGGTGAATGTTTGATATTTTTGGTGTTATGATCACCCACCCGCCCCCTATAATCCCTGAAAAGTTCATTTGGGTAGGAATTTTTTTTTTTGCAATACATGTATTTTTCGACTATTTTCCTAGACTATATGTAGATTTTCATAATAAAGTATTACTTACCATCTAAAATTCTTTTTAATCTCTTGCTCCAGTCACTATATTAAATCTTTTTTGAAATTATGGTTCGAAAAGTCTTTTAGTGTTTTAACAAATATTACATTTTTCAGAATGTGATAAGTCTAGGCGGAGGCGTCCAAGAAATCAGCGAGTACCGCTCTGTTATTTACTACCACGAAGAAAAACCCCAGTGGCACGAAACCTTCAAAATAGCCCTCAGAATCGAAGAATTCAAGTCTTGTCATTTAAAATTCACATTCAAGCACCGCTCCTCCAACGAAGCCAAGGATAAAAGCGAAAAACCATTCGCTATGAGTTATGTGAAGCTCATGCAAGAAAACGGGGTCACTTTGGCCGATTCTCTACATAATCTAGTGGTTTATAAGATCGATTATAAAAAGTTTGACGATAATGGTTTGGAGTATTTTCAATTACCCTGTTCGGTAGGAGAGGTGAAAGAAGGTCAGAAACCATCGCTGGCTGGACTTAGCGCTAGTAGCAAAGATTTGTTTAATATTGCTACAAATATTTGTTCAACGAAATTGACTCAGAATGGTAAGTGAATTGTATTTAATGCAAGTCTTTACTTACATGTTATTAATCTGATATGTTAATACTTTTAATATTTATAGTAAATTTTCTGTGATTACGACACAGTAATCATCAAAATTGCACTATGTTTGTTTGTCAAAAAATTGGACATAGTTTGAGTCACAGCATTTTATCAAAAGAAAACAACACTCTATAACTACTGACTGAAGAGAATCAATTTGCTCACATCTTGTCTTATTTCTGATTTGCGTATAGTTTCATTATTTTATTTCAGTGAATCTCCTCGGATTACTTAACTGGGCCACTCACAAACACACCATATCCGAATCTCTGGAAGCCTTCATGAACGTGGTTGGCGAAGAAATTGTCAAGTTTCTTCAAGACATCTTGGACGCTCTTTTTAATATACTCATGGACAATCCTGAAAATGACAAATACGATATTATGGTTTTCGAATGTCTATTGCACATCATCAGTTTGGTGACCAATGACTGGAAGTATTTGCATTTTGAGCCGGTACTCGATTTGTATATTAAGGAAAGTTTTAGTGCTACTTTGGCTTACAAGTAAGTCAAGTTTATTATAAAATTTTATTATTCAACAGTAATAAAAAAATTCTTTTTTATTACAGAAAGTTAATCTCAATCCTCAAAACAATAATTGGCAAAGCCAGCTACAGCACCGATATCCGTTCCAACGACAACCTCGTCTTTCGTACCATGAAAGCTCTACAATATATCATGAGGTTCGTGTCCAGGTCCCGTATCCTCTACTTGGAAGTCTATCCTGAAATTAATCCGGAAGACGAATTTGTTGAAAGTATTAGGGAACTGTTGAGAGATATTATTTATATGATGTCGTCTGGGAATGATAAGTTCTTGAGGGAACAGGGAGCCTGTTTGAAGTACTTTCCGAGTACTGTGCCAGATATATTGATAATTTTTGATAAGTGCGAATTGAGGTAAGAACTATTTTATTGATTTGAACTTATTTTTTTTTTTTTGTTAAAAACTCATATTAAAACGATACCCAATTACATTTGGATTACAAAAAAGTTGTAAGGTAAAGTTGATCAGAATGTAATCATCTGTAACTTTTATTTAGGTCATTTTGTTGAAAAAAAAAATAATAATAAAAAGGCCAATAGGGCTGAACACACAAAGCTTTCGGCTCAATAATCAGGACACAGTCTCCAATCACCTCTGAAAAAATGCTCTCATAACATAAACCCACCCAAAAAAATTCACTGGACTAAATATGAATCCCATTATGTAGCTTGAGAAAAACGACACTCATTGATAAAAAACACTAGCTATAAGCAGTATTCTGTTGAATTTCCTAAGGTTCTGATCACGTGATCACATAATACTGTCAGACAAGCTAGAAATTATATGGATTTAAGAGGTACATCACTTTGATGAAGGACATTTCTTTTCAGCTGATGTATTTTTATCAGTCCATAAAAACGAAGATATCTCGAAAAATTGTAGAATTCGGGGATTTTTGACACTTTTTTCAAGAAATAAAATAAATCAGGTTTGATTGATTGTTTTTTTTTCTAGTTATCTCTTGTGTGATCTGCTCAACTGTATCCCACCAGGTCGACTCACCAAACAAAAAATGATGACCATAAACGACATTGTCCACAGCAAATTGTGCCTGTATCCAGAATGTAGACACATAATGTTTCCTTTGATCACTAGCCAGGTCAAAACTTTGCTTGAGGCTAAGGACGAGGTAAGTTTTAAATTTGTTTTTTACAAAAGAATTTATCAGACCTTTTTTTTTGTTATATCTAAAAACAAGATTTTATAGGCTCTGATATTTTGTACATACTGGTTTGTAAATAATTTATAACTTTTGAGTAATTAATAAAATAACAGATTGTAATTGTAAATAAAATCCATATAATTTATTATTTGTTTCATGTTCTACCAAAATCAAATTCAAAATGTTAGCCATTTAATGTGTAGACAAAATCTGACCTAAAAAAAATTGTCGCATCTAAAAACCAAAAAAAAAAATTGCTTGTTATCGCTCTCTTGCTATCAAAAATTGCTTCTTTCGACAAGAAACTGTAACATAATCGCACTTTTACAGCTCGTTCACGACTTCATCTAACCGATTTTTCTCACTGTAAACAGTAAGTAAAAAAGTGTTCATAACTACAATTATAGAATCTACAAAACACTTCACACTTTGAGTATTTCAATTGTTTGTACTTCATTACTTCATCACAAGTTATTTATTGTTCTCAAAGCTATCGAATCCTGCACGATTTTTATTCTTTTCAAACAGAGAATCGACCCTTCTTGCACTGAGAACGCCTTGGCCACCATTTCAACAACGATACATTATTCTAGGTACTCCTTATGATAATTATTATTTCATTTTCAATATTCTTTGGCACTCTTTACTATACCTTTTTTCTTTTACGGTTAATTTCTTTCTAAATAATAGACCTATCTATTTTACCAGACAAAGAGGCAATAATACGAAAACTTTATCAGATAAAAAAAGACACAGAACGCTCATTGCGCAAGACGAGGCAAAACGTACCAAATTATGTTAGACTTACGTATAGCAATCCTTTTTTCTTATTTGCACGGGATAAAAAGGGAAGGAGAAAGACTGCATGTTGTTCAACGTATTTGTCAATGAAAATGTCAAACAATTTATGCATGTCACTTTTCAAGTTATGATGTCAAGTTGAATATCAACCGTACTTTTATTCTTGTCAGACTACGGGCAATGAACAAGGACAAGCAGATGTCCAGCGTGTAAAACGAACACCTCTCACCTGTACTAGTTAGCCAATAGAAAGGCATTGCCTCGTGTTGCGCGCGCATGCCAGGTAGAATTGTTGATAGGTCTATTGTTAAAGTTCACTGTTCACAAAATTTAACTTGAAAATTTGAGGACTTTAATTAGTTTAGTTAAGAAATCGACGTTTAGAATAGCATGGCATGGGTATGGTAATACTGTTTTGTGACTAGAAAATAGGCAGAAAATTGTCTAGTTTCTAGGCTTCAATTTTTTTTTATCAGAGATACTTAAGTAGTTTTTTAGTTGAATGCATGAATATCTTCAGCACTGTATGTGCAAAAATTTACTTTCCTATAACAATGTCCTTTCCGATTAGTTGGTTCAATGCATAAGTGCATTTGTACTTTTTTTTTTTAACAGCATATAAAACAGAAAGATAAAAGTACAGGTTTTCATTCTGGCCTCATCAATAGTATCTGTTGATGCAATGATTTCGCGTTAACTTTTTGTGGGTCAAATTTGACCCTGTATAATAGAGGCATGCATTTTGCGTTCCATATATCGCTGAAGAATAGAAGCGCAGCGCGCGCCTCCTAGAAATGCCTAGCGAAAAGGGTAGGACAGTACCGATAGTACAATTGATACGGGCGCGTTGCGGTTTGGTGAGTACCCACTCCATGTCTCGGCGGTTCCCAAAAGATTTTCGCGACCGTTGAGTTTTTATCGTACATATTTTCGCCGTTTGAACAATTGATCGTGAGTTAAAGCCTTCCAGGGGCGCCCCTAAAGTTACGAGACCACAAAGCCAAATTGGGTAAGCGACAAAACCTTTTTGCATGACCTCACTTAATTTCTCATTTTTTCGTGTAATAAGGACGCAATAATCGCAATACAGTCCACTAATAATTCAAACATAATAATTGCATCCTCAGTATCTATCTATTGTCATTAGATTCATGTTTATATTTCTAGTTTCTGTGATCGTTATAAACGGTTTATTTTACAACAATCTTATTTATTTAATAATTTTTGGTAGCATAGAACTTTAATCTTGATTTTTACTTAGACACGCATGCAAAGTTATTTTTTTAATTTATTTACTAAAATCTTAAATTTAAATATTGTTTGTCGTTTTTAATCTGAAACTTTTTGTATGTGGAGCGAGGGGGTGAAGCGTATAGCAAAAACAGGTGTGACGTCAGGTGACCATTGGCGTTTTAATCAGTGGCGTAGCCAGCCTTGTAGGGATTTGCTTATTGCAGGAAAACATTGAAGACGAAAAGCCCGCGGAAAATTTCCCCGGGTGCCACGCCCAAAAAAGTTTATTTTAAGCCTTCAAAAACAATTATTTTTTTTTGCCGTGCCACTTTGAAAAACATTTATGTATTAAGAAAAGTAATGTGTGGACATAACGTTAACTTAAAAAAATCCTCCCGGACGTCTTGGAAATTAGAACAAATCCGTGGAAATCCGGAGGAATGACAGCTCCTACTTTAGCCGCTTTCCAGCTGTGTGCTTCAAGCACGGTGCAGCACAGTGTTCTGTGTTTGAAACGCAAAAGTTAGCAAGCTCTCGAAGCGCAGTACGGCTGGAACACGAACACGCGCTTGAAGCATTTGCGCGCGCAAAAGCTCGATTGCGTGCTCAAAAGCGTCAGCTGGAAAGCGGCTTTTGCAGTGGCGGCTCGTCAGAGGAAGCAGGCCCAAAAAATTGAAAATTTAATCTCAGTTTTTTATTCCTGATTCCTAATTAAAATAATAATTTACAAATTACAGTTTCAATATTTCAATGTAATTTAGAAAAATCTGACAACATGATTTCAATCAATCCCGCGCCTTCACGACAAAAATCTGTGAATCTGGGATACTCAGTAATACGAGCCCGAAAGGCCGGAGTTATACGCGAGCCCGAAGGGCCAGAATTATACCATTGTATAAAAAGGCTCGTATATTCCGACTCATAGACTTACACGAAGAATAAATTTTCGCATTGTATAAAATATCCAAAAACATTCACAAAGTAATAACATATTTTCGTCTTTATTTAAACGAGCCACTGCTTTTCTGATTAAAAATGATTTAATACCATTTTTAAAAAAAAATTTTTGGAAACATTTACTAAAAGTTACCAAAGCAGTATGGCAAAGTATTTTACCGAGTGTGGTAGGAGTGCAAAGACCAACAGATTCCAGTCTTTTTTCATATTGCCTGAAAAAGATTAGTGTATCTTGGCCACCTACGCTCAATTCACTTTTTGAAATCTTTACATTTTGCGCAATTAGTGCTTTTGTAAAGTTTGCCGGCACAATATCCTGCAAACATAGTTTCAGAGCACGTCTCCAAATTTATACTTTCAGAAAAACCTATTTCGGCTTCGTCTTCTTCGTCACTTTCTGATTCCTGCTCTGATTCTCTCTCTGGATTGGGTAGCAGAGCGTTGCCTTCAACATTTTCCGTCAGAGGATTTTGAGGGTAATCATACTTTTTCAGCATGGAATCGCTGACTGCCAAAAAAAAAATCATCATCTTCTGCACAGTTCGATGATTCAGCAGAGCGCAACAAACGATTAATAGTTATTTGTCTGAATGTGCATCGTAATCGTTGCGCTGATGGATTGCGGGTATAACCTCCACGCTGCCTAGCAATCGAAAACAAATTCTCAAGATCGTCCTGGTTCAATCTGGATGTTAGAAGATAATTTTGATTTTGGCCCTTCTCTTGATGGTGGAGCTGAAATAAAATAATTCCATTTTATCACCGTTCGAGAAATTAGAGTTTCCTCACTATATCTTTCCCCAAACATCAGAACACAGAGTATTTTTGTATTTTTGAATATTTCATTGAAAGCGCTTACATTTTAAGCTAAACAATTAAAATAATAGACAAAAATAGTTACCGTAGAAAACGGCATTGATTGTTTGTATTAATCCATCAAAGCAATAAGGAGGTCGAGAAGTGGTTTTCTTGTTCCCTGGAGCAACAGGTTTTTTCATCAAACCTTCAAACACTTCTCTCGTCTTCAGTAAAGTCTCTGTAATTTGGGGACTGTTCTCTGATAAAGCACACTTGAGTGGATTTCTATCAAATTTCATATTGCTATTCAAGCAATCAAAAACGTTGTTGATCAATTGGATAAAATCAGCGGTTGCTGCAGCTGTTTCTGATTTTATAGCCCCGGTTGTAATAGCTGTTCTTAATGCAGCTGAAACTCTATTGCTAAATAGCTGAGCTGCCAATTTAACCGATAGCTTTTCAAAGGCATTTGGGTACAAATGGGAATGAGTTATTTTTACGAGCGACTGAGCACAATTCTCGGAATCCATTTTCAACAATATCTACACATCTTTTAAAGATATTGTCTTGTCATTGCTGACAAAATTTCCATTAATTAGGTTATTCCTAATGGATTTAATCAGATGAGGCACATCAAAAAAAGACTGTATATGGGTCTATTATTGAAAAGAAAATATGGGGTAGTTTTAGATATCCCTATAAGTTTGTAGCAAGACTGATTATTGGTGCCCTGATCACAGACTATGGCTTTAACCACCAGGCCACAATTTTCTAATACCCCCATAGTTTGTGTCATCAACGTTTTCAAAATTTCTCCCCGTGTCTGGCTACCTGACAAAAAATATGCCACAGGCAATTTCCAACGGCTATACAAACCTCTAGCCATAAACACTAATGCTTCCTTGCCTAATTTATCATTTCTTCCAAGTTCGCCCAAATCTTCGAAACCCTCGATCATGTCCAATGACTTATTGTAAACAAGACATTTTTTAAATGACATTTCATCAAATGAGAGTACGCATTGTTTTTCATGTTCTTCCATGAAACCGGCCCTAATTTTTAGTTGCTCTAGATAGGCCTTGTTAAATCCTGGAAGAAATTTGTTGGCTTGTATCCAGGATTTGATTGTTGCGACAGAAGGCAATTTAATTTTCTGTTGCAAATAGGTGCCTGTAAGCATGGGTATAGTAAAGACTTAGGGCAAATTGTTTTTCAAGCGTGCTCCATTTGTTTTTTTTTTGCTTAAACTGCATAAAAACAAACGCTTTTTGTTGTTGGGACTGATAGTTGAATGACATTAGTGCACTATGGAGGAGATTATTTCTTTTATGGCATTTGTAATACTGCTTCATCTTTCGATTCCGCGACTGTAATTTCTTCAAGTCTCTTTTCAGTGCTCCTATTTTTGCTTGAAGCTGCCTCAAAACAGCATTTGCTTCATCAGACTCGCAATGAGAAATTTTCCTCTTTCTTTTAGTTGACGTTTCAAAGCTTAAAACTGACTCAACTAAGCATTGTTCTTTTCTAGAACTGGTTGCTGATGGAGGGGTTCGAAGTTCCAATCCATCACGATTTAATGGCTGTCTTTTTGGGAGATCTTCTACATCCATATCTATTTTCCTTTTCATTGAATAAGTTTTTCTTGGCGTTAAAACTTTCAACTGGCAAGGGTTTTGCTGAAGAGCAAAGGGTTGTGGTAGAGCATCTAACCTAGAAAAAATAAACCTTATTGAAATTTCTACATAAGCGAACCTTATTAACATTTCTCACTTTGCTCCCATTTCAACTTTATTGTAGCTTTAAGTATATTGCTTTCGACATTTATGAGTGCTAAATTCTAGTTAGATATTCTACCTACAGATTTGAATAAACCTACTGAACCAAACTTTTTAATCATCCTAATGTAATAAAAACATAAGTATACCCTAATTTACATCTACTTCGGTTTTATTAGGTGTTTTGAGATCCCATTGTGTAGACCAGATCTTGGAAATTGTAAAGGTTCCAACTTCAAATAATTATTATAATTATGTAGGTATCTATGGTCAAAAAGCGTGTAGGTACTCAATGGGATGGACCCAGGTAGCCCTACTGCAACAATAGTAATTTTATTTTTAACCATATATATGAATGTTGACAATACAGGTATTCTTTCGATCTGAACAAACTGATTGAAATCACTTGAAATTTGTTTCAAACAATTGTCATCCGGTTTAACAACGATTTTATTGGCCCTAAGTGTTTTCTTGGCACCTCATGAACCAACTGCATGTGATTACAATCAGTTTGTTCAGATCGAAAGAATACCTGGATTACTGACTTTTTAAAAATTTGAAAATGTTACATTTCTGTCTTTTCTTTTTCCTGTTCCATTTCTCGCACCAGAACGGGAAGTGAGGAAGGAACGTGAGGACGGGAATTTTTTCCGTCCTCATTTTCCGTCCTACGACGGAAAATGGAACAGGAAAAAATTTCCCGTACTCATTTCCGACCTCATTTGTTTCGATTTGGTTATAACGAATTTATTTATTTTTTTCAAGAAATCATGGTTAGAAATAAAATAGCATACAAACCTCGAGGGGAATCTCCATTGCTGTCTCGAGGTTTAGTTTATCTCGACACGCGTCTCGATAAACTACCAATATAACCTCTTGACCAGCAATGAAACATTTCCCGTCTCAGATTGTAATAATACAATGATAGTATATTACAATCCGAACGGAAAATGCTTCATTGCTGGTCAAGAGGTTATATAGTTATAAACTAAACCTCGAGACAGCAATGAAGTTTTCCGTCGAGGTCTCTATACAATTTCATTTTCAACCCTCAATTTCTGCGGAAGATTTTATGGTACGAAATAATAGTGTAAATTGGCCTTAGAAAAAATCAGCTTTCACTTTTTTTTGTCAATGTCATCAATTTTGACAAAAAAATAAGCAGGGAAATCGGGACGGAAACGCATATTTCCATCCGTGGCAGGCATATACATTGTCCACCTGAAAAAACGTAAAACTACAGAAATGTGACACTTTCAAGATTTTGAAAAGTCTGTAATGTCAACATTTCATATACGGTTGAAAATAAAATAAATTTACATACAATGATATTATCATCGTATATTATTTAAAAATGGGTAACAAATAAACTATTGTACGTTATCCGCCAGGTAAAAATAATGTTTTTAGGTCAAACTTTCTAATGCCAGTAATGCCTAACCAATTTCAATTTTTTTTTTTGACGTGAAAAGCTTTGTTTATTTTTATTTGAAAAGCTTACCTCAATATTTTAGAATGTTCTCCCAAGTAACACTCTCTACTGAAATGGACAGAGCAGACCACTTTTTTCTTCAAAGAGTCAGGGCTCAGAAACACCAAATCGGGATTTCCTGAAAAATAGTCATTATTATTAGGTGTAACTATGATAAAAACGACATACTACACAATAGTAGCTATATTTTTTTTTCACACAGCGTGTGCAAAAAAAAAAAAACGCACGCTGCCAAGCGTGCGAAAAACTTCTTCGCCCACTGCTCATTAGTTCTCTATATTGATTTGACACAACCAGACACAAAAGTGAAGTTGTCAATTTTTGTCAAATTGTTTTTGTTTGAATTTTGGTTGTGGAGAAAGTTGGCAATTATTCACGAGTAGAATACGTCGTTCGGTGAACGGCAGACTCGTGCGGAAAAATTCATTTTCCGCAAGTGTAAGGTATATTTTTCCTACAGGCGTAAAAATGTAGAATTTTTCTTTTTTTTTGACAGCCGTGCGAAAAAAAAACTTCCGCACTGATATGCGTGCGGAAAAAAAATTACCGCACCGTGCGAGAAAACTCAGTTTCCGCACGGATATCAGTGCGGAAAATTGATTTTTTCACACGGCTGTAGGAAATAGCTATTTTCCTAACGAGTGCGGGAAATTTTTTCCCGCAAGAGTTAGGAACTATATTTTTTCTACGAGCATACTGAAGCTGATGTTACGAGAAGTATAATTTAAATAAAATGCGATTGTACAGAAGCTAGAATTAAAAATTTATTGAAAGGTGTTTATAAAAAAAAGGTAAAGGTATTAAAGTTAAAGGTATAGGTGTATCAACAATACAAACAATTCCATGTCACAATGATTATTCAAACCCTTCCCGCACTGAGTGCGGGAAAAAAGTCTTCCCGCACAGCAAATCGTGCGGGAAGAGCCATTTCCCGTACGCTCGTAGAAAAAAGTTTTTTTTTCCAGACCTAGGTCGGAAAGTGATTCGGCTTTAGCTGGACACTAATTATACTTCTTCCTTCCAACTTTCCAAAGAGATATAATTTTTCAAAGAAAAAACGTCCAGAAAGCATGAACTTGCCGGATTGCCGAAAAAATTTACTTAACACGCATGGAAAGCGCGTTTTTTCTGACCCGCAGACAGAAACACCTTTAAAATGTATGTTGTGATTTTTTTTTATGCAGTACAAACACAAGAATATTGTAAATATTTAATAATTCACTTACCACAGTTATTTATCCATTTATTCAAATGATCCTCACCAATGCGATTAACAGACGGAAACCGGTGGTAAGTAATCACTGGATTACGACTCTTCGAATTTTCACAGTTTGTGTACACACACACAGACATTTTGTTTATACACTAGAACAATACACTAATAGACTAATCACTAAATAAACAACAAATAACAAATATAAAAATAAATACGCTCAACAGTCAATACTTATTCACACGCTCAATCACGATAATATAAAAATTACGGAATAACTATCTAACAAACAGACGATTTAAACGAATGCATGTAGAATACCGACTTATTTGAAAAATATAGGTATTTATAAATAAAATGACATCATAAAATCCTTTCATAAAACCTCCCTGAAAACATAAGAGCCTTTATAATTAGTCAAGATCATTTCTAGGCTACGCCTACAACCACCGAGGGTACAATTTGTTGCACACCCTCTATTGTTAGTCAGGTCAGCTAAAATTACATTATGGATGTATTTCTTGGTGAAATTTCAAAAATAGATTTGCCATTTTGTCAACAATTGACCTGTCATTAGTTCTCGTCCTCCCCTGTAGGTGGAGACGTTCAACTGGGGACTATAGCTACTACTGCTATGTGTTTGCTTGATATATCACCAGCGAATGAAAACACTGTTTTACTAATAACTCGGTTTAATTCTGGGCACTGAACATACAAATAAATCGAAATACTTTATTTTGTTAACAACAACAACACGATATCATAATTGCGCGGCAACAAGCTGACTAGAAGTAAACAACAACCTGGGACAGCTGTCTTCTGTCACGTCACGTCAGGCCGCCAAGGTTGTACACAATAGTTGAGCCATCCAGGGTTGAACACAACGGACTCGCGGAACAATGACGCCACATCTACTCCCCTCCCAGTGACGAAGCCACTTGTGGGAGGAACGAAACCTTCTTTTTTGAGTAAGTGCGAAGAGGGCGGTCCATGGTGAAGGATGACGCTGGGTGATTCTCCAGGGTGGATGAAACGGTATCGGGTTTAAAGGTGTAGGCTGGCTTCAGGGCGTCCACAGAGACAGTCTTCTCAACGCCATTGATTCGAATGCTGTACACTCGGTCATTTATTCTCTTGACGACTTCATACGGACCAGTGTAGGGCGGTTCGAGCGGGCGACGAACAGAGTCCACTCGGCGGAAGACATGACTGCAAGTTGCGAGGTCCTTGAGGATGAAGCAGCGAGATTTGATATGGTGAGCCGTAGGTGTTGGGCGGACTTTCCTGATGTGGTCCCGGTATTTTTCGAGGAAGACTTGGGGATCAGCTGGGGGTGACTCAGAGGTGAAGAATTCACCAGGTATACGCAGGGGTGTCCCATAAAGGAGCTCCGCTGGTGAGGCATTCAGGTCTTCTTTCAGGCACGTACGCAGACCCAGAAGAACGGTCGGAAGCACTTCCGTCCAGGGCGTGGGTGCTTGACACATAAGGGCTGCCTTCAAAGTCCTATGGAAGCGCTCTACGATGCCATTGGACTGCGGGTGATAGGGCGTGGTGTGGATTACCCGCGCTCCTACAAGGCGTGCAAGAGCCGAAAATAGTGAAAATTCAAATTGCGTGCCCTGGTCAGTTGTGATGGATAGTGGCGTTCCGTAGTTGCAAATCCAATTGACATAGAGAGCAGACGAGACGGTGTCAGCTTCCATGTTCTGGAGGGGTACTGCAACAGGCCATCTAGAAAATCGATCAATTATGGTTAAGCAGTAACGAAATTTGTTGACTGGTGGTAAAATGATGAGGTCTAGATGAATATGCTCGAATCTGTTGTCAGGTACGGTGATGTGCTGTGGTGCGAGACGATTGTGTCGTTGAATTTTGGATTTTTGACACTGAATGCATTGGCGGGACCACTGGAGGGCGTCCTTCTTGATTCCAGGCCAAACAAATTTTTCTTTGAGGCTTCGAGCAGTGACTCGGCCGCTGGGGTGTGCCAAACCATGCACAACATCAAAAGCTTTGCGTCGGAGACTTGTCGGAATGTAGGGTCTGATGCGATCTGAAGAGATATCACAGAGGACGTTGGCGTTTTCAATAACAAGCTGTTGCAGATTGAGCGATGATTCTTGTGTCGTATCTTGGTCTTCAAGCTGTGCGGCTTCGATGGCTTTAGGAGACAGTGACGTTGGCATGGAGATAGCGTTAATACGAGACAGGGCGTCAGCAACGGCGTTGTGTTCTCCCTTGACATAGACGATTTCTGTGCTGAATTGTGAAATAAAGTCCAGTTGATGGAGCTGTCTGGGGGATGCTTTTTCAGCGCGCTGAGCAAAGGCGTATACCAGTGGGCGATGATCAGTTTTGATGATGAACTGGCGGCCTTCCAGCTGGTGACGAAAGAACTTTATTGCAGCGAAAATCGCTAGCAGCTCGCGATCGTAGGTGCTGTATCGCGTTTCGGTGAGACTCAACTTGCGGGAAAAAAAACCTATGGGCTTCCAGCAGTCGTCGATCAGCTGTTCAAGTGCAGCTCCAATGGCGAAGTCCGAGGCATCAGTGACGAGTGCGAGACTTGCAGAGGGTGAGATGAAGCTGGTACAAGTCGCTTTGACAATGCTTTCTACACAGTCTTGGTAGGCCTTCTCTGAGCTGGGTGTCCAAGGGATGGGCCGTTTGTCTTTTTTCTTGGCACCCTTCATAAATGCATTGAGAGGGGCTTGAAGTTCAGCGGCCTTTGGAATACAGCGACGGTAATAATTGAGCATTCCCAAAAACTTACGAAGGTCAGAGATGGTCTCTGGCTTGGGGTAAGAAGCGATGGCTTGGATCTTGGAATCAGGTGGTTTGTATCCGAGCTTGTTGATGGAGTAGCCGAGGTACATAACTTCTGACTTGTTGATTTGGCACTTGCTGAGGTTGATAGTGTGTTTGTTCTCACGCAGTACATTAAAGATTTTGCGTAGATGTTGCAGATGTTCCTCATGGGAATCCGAGAACACTATCAAGTCATCAATGTAGCATGCTGCGAAGTCAATACCACGGAGAAGGTTGTCCATATGACGTTGAAATGTCTGAGTGGCATTGCGCAGGCCTGGAGGCATACCCAGAAACTCAAAAAGCCCAAAAGGAGTAGTTATCGCTGTTTTGGGTATGTCCTCTGGTGCTACAGGAATTTGGTGGTAAGCTCGAACCAGGTCAATGACAGTGAAGACACTTTTCCCATGCAGCCGCTGAAAGATGTCTTCTGGTAGTGGTATGGGGTACCGATCTGGCACAGTCTGGGAATTGAGCCTCCTAAAATCACCTGTGGAACGCCATCCACCTTGCTTTTTCTGGACCATGTGTAGAGGACTGGCCCATGGACTGCTGGAGGGACGGATAACAGCATGATGCAACAGGAGGTGGAAATCCTCTTTAGCAATCTTTAGTTTCTCTGAGTTTAGCCGACGTGGACGGTCATTGACTGGCGGTCCAGTGGTGACTATGTGGTGATGAGTTCCTGTAGGGGCGTCCACTGATGGGGCTGACCTTGGACGGGTGATGTCAATAAACTCTTCCAGCAACTTGCTATAGGGTTGACTGAGTGTAGGAGGTGCATATTCTGCATTATTGACAGTGGAAACAGTATGAAGTTCGGTTTCATGCATTTCAGCAGGAGAAGACAGTGAGGTGAGAGAGTCCAGAAGGCGCTTGTGCTTTAAATCAGGAAGGAGGCCATGATGTGAAAGCAGGTCGGCACCTTTGATTGCTGATTTGACGTCTGCAATGATAAATGCCCACTTGAAGGATCTGCGGAGTCCAAAATTGAGGTTAAGAAAGTGTTGACCATACGTTTTGATAACTGTTGCATTGGCTGCATATAGCATGAGGTCAGCAGGCAGAAGTTTTCGTTGAAAGAAGCTTCTTGGAATCAAGGATACAACGGAACCACTGTCGATAAGGAACTTCATGCCAGTGACCTTGTCTATGACGTGCAGGCGACTTTCTTTAGATGGGAGGCAGGTGCTGTTGACATTGCTGTCGCTTACCACCTGAACAGGCGACAGCATATTTAGTTTTCCTGGCGCGGAGATGCTAGTGGCAGCTGAGACACATTTTTGGGCCCGGGCACTGAATTTTCGATGATATCGGCATTCTCCAGAAGTGACAGAACGCTCACGTGGTTGTCGACTGGTAGAGGTGAGACTCTGTCTGATGGCAGAAGTGAGGTCCTTCTGAGCAATGGTTAGTTCTGTGATGGCTTGTCTGAGTTCGTTCAGCTCGGAGGCTACTGAAGAACCATGTCCATGCTGGCGAGAGCTCTGGTTGACGGCCATGACACTGCCACCAGGGATGTTTGTCATGAGCTCATCAGCTGCAGCAGCTAGTTCGTTAAGTGAATTGGCCTTGAAAATTTTCAGCAAGTGCTGAATGCTGACAGGCAGAAGGGCCAGCCATCGTATGCGGAGCACGTCTTCTGTAGCACGATTGCCGGCAAGGGCTCGCATTTCACGAAGCAACTGTGAGGGTTTTCGGTCACCTAGTTCTAGATCAGTGAGCAGTTTGTGCATCTGAGAGTCTTCGAAGGCTGTTAGTCTACTTATTAGGTTAGACTTGAGATTTTGGTACTTATCTTGAGGTGGTGGAGCCTTCAAGATGTCTGCAACTTCCGTGATTGTGTCCGGGTCCAGTGATTTTACCAATTGATAGTACTTGGTGCTATCGGACTGTATACGGTGGGCTTGAAAGACTGATTCAATCTGCAGGAACCATAGGTCTGGATGAGAACGCCAAAAGGGTGGCAGATTGCAGTTGTAAACTGCGTCAATGGCATAACTCTGCTGCTGGTTGAGCATCATGGGGGCTGGCAACGAATTTACTACTGGTTGGGCATATGCTTGCTGATAGCTCACCGGGTGATTTGTTGGATTAAAATGCACCGCGGGATCAAATGCTGTACTGCCGTGAGGGCCAGAAGGTTGAGGCATAGGAATACTCACTGACGAACTCCTGTCTGGTTGCTGGTTGGTAAAAGAGCTGTTTGCAGCCAATTGCTGATCAGGATCTACTGAGGAGTCGAAATTTCTTTGCATCTTGATTTTTTTAGTAGTCAGACACGTCTTTTAGGTTAGAGGCCGAGTGGTACGCGGAGATATATCACGTCGGGGTCACTAGTTATAGCTACTACTGCTATGTGTTTGCTTGATATATCACCAGCGAATGAAAACACTGTTTTACTAATAACTCGGTTTAATTCTGGGCACTGAACATACAAATAAATCGAAATACTTTATTTTGTTAACAACAACAACAACACGATATCATAATTGCGCGGCAACAAGCTGACTAGAAGTAAACAACAACCTGGGACAGCTGTCTTCTGTCACGTCACGTCAGGCCGCCAGGGTTGTACACAATAGTTGAGCCATCCAGGGTTGAACACAACGGACTCGCGGAACAATGACGCCACAGGACGATAGCTCGGGGAGAATTTTTAGCACGGGGATTATCTTACTAGAGCCTTTTTATACAATGATTATACGCAAGCCCAAAGGGCTAAAGTTAATTTAATTACGGAGCCCAATCTATAATTCTATTGGTCAGCGGATAATTTGGAACCAATCGGGAATATTCAAAATGTGATTTTAGTCGATATTCCGAGTGTCAGTTCTGTCCGATGCACCGGAAAAAAGTTAGCCTCCCCATCTTTCTTGATTTTGAATTTTTTTTTCCGAATTTCCAAAAAAAAAAAAATTCCATCAGATAGAGGAGCAAAAAAAACGTTGAAAAGCTTATGGGCATCTGCTTGCTATGACGCATTTTAAGGCCGGGAAAAAATTAGAAAAGGATATTTCGATTTTGGTCAAATGAAAATTGCGGCGATCTGACACGATGTTACTTTTTCGCTTATAGCTCTGCTATTTCTCAACCGATCGTTTCAACATTTTAAAATTCAATATATATCAATAATTCCTGATAAAAATATAATATCATCCAAGTATACGTAGTGTTCTAATAAACTTGGAAGGAATACACATCATTAATCGTTGCCAGATAGCTAGTGAATTCACTAATCCAAAAGGCATTCTGTTGCATTCATAATGTCCCCAAGGATCGTCTTTTCTCGATCTGTTGAATATTCTCGGTTCTTGATTGGCTTTAAAATTCAATTTTTTCAATCATCCCAACTTTTGATTGACGTTAAAATTCAATTTTCGAAAATTCCCGGCTCTTGATTCGGTTTAAAATTTAATTTTTAAATATTCCTGGCTCTTGATTGGCTGGATTTGACGTTTAAGAATTCAATATTTGAATATTTTCGGTATTTGAATAAAATTTTTGTATTTGGTCAACAAAAAGCCAGGTTATCTGATAACTCATCATGTGGGGTACCTAAACATAATGCAAATCTCTATTAGCACCCGAGATGATGTCATATGTTTCCCATTACCAGAAAATCTATAGACTAAGCAAGTAGGACAAATAAAACGACATAGGAAACTTAGCGGTTAAGAAAAAGACAGAGATAAAGTGGAATAAATTAAATAGTGACGCAAACTTTAATTATTCCCGGCGCTTGAGTGGCCAAGAGCTTAAAATAATAGACAGCAATATAATAAATTCAATAAATAAGAAAGAGACGGAAATAAAATTGAAAAAGAAAAAATGTGACACGAATTTTAATTACTCCCGGTGTTTAAGTTAGTTTGTATGTAATTTTTGTGTCTGGCCAATAAAAAGCCTAGAATAGGCAAGTAAGACAAGGAAAACGACATAGGAAATTTACCAGTTAAGAAAAAGACAGAGATAAAGTAAAACACATCAAATAGTGACACAAACTTTAATTATTTCCGGCGTTTCAGTGCAAAGTGGCCAAGAGCTTGGAATAATAAAGGGACAAAAATATAAGAAATTCAATAAATAGGAAAGAGGCGGAAATAAAATGGGATATGAAAAAGTGTGACACGAATTTTAATTATTCCCAGCGCTTCAATGAGCTTATGTATTTTTTGTATTTGGCCAATAAAAAGCCTAGACTAGAAGAGTCGAACAAAGAAAACGACATAAGAAATTCAATGGGTATGAAAAAGATAGAGATAAAGTGGGATAAATCAAATAATTTCACAGCGTTGCCGCTGTTTGTTTTTTTTTTTCTTGGAATTTTAATATTTCGTTTTATAAGCTCGTGACGCTAGATTTCTGATTTTTTCAATTGTCAAAAACGTCAAGTAAAATAATAAAAGTTTATATTATTTTACAGCGTTGCCACTGTTTGTTTTTTTTTCTTAGAATTTTAAAATTTCGCGTTGCAGACTTGATGCTTGTCAAAAACATCAAAATAAAATAAATGAAGTCCATATTATTTTACGGCGTTGCCACCGTTTGTTTTTTTTTTCTTGGAATTTTAAAATTTTGTTTTATAGGCTCGTGACGCTTGACTTTTGATTTTTTAATTGTCAAAAACGTCAAGACAAGAGAAGTTTATATTATTTTACAGCGTTGCCACTGTTTGTTTTTTTTCTTGGAATTTTTAAATTTCGTGTTATAAGCTTGTAAAGCTTGATACTTGTCAAAAACTTCAAAATAAATGAAATTCATATTACTTCACAGCGTTGCCACTGTTTGGTTATTTTCATATTTCTTTTGAAAGAGAATGAAATTACCTACAAAATGTTTTTTTATTGAGATTCCAAGTCGTTTTCGTCTTTGAGATATCAGCTGTCAAAGTTGAAATTCTTTGTAAATTTGTTAAAATTTTCCAGGCCGATTTTCTCGAAAACGGTGTCCCGTGGCGGGATACTTCTTATAGGCTTTTTTATAGTATTCAATGAGATCTATAAGTTTTGTATTTGAAGTTTTTCTCCTGAGCTTTTCGTTTTCGAGTTAGGACGCTTTGAAAATTAAAAAAAAAAAAATCGAAGGTCAAAATAAATAAGAAACAGCATAATTTTATAATTTTTTGTTTTTGTTTTTTAAGAGCGGTAGGGGCGTCATACGTGTGGGGGCGGGGAGGGGGGGGGCGTCGCCCCCCCTGCCCCCCTACTGGCTACGCCACTGGTTTTAATGTAGGGAGCCACAGCACACATTCTTTTTGGGTTTATCAGGTATCAGATTAAAATCGACAGACTTTACATAATAGCAAATTCCCCAAGTCAAAAATTTAGTAATTATGTTGGCAACAATGGCAACACAAACCTTTTCTACATAAAAAATTTCAAAGCTTGACAATTTTACATTGTATTGCCAACATAATGTCATTTTGACTTTTATCTTTTAAAAAAAAAACAGACTTTATGTTATACACGATTAATTTGAGAAGTTACAGTCTCAAAAATCATCAAGGCGTGTCAACAATGGATAATGTTTTACTGTCTTGAAAATTGCCAAGTCGCGTCAACAATATTTTTGAGAAATGAGAGTTTTTACTCTTGAGGGGAATGGCTCAATTTTTACTGAAAATTGCTTTCTCAAGGAACCATTTATTATTAAAATCTTCAAAGGAACAAGGAATTTTATACAAAAACACAAAATCGTCTTCTTCCTGTTTACTAATAGCCCCTTGTTGTAAAACAACAATCGGTCAGAATCCTATCACTTGTGTCCTCTAGTGCATCAGGGTGGGATTACCTTACTTGCCAATAATTTAGGTTTCAATTGGGAATGAGTAGGTAATTTTTTGCTGTGGCGAGGAATTTGAAAACGCTAGGAAAATAAGATGCCTAAAAAAATGAACATATGAAAACCAATCTGCACATTTGCTACGCATTAGCACTTAATAGCATTCTAAATCATGTAGAACACCAAATAGCACTACTCTACAATGCATGTATTTGTGTTTAGGTATGAGGCAATGTGTAGTTCTGATTCTGCAAAAGACACTAATTTTTGTCTGTCAGCCTTTTTAATTTTTGCAAACCACAGTGTTCTTTGGGGTTTCTTTGTTAATTTGTAGTATTGGTTTGAATGATTTCTACCTTTATTGGTAAACTCCACTTCCCATTGCCTCCATGTCTCTTCCCTAGCTACTCTGAATAAATCATCATATTGTATTGTTCTGTTGACAGCATTATTTGCCCTTCGGCCTGTACCAGCAAGTTTATTTGCCTTTTCATTTCCTTTTATGCCTGTATGACTAGGCACCCACAGTATTTTGATTTCCTCTCCTCCATCCTGCATATTATTATCTTACTTCCTTGTTCTCAATGTGATTCTATCGGTCCCTGTGTTGATCCCATCTCTGACAATTTTCAAAAAAGCACTTTTCTTGTGTCAATCTCTACCGTATTGAGGGTCATATAGATGGCTAACACCTTCGCTGAACGAATGTTGGTTGGCATTTCTCTATTATTGAGATTTTCCTTATGTTGAATATTCCAATTTCGCAATGTGTTGATATTGGTTCCAAAAATGGTCCAAGTATTCCTTCAACGACTCCTGTAATAAGAATCGGCCATCTGGACTGAACGTTTGTATATTCGAATCCACCCAGTCTATTTTCCGCAGTTGAGCCTGATTGTAACAAACATAGAAGTTGAGTATCACCCTATTGACCTTATCCTCTCTAATCAAAATGGGTTCTAACCACATGTTCAGCAATAGATTTGGGTCAGCGCCCCTCTAAATTCTCGTAATTGCTTTCATTATGTTGATTCGTTTCTGCGCCTTGTTGATCACATATTCAATGTGTTCGTTCCACTTCAACTTCTTGTCCAATATGACACCCAAGTACTAATAATTTTCAACTCACTCAATTTCTCTATTCAACACCTTTATATTTGTTATTGAATTTTTTCTGCTACCCTTGGAAAACAACATCGCTGTTGAAATATTCATGTTATGGCCCCTTAGCCATCTTGCAGAGATGCCATCCTGTCAATCGGTTCAAAACAACCTGCACTTTTCTCATACCTTCCTTCTTTCACCTTTTTACCAGCTGCAAACAATACAATCTCATCGACATATTGCAATGCACAAGCCTCGCCAGCCACAATTTCCTGAATTTGATTGGCATATATGTTAAATAATAGAAGACTGAGAAGCGATTCCCCGTGTATTTTTTGTGTGTACCTAGATTTCCATAGAACAGTTCTCTTATATCCGTACTACATTTCTATATTTTTCTCTGTATTTATTCATGTAAAAGCGTCAGTTTTGACGTCGTCGTCTATTAGTGCTGCTTCGCTTGGGAGTACCGGTTTTCTGGCATATACTAGCATGAATGGACTAAAATGTGTTGTTTCTTGTACGGCGGTGTTGTATGCGAATGTTACGAATGGGAGGTATGATGAGCACCAGTCGGTTTGTTGAGTGTTGCAGTACATGGACAGCATGTCTGCTAAGGTTTTTTTTAACCTTTCCGTGAGCCCATTGCAGCACGGATGGTAGGCCGTAGTGAAATTGCTTCTTACCCCCATTATCTTAAGTAGTTCTTGAATCAATTCCGATTGAAACACTTTTACCTCTGTCGCTGAGAATCGTTTTAGGCATTCCATGGATTAGGAGTACTTTTTCTAGCAAGAACCTGGCGACGGGTCCTGCTTTACCGCTTGGGAGTGCGGCAGTAATGGCGATCCTCGTGGCGTATTCTGTCACCACTACGATCATAGTATTCCCTTTATTGCTTCTCCTGAATGGCCCTAGTAGGTCTATGCCTATTCTTTCGAAAAATTTTCCGACCTCGATAGGTTGTAGTAGGCCTGCTGGTTTCCTATATGCTTGTCCTTTTCTGGCTTGGCAGTCCTGGCACCCCTTTACATATTTGTCTATGTCTTTATTCATATTTTCCCAATAATACCTCTCTTGTATTTTTTTGCAGCGTCTTGTGCCCATTTGTTGGGGCTGCATGTAATTCCCACATTACTTCTTCCACCATTTCTCTAGGGACTACCAATACCTTGTCCAGGCCTTTTTGGGCATTATTGGCTTTATACAGGATGCCGTTAATCAGTCGAAAATTTTTTGATCTCCTCATTGTTCCTATCGGGATATTATTGTTGTCTGGATTTTCTATGGCGTCTTTCAGGCATCGTATGCCATCTTCTTTATCCTGAAATTCGGCGACATTTTGGCTTCCTGTAGCGTATGTTGGAATTTCGCCTACTGTGTCGTCAGCTACTTCTAGCGGAGGGTCTAATACCGGATATCTGGATAGGCAGTCCGCGTCCCTATGGCTGGTACCCTTTTTATACTCCACTGTGTAGTCGAATTCTGCCAATTTCAATGCCCATCTTGCAAGTCTTCTGGATTGTTCTTTTATGTTATCAATCCAGCATAGTGCGTGGTGGTTGGTCACTATTTTAATATGCCTCCCGTATACTAGGTGCCGTAAGTAACCCAAGCTCCATACTGCAGCTAGTAGTTCTAGCTCACTTATCGAATAGTTCTGTTCTGCTTTTGAAAGGCTGCCTTTGTCGTTTTCTTGTAGCAGGACGGCCCCAATGCCACTGATCGATGCGTCGGTCTGTATTGTGCACCCTATGTTGGGATTGAAATGTTGTAAAACTGGTGCAGATATCAATTTTTCCTTTAGGTCGGTAAATGCTCTTTCTTGGTCGGGCCCCCATTTGTAACTGTTTTTTTTTTTTTGTTGTTTCGTGCAGTGGCTTCGCGATTATTGAAAAATCCTTGATGAATTTCCTATAAAAATTGCAAAGCCCCAGAAAGCTTTGCACATCTTTAACCTTCTTCGGGCGTGGGAAGTCTTTAATGCACTTTATTTTGTCCTCGTCTGGTTTGATTCCTTTGCTGTTCACCGTGAACCCCAAAATTTTAATTTCTTCCTGCAGGTATTTGCATTTGCTTGGTTTTAAGGTTAGGTTTGCTTCTCGAAGTCTTTGGAGGACTTTGCTCAACTTTTTTAGGTGGCTTTCTAGAGTGTCCGAAAATATGATAATATCGTCTAGGTATATTAACACCTCCTTCCATTTCATGTCCCAGAATACTCTGTCCGCTAGTTCTTGAAAAGTTGCGGGGGCGTTGCATAGTCCGAAGCTTATAAGACGTTGAATTCATATGAACCATGTCCTTGAGCTACGAAAGGTGTATATTGTTTTGACTGCTCCTACACCGGTACTTGCCAGTATCCTGAAAACATATCCAATGTGCTGAAATATTTTGCCTCTCCTAAATATGTGTCAATATGTCATCAATTTGTGGTAAGGGGTAGTTTGATTTTTTTGTTACAGCGTTAATTTTTCTGTAATCGACGCAGAATCGTGTGGAGCCGTCCTTCTTCTTTACTAGTACCACTGGGCTGGCCCAGGGTGAGTGGCAAGGTCTTATGACGTTGTGTTTCAGCATTTCGTTGATTTGTTCGTCAATTATCATACGTTCCTTTTGTGACACTCGGTATGGTCTACTCTTTACTGGATTGGCTGCTTCGATTTCTATAACGTGTTTTGTGAAGTCAGTTTTTCCCATATATCTTGGTGACTTAGCAAATACATCACTATACTCGAGCAAAATTTCCTTTAGTTGATTTTTTTCTTCCTCGTCCCATATGTTTTCGAAGTCGTGATCGCCTATGGTCACTATTTCGTCTTCTGCTTTTTCCGTTGAATTTTCCTATTGAATTGATTTCTTCCATTTTTTCTATGACCACTTTTATTTGATGGAGACACTGTTCTCTGTATTTCCTTGTTTTCTGGTAAAGAGATTTTGGTCTATTCATTTGCTTATGTGCCCATTTTGTTTCTCTGCGTGAACTTCCCATCTGTCTTTGATTTTTCTTCCTTGCTTGCGTTTTTCTTATTTTTACGTAATTCGCCATGCTTTCCTGACAGAATGGAATCTTGTGTCTTTTGTTACTTCTTTTTTCGCCATGTCTATGCATGCGCCCGTTTGGTTTAAGAATTGCATGCCCAGAATGAGTGGTCGAGGAGTGTTTGCTATTACTTTCGCCCTGGTTTCTATCACCAGGTTAACCATTTGTATCCGTATTGGCAGTTGTACTTCTCCTATTATAGGGATTCTGTGTCCGCCGGCTGTGACGAGGACGGAGTTGCAGGGGATTTTCTTCAAATCTCGTACCAATCTTTCGCTGATTATGTTCATTTCTGCACCAGTGTCTATGACTGCCTTAATTTCCATTCTTTGAGCTTCCACTGAGATCTGCACGATTTTATTGTTTCGAGGGCCCGACTGCGCTAGGGTGGCTGGGCTTTCTAGTTTTGCCACCCCCTGGAGTTTGGGGAACTCCTCTGGCTGTAGCAGGTTGCTGCGAAATGACCTGGTTTTCCGCAATTATAACATTTTGGTCGGTTGTCCGTTGTCCTAGTGTTATACGTATTTGATTTGGGCCGCCGTTGATTACTGCTGAAGCGTGGATGGTTATTCCATGTAGGTCTTGGTTGCTGCCAATTTTGCCTGGGTGGTTGCTCTTGTTTGCTCACCTCACCCGATGTTATCTGTGGTTTCAGTATTTTTGGCGCATTATCCATGGTGATCGCTAGCTGTTTAAGTTGGTCCATACTTGTCGGGAGTGTGTTTGGGAAGTTCGTTAACCAGTAATACTGGTAATTGGTCTCCTGGTTCAGTCCCTGCTGAAAAATTGTTCTAAAGTCGTCAATGTCTATTGGTGATTTGTATTCCTCATAAAGAACCTGAAGGTCGTAGAAGTAGTTCCTTGTGCTTTCCCCTTGGGCTTGCTTTCTATTAATAACGTTTTGTCTTCTTTTTCCATCGAACGCGACGTCTATGAATTCTTTTGTGAATTCAGTACAAATCTCGTCCCAAGTTAGGTCTTGCTGGGTTTCTTTGATTCGCTGGAACCAGATACTTGCTGCCCCTAGAAGAAATGTTTCGAAATATAATATTTTTATTGCATCTGTCCAATTGTTCGCTGCTGCCGTCCTGTTGTAGATTTTTACAAAATTGTCTGCAGCGTCCTTTCGTGGGTCGAAGACTGGTGGACTGATGAAATGTTGCAGCACCGGGTTTTTGTCGCTTGCTATCGCGTCCCTGATCGTTGTGTTCGCCATGTCGCCGTCCAGGTCTCTGTTAGGGTGATTGTTGATGATTGTGTCCCTGGTTGGCTCGTTGGCCTGCTCAGTGTCCGTTAGGTTTGGTGATTCTGGGTCCTCCTCCTGCTCCTCGTGTTCGAGCTGAAGATTATTTTTAGGGTTTTTTTTCTACTAAGAGTATATGGTAGCCTTCTGCGTTCGGCGTTGGTGGTGATCTTTGTAGGGAGATTCTAGGTTTGAAGACTGTGTCGTCCGCAATCTTTGTGTTACTGAGAGGTGGTGTAAAGGGGCTATCTTCTTTAGTGGATCGTAGTCTATATTTCTTGCTCATTTAACTTGTGTCCCACGCAGCGTTTTCTTTTCTTGGCATCCAATTTTTCTGTTATCATTGCTTTTTGTCTCAGGTACTCCTTGCATTGTCTATCAGTGGTTTCATGTTGCAGTATAAGCAATTAGGTGTGTTTTGTTCACAGTCCCTTTTTTCGTGCTCTTCCACACATATCGGACATCTTTGTTTGCCTCGGCATCATTTGGCCGTATGGCCATATTTAAACATTTGAAACACATCAATACTGAATTTATATAGACTAAAATCATTACATCATAGAAATATAGGTTTACTGATTTTGGAATCACTTCCCCCTTGAAACACCACTGATTCAGTGTTTACATGGATACTATCATCATTTTCAGTTATTCTCTTCTTTAGCCTCCTGGTCTCAACAACATTTGCAACGGATTTGGTATTCTCGACTATTTCCTCTTCTGATAAGCCTTTGTAAATATCGCTGGCTATTCCTTTGCAAATGACTAAGCTAGCTGGAAGAAATTCATTTGCACTAAGATAATCAGTAAATTCTATTCCAACCTTTTTTGGAGGTTTTTTCCACCTCCTATTATTCTATTTCTTAAAAGTCTACCAATACTCATTGGATGCATATTACCAATAAATTCATTTTTGCTTTCAACAATAACCATGTAGGTTTAGAAACTTATGTCTTTTTTTTTTTTGTCCATATTTCCCCTAGGTGGGGGCCCCCGAAGGCCTCCTGGTTGTACAATCATGTAGTTGTTATACAATTTCAGGTTAGAAAAAGACAAAGCCAGGAGAAAGCTATTCCAAGACAAGCAGCGATTTGAATGTTATTCTGAGGACTTACCCCCTTATGCACGCAATTATTTTCTCTTCCACAATTAAGTATTTCCACTACCTAAACACTTTCATTTCCCAAAAAAAAAATCGAAAAAAACGCCGTCTCATTGGCTGAAGCCGATATTACCTATCCTTTATAAAAGATTAGAGGACAAAAATACCTTCTAGGTGGTGTGTTATGTAATCATTTACAAATGGAAATTTAGGCATCCTCTAACTTTCCAGAAAGTGACGTCACTTGCCGAGCTTGCGTTTTCGCAGCAGTTCAAAAATTCGATTTTCAGATCGTATTATAGTAGACTCGCGCTAGTGTAAACACAAAGAAACCGAACGTGTTTATATTATCGTGCTAGCGTTAAATTGTCCACGGACTCCGATTTCGGAAGACAATTATGTGTTCCTGTGGGTGTGCTAGCGATAACCCTGCTGTGCTAGCATTTTGATTAAAAAATGTCAACTGGGTGAAAGGGGGGGAACAATTTAACCTATCCTTTTTTTCTCTGTCTATTCTTATTCTGTAGCCATCAATTTTCATTTCAGTTATCTCATTTGGTTAGCCTTTTATAAATATCTGCTACTTGTATATGAATCTGCATCAAATGTGTCGTTTGGCCACCCAAACACAGAGCAAATTCAACATTGTTAGTTGATTATAACTATTATACTTATGTTAGTGGTTAATTTTTAAGGAGCTAAAAATATTGTTGACGCGTTTTAGCAAATCCCAAATTTATTCCAATTTTGAGATAAATAAGGTGTACTAACTTTGAACAACTAACTGCCTTTCAGAAACTTTATAATTTTTTTCTTATTAACATAATTGGCTGATTTCAATTGGCTTCCTCCCAAAGCCAGATATGCTTGGTTTCTATTGGCCCTGTCAGTAGAAGGAGCTAGGTATACATGTAGTGGGGTTATTGTAGGGTGTTGTGATGCGTCAAGACGGGCGAGGCGGTGGCCTCAGACAACTAAACCGCTCAGTGGCCAAGGTGGCTCAGCTGCTCGGGACGACAAGGCATTGCGTCAATCAACACGTCGGATATTCGGAAGAGGTGACGTAGTGAACATAGTATACATTTCTTTTATCATCATTTTTTTTTTTTTTGCTGCTATAACCATGAAATCAAAGGGAACTTTTGGCATTTGATATTGCCAGAAAGTTTTTCTTTAATTTTGCCTATAAATATGCTTGAATCATCGACGACCATAAGAGATGACTGCAGAATCTTTATCCCATAAAATAAGATTATACTTTTTGATAAAACCAAAGACAAACAAAACTAATCAATCTTCTGCAAGAAAATTCCCATTTAAAGTTTTTACAAAATGTTGCTTATCAATGTTTTGACAAAGGTATGAAGTACCTAGGTGTCTCACTACTGAATCCATGATCCATGAGAGGCAAGAGACCTACAGTCTTTCAGTAATTCCTGGAATCTTGTCAAGTTATTCAAAAAGAAAGTTATAGTGAGAGGGCTCTAGTTTTGGCTTAACATAGTTGATTTTGTAGAAAATTATAACTAGAAACAAACTGGATGTCCGATTTTCTAAAAGGCATGGAATTTTTTGTAAATGACATTGTTTCGTCTTCCAATGAACTAAATGATTCTGCAGTCGCCTCTGAACAATAATACTCTATTAACATAAGAACATTTATTTATTTTTATGTATGCACTTTTTTCTCTATTAGGTCGAATTATGTATAAAAATACTAAGTGATATTTTGGAACTGCTTTTCCGCAAAGACATTGGGCTTACGTTCAACGACATCACGGAAGTAATCCAGACCGATTTGAGAACAGTTATTCAGAGCCACATCAAGATGGAAAGAGAAAATCCACATTCGGTAAGTATTAGCTTAAAATTGATTCTTGAAATTAATTCAGATTTTTCCAAAACCCGACTCTACGTAATGCAAATGAATCCAGAAATTGAGTTCAAATTTATCCCTAAAGTATAAAAAGATGTTCCTATATAACTTAAGGCTTTCTCTAGAGCATTTACTGAAGTTGGGATACAAAAATTTCTTAGGTTTAATTTTTGTATCCTCTGGTTAAAATGTCTTTCTCGTCTTTTTAAAAAATAATGTTTCACATGTGATGAAAACTACTTTGATAAGGTTATTTCTCCACCAATCAGGTTCATCCATCATTTGCCAAATTGTCAACAGCTGATAGTATCTTCAGAAAATATTTATTTTTTACAATAGACATTAACAAAATTGAAGAAATCAGTTATTAAAATAAGAATAAATCTAACAGCCATGTTGAAATATTTAGCGTTTTATTGTTATTGAGAAATGGATTTTCAAATGAACTATACGTGACAACATCGCACATTTACGTTCGAACTCCTTTCGTAGACTCAGAACCGCTGGGCAAACAATACCTTTGATTTTCTATAATATTGTCACAATAAGCTAAACGTCCGCCAGGCTGTCAAGAATCTCTCGGTATTATCTCTTGAGTATACTAGAATCTAGTGAATTATTCTACTTAATTCGGGAAAATAATATTATCGTGTATTCTAGATTTTACAGGAATAGATTTAGGGATATATAAGAAGGCCGGCATTGGTTTGTAGTTAGTTTTCAGTTCGAGTGTGATACGATTTAAATAGTGATTGTAAAGAGTTGAATTGTTGAGTTTGTTAATAAAGTAATTAGTGTCAGAGTGTTTTGTTAAGTGGAATAAATTATTGCTGTGTTAATTGGACTTTGATTTTTGGAATAAACGAAACGAACAACGAACCCAAGAATTTTGTCAGCAGGCAACCCAAAGCCGCGACATTGGTGCCAAGAAGTGGGATATAAAGGACTGCAGAGTGAAATCCAATTGCGGAAGTGTGGGGACACTAGTGTAGTGTAAAAACTAAACACTAAGTGAACACTGGGACAGTTAGTGCAGTGCAAACAGTGACAATCACAAAAAGAGACTCAACCGATCGTGTGAATTACCCCGGAAGTGACTCTATCCCCGATTTAGACTGTGATAGTGAATCTTCGAGTGAGTTCTAGAAAATTCTATTTGGAAACTAAGGGAGATATCGAATTTGTGACTTCGCCGACGCATTCGGAACATCAATCGTCATTCAGAAGAAGTTTTTCGAGGAGTTTCGGGAAAATTCTAGAACATTCTATTTGGAAACCAAGGGAGATATCGAAATTGTGACTTCACCAACGTGTTTGCTGTATCAATCGACATCTAGAAAAGAAGTTTCAAGAAAATTCCAGAACATTCTATTCTAGAATAAGGCAAGTTATCCAATTTGTGACTTCACCGGCGTGTTTGGAACTTCGAGCAAAGACCAGAAAAGATATTTGAAGAAAGTTCGAGGGAAATTCTAGAACATTCTGAATATGCCTATCACAAGACAACAAGCCAAAATGGACGAACAAAAAGTTGAAGAACTCCTGCGCAAAATGTTGGAACTTCAAGAGACCAAACGACAACAAGAAAAACAAGACGAAGAAGCCAGACGACAACAAGAAAAACAAGACGAAGAAGCTAGACGACAACAAGAAGAGGCCAGACGACAAAAAGAAAAACAAGAAGAAGAAGCTAGGCGACAACAAGAACGGCAAGAAGACCTTGGAAAACTACAGAAGATATTTCAAACCATACACGACGATGTGCAAGAAGTTAAACACGACGTTCAGGAAGTAAAAACTGAAGTCAAAATCGATGTTCAAGAAGTTAAAAACGACGTTCAGGGAGTTAAAGCTGAGGTCAAAGCCGATGTTCAGCAATTAAGACAAGAAGTTGAGGACCAAGTTCAAGCACTCGAAGATAAGATGCGTAGATTAGAAATACAGTCCATCAATCCAGCTAGTGTTGGAGCATTCTCCAGTATGAAGATAAAACCACCAACTTTCGACGGTTCTACGTCCTGGACCATGTATATACGACAATTTGAAGCTGCTGCAAATACCAACGGATGGAACGACCAAGAAAAAGCTACAGCACTAATAGTGGCGCTACGAGGACCTGCCTTAGACCTTCTTCAGTCCATTCCTTCAGTCTACCAGCAGAATTACCAGCATCTTAGTCAAACTTTAGAACTGCGCTTCGGAGACCATTACAGACAAGAAGTATTCAGAACTCAAGTTAAATCAAGAGTTCAAAAACCCGGCGAGAGTCTACAAGAATTCGAATCGGAAGTTAAAAGGCTAGTGAGTTTGGCGTTTCCTGCAGCTGGGGAAGACATGCAGGAATGGATGGCAGTATCTGCGTTTATTGATGGTCTCAGAGATTCGAAGATCCAGGAAAACCTAAGAATGTCCAAGTTCAGACAAAGTAGCGAAGCCCTTGTCCGAGCATTAGAACTGGAAGCAATATTTGGTGCCTCACGACCCAGAATACGAGCAGTGTCCATTGAGGACCCAAAGGAAAAACAATCATCAAAAGAGGATGGCAGTTTCGAGAACCTTATGAGTAATTTCATGGAGGAAATAAAGAAAATATTACGAGAAGACAGAAAAACGGGAAACGACTCCAGACAAACACCAACACAAAGAAATCGATTAGAATGTTATCGCTGCCATAAGGTTGGACACATTCAACGAGATTGTAGAGTAAGAATGCCCTCTCCATCAAGGGATCGTTTCCAACGCTTTTCGAGATCAAGAGACGCCAGCCCTAATAACAGACAGGGAAACGAGAACTAACCAGTATGGAGGGGCGAATGCTGGTTAGTAATGACGAAGCCCCCAGGGTTGTTAACATAAAATCATTGGGCAGTCATTATAGAGGATTAACATTCGAAGGACAAATTAATGGAGAATTGAAAACTATCACTTTTGATACGGGTGCTGAAGTTTCCATAATTAAAAGAACATTAGTCAAGTCTCGGGCAATCCAACCGCTCACTAGAAACCTGTCACTACGAACAGTCACCGGCGAATCTGCACCAGTTCAAGGAGAAGCTATGGTTGAGCTCACTTTTGGATCTACCACCTTCAGGCACAAAACATTAGTCGCCGATATAGGAGATGATTTTATTTTGGGAATGGATTTGATCGGCCAACATGGGTTCTCTTTTGACCCTTCCATGAACATCCTTAAATTTGGTAATGAAGAAATTGTCCTAACAACACAAGAAGAATCCGATGACGTTAAGATCTTGGCCACAACCCCAGTGAGGATTCCTGGAAGTACTGAGAAGATCATTTGCGGAAGATTAGAAACAAACCCTGGGTGCTGCGTTGGGCTAACACGTAATTTCATTGGAGATAAACCAGAAAGGTTTCTTGTTGGAAAGACTCTAGTAAGAACAAATGGAGACATTATGATAAGAATTGCCAATGTTTCTTCCGAAACAGTACGAATAAAAGAAGGAGACATTATTGGAGCTCTCGAACCAGTGAAGCAAATATCGAACTGTGACCTACCAGATAAGCGACACTTTGTAAAATCCAAATTGGATACAGACACCTTGATGCAGACTTTGGCGAAATCGTGGAAACATCTTGATCCAGATAGACTTCAAGAAGCCACAGACTTCATTTTGAAAGAAGCAGACGTATTTGTGATGGACAATCAAACCAGACGAACCAGTTTAATTCAACACAAAATTGATACTGGATTGGCACACCCAATTAGACAACCACCACGACGTATGCCAGTAGCTAAGCAACAGGAAGTGGAAAACCAAATTGATAAAATGCTTCAAGAGGGAGTCATTGAAGAGTCAAATAGTCCATGGTCCGCGCCAGTAGTACTGGTTACGAAGAAAGATGGGAGTCTTAGATTTTGTGTGGACTACCGAAAGCTCAATGACGTCACCAAGAAGGACAGCTTCCGTCTCCCAAGAATAGACGATACACTAACAACTTTATCGGGCTCCAAATGGTTTTCCACCTTGGATCTCAAAAGTGGATACTGGCAAGTGGCAATACATGACGATGACAAAGAGAAAACTGCCTTCAGTACCGGAAGCGGGCTATACCAGTTTAATGTAATGCCTTTCGGATTGTGTAATGCTCCAGCTACGTTTGAGCGACTGATGCATCTTGTTTTGCGAGGTCTTACATGGAGAACTTGCCTGGTATATTTGGATGATGTCATGATTATGGGAAATTCGTTCCAAGAACATCTCAATAACCTGAAAGAAGTTTTTGACCGCTTCCGGAATGCCAACTTGAAACTCAATCCAAATAAGTGTTTCCTATTTCAAAAGAAAGTGGAATTCTTAGGTCACGTGGTATCTGAAGAGGGCATACAAGTTATGGAAGGAAAAATAGATGCTTTCAGGGACTGGCCAAAACCACGCGACAAACATGAACTAAGGAGTTTTCTAGGATTATGTTCTTATTATCGAAGATTTGTGGAAGGATTCGCCAATATAGCTGCTCCACTTCATCGATTAACAGAAGAAAAATCAACATTCAATTGGACCCAAGAATGCGATTCCGCATTTAGAAGATTGAAAGGAGCATTATGTACGAGCCCAGTGTTGTCCTATCCTGATCACAAAGGCATGTTGATTTTGGACACAGATGCAAGTAACACCAGTGTTGGAGCTGTCCTTTCACAAATCCAAAATTCACAAGAACATGTCGTGGAGTACTACAGCAGAACATTATCAAAGCCAGAACGAAATTATTGTGTCACCAGAAGAGAGTTGCTTGCCATAGTAAAAGCAGTCGACCATTTTCATAAGTATCTCTACGGACGCAAGTTTCTAATTCGAACAGATCACGCAGCTCTAAAATGGCTTTTAGAAATGAAAACTCCTGAAGGACAGCTTGCTAGATGGATTGAGAAATTGCAGCAATACGATTTCCAAATTAAACATCGCCCTGGAAACCTGCATAAAAATGCTGACGCTCTGTCTAGACGGCCATGTAAAGAAGATTGCAAACATTGTCAAAGAATCGATATACATGAGAAAAACACTAGTCCAGCTGTAAGAAGAACGGGCCTGATCGTCGATGACAAATGGACTACCAAGCAAATGAGAGAAGATCAGGAGGCAGGCCAGGACATCGGGCAAATTCTACATCTTAAAGAAAATGATGAATGTAGGCCAGAATGGGGGGAAGTGTCAAACAAAAGCTTGATTTACAAGGCGTTGTGGGCCCAGTGGAACTCTCTGGCCGTAGAAAATGGTTTGCTCAAAAGAGTTTGGGAAAGTGCCGATGGGAAATCCACTAAGAGCCAACTGGTAATCCCAAAAGACCGAGTGGAAGATGTATTAAAAGAAATACACGACGGAACCTCAGGGGCACATTTCGGAGTTAACAAGACTTTGGACAAAATTCGGGAACGTTTTTACTGGGTTCACTACCATGAAGACGTTAAAAGCTGGTGCCGAAAATGCGACATCTGTGCTACCAGTAAAGGCCCTAAACTAAGATCTCGAGGGCCCATGAAACAGTACAACGTTGGTCTTCCATTTGAGAGAATAGCGATAGATGTAGCAGGACCGTTCCCAGAGTCAGAGCGTGGTAACAAATACATCTTAGTTATCATGGATTACTTCAGTAAATGGCCAGAAGTTTTCGCTATTCCCAATCAAGAAGCCATCACTGTTGCCCAGGTGCTAGTGGACGAAGTTTTTAGTCGTCATGGTGTGCCACTAGAGTTACATTCAGACCAGGGACGAAACTTCGAATCTGCTATCTTTAAGAAAGTTTGTGAGATCATGGGCATTCGTAAGACAAGGACAACACCTTTACACCCTCAATCTGATGGCATGGTGGAACGATTCAATAAGACCATAGAGGAACACCTGACAAAAGTGGTCGCAAAGAACCAACGAGATTGGGACAAGCATTTGCCTCTATTTTTAATGGCTTACAGAGCGGCTGTTCACGATTCAACAGGTGAAAGTCCGGCTAGAATTGTTTTTGGAAGGGAACTCAGGTTACCTTGCGATCTGATGTTTGGAGTACCCGAAGAAGAACGAAGAGAAATCCGAGATTATGCCGACGAAGTAAGGGCACGACTTCTGGGTATCCATGATTTTGCTCGGGAGCATATTCAACTAGCCAGTGACCGAATGAAGACCAGATACGACTTGAAGGCCAATTCGGTCGGATTTCAAGAAGGTGATTTAGTGTGGTTATATAACCCAGTAAGGAAGAAAGGAGTATCACCGAAATTGTCTTCAGCATGGGAAGGACCCTATAGAGTAATCAAGAGGATCAATGATTTGGTTTATCGAGTCCAGCGCAACACCAGGAGTAAGGTGAAAGTTGTACATCTGGACAGGTTGGCGAAATATCATGGGCGAGAAGTTGATCGGGACGATCAACCTTAAGAGGAGGGCAGTGTCACAATAAGCTAAACGTCCGCCAGGCTGTCAAGAATCTCTCGGTATTATCTCTTGAGTATACTAGAATCTAGTGAATTATTCTACTTAATTCGGGAAAATAATATTATCGTGTATTCTAGATTTTACAGGAATAGATTTAGGGATATATAAGAAGGCCGGCATTGGTTTGTAGTTAGTTTTCAGTTCGAGTGTGATACGATTTAAATAGTGATTGTAAAGAGTTGAATTGTTGAGTTTGTTAATAAAGTAATTAGTGTCAGAGTGTTTTGTTAAGTGGAATAAATTATTGCTGTGTTAATTGGACTTTGATTTTTGGAATAAACGAAACGAACAACGAACCCAAGAATTTTGTCAGCAGGCAACCCAAAGCCGCGACAATATGTTTCATCTTCAAAAAAATTCTAATCCAATCAATATATTTTCCAGGGTCACCTGGTAGCAGTAATGTTAGATTTGTTCCGACAAATGACTTCGGATCACTATGAAAATTTTATTGAACGGTTTGGCACCGATTTCGACAAGTTGGACTTTCTCATGGAAATTTTAGTGGTGTTCAAGGAGCTGGTCAGCAATTCGGTGTTTCCCAGGGACTGGTGCGACATGATTATGTTGCAAAACAGTATTATACTGAAATCGCTCAGGTAAGTGTCTTATTTTTAACAAAAAATTGTTAACAAGGTCTTTAACAAAATGATGATGAAGAACTTTGCCATGCTAATTCATGGACATTATTATAAATAAGAAAAATACAGTTAATTATCAATTGACGGAAAAACAAACAAAACAAAAAATTCTAAAAACTTTCTCTAGACCCAAACATCACATTGCTGGAGCACTAGTTACACCAGTGAAAATAAATCTATGTGCAAGAGCTTAATTATTAATTTTCATAGCAGTTGTAAGAGAAGAAATCTTTCAGGTTCTTTTCCCACACGATCCGCGATCGGTTCTTCAACAAATTCGAGCACGACGCCTGGAACAACTTTTTCCATTGCGCTATCGCCTTCATGACACAAGACGCTCTACAGTTGGAAAATTTTTCGTTCAATAAACGAATGCGCATCGTCAATCAATATAAGGATATGAGGCGAGAGATGGGTTTCGAAATAAGGTCCATGTGGTTCAATTTGGGACATCATAAGGTATACAATATGATTTGAATTTAAAACTTATTACTTATTATACATATAATTCTAGGTTCAATTCGTCCCAGGTTTAGTAGGCCTAATCCTAGAAATGACTCTAATTCCAGAAGTGGAACTTCGCACTCATACCATCCCGATATTCTTTGACATGATGCAATGCGAATTCTACTCATCTCGCCTAGAACTAGAAAGCTATGGTGACACCAAACGCGACTCGTCTCACATCAAAGCCAACTTTCAAGACTTTGAAAACGAAATGATTGTCAAATTGGATGCTTTGTTTGAGGGTGGACGAGGAGACAGTGAGTACAGGGACTTGTTTTTTGTTAAAATGAAGGAGTTGTGCGAAAAACACACCACAATGAAGGACGAAGGCATTAAATTTGTGACGATCGTGTCGCGCTTGATGGGAAGTTTGCTGGAATATCGCCAAATTATTTCTAGCGATAATAAGGAGAGTACAATGAGTTGTACAGTTAATTTATTGGTGAGCATATGAAATTTGATGTTGAAGTTGTGGTAATATCTTTAATTTATCCCTTTTAGGACTTTTACTCTGAAATCAACAAAAAAGAAATGTACATCCGTTATTTAAACAAACTTTTCGATCTGCACATCGAATGCGACAACTACACAGAGGCTGCGTTCACACTAGAACTGCACACTAAATTACTGAAATGGTCTGACGAACCGTTATCGCATCTATTGAAAGGCGACAAATACTTGAACAACGCTAAAAGTAATCGGGAACTGAAAGAGGCCCTCTATAATAATATTATTGAAAATTATAGTAAGGGAAAGGTAAGATTATTTCATATATCCTCTGAATTTTGGAAATATTTGGTAGTACTTATTAGATGGATCAACTTTCTCAGGAACAAAAAGTAAACCTTCAAGGGCTTCTTTTTTACGTGTGCATGTTACCACAAAACAAAGCTAATCCAAATTGCAAACTTCACTTATGTAAAAGTTGTCCCTTGATCAAGTATTGTACTTCGGAATTCCAGTTGATCTCAGTGAAAATTAACGAGTCTAAATTTATTTCACAGATGTGGGAATACGCAATCGAGAAATGCAAAGAACTGGCCCACCAATACGAACAAGAAACGTTCGAGTACGAGCGCCTCAGCGAACTCCATCGCCGATTAGCCGAGTTCTACGACAGCATTATGAAACACGCCCGGGCGGAGCCAGAATATTTTAGAGTCGGTTATTATGGCAAAGGATTTCCGCAGTTTCTACAAAACAAAGTGTTCATCTATAGGGGCAAAGAGTATGAGCGATTGGCGGATTTCAATGCGAGGATTATAAATGAGTTTCCGAAAGCTGAATTGTTGAACAAACTTAGTCCTCCTGGCGAAGATATTACGATGTCTGATAAACAATGTATGTTTTTTTTTTTTGCATTACATGTAACTAATAAATAAACTTTGAATTATTTTCCTTATCAATATTTCTAGTCATCCAAATCAATAAAGTAGATCCAGTTATGGAAGAGAAAAAACAACGCTTTTCTGGCAAACCAGTGTGCGACCAAATCGTTCGATTTTACAAAGTGAACAACATCAAAAAGTTCACCTTTTCTCGGCCAATCAAACGCAAGGATCCTTTCATCGACACGCACAACGAGTTTGCGCACATGTGGCTGGAACAGACTGAGCTGGAGACGACTTATCCGCTTCCCGGAATATTGAGGTGGTTTCCCGTCGAGAAGACGCAACTGAAAGAGATTTCGCCGTTGCGAAATGCCATTGAAACATTGGAGAAGGCTAACAAGCAGCTGATGGGCTACGTGACTGGGTTTAATCGGGATAAGAGTATGCAGATTAATCCTCTGAGTATGACGTTGAATGGTAAGTAAAGGCTTTTTTCTCCAAACGTCAAAAAAAAACGTCACTTTGGTAACACCTGTCAAGATGCTAGAAATAGAAACTCAATTTCTATGCTACTAGGCAAATCCAGCGGCAGTAGAAATCAATGACCTATGAACACAGATAGACGGAACAATAAACAATAATATCGGTTGACTACATGCCAGGAACCGCATCTCTCCCCACTACTTATTAATCCTTGTTTTATTTTGTATCTTTCTCTAACACGTGGAAAGCGATTATTTTTCAATGAAAATTAGCAACGCTGCAAAAAAATAAATCCCACTTCGAAGTCTACCTTTCCACCAATTAGCGGCTTCTATTCAATTGTCATGTCAAAATGCGACGAGCAGGTATTTTATGACAATTTCCATCTGTCAATCAGTGCGCAGTGAGTGTATCCGCATCTTTTTCTAAAATTATGTAAAATATAAGGATAAAGATACACTTTTGTAGCATTGATTCTGGTTTCATTTTCAGAGTTGCCAAGTATTCGATAGTAAAATGGGGGCGGAGTTAGCGGAATCATTTGAATCCCTACTCCCAGCGGCTTTCACACCTCACCCCCCTGGCCCATAAACATGTAGTCAACCAAAACAAAGCTATTTTATCAATGGGATGTTCTGTCTATCTGTGTTAATAGGTCATTGGTAGAAATACTTTTTTCTACAAACGTGTTAAAAATGCAATTTTTAACACCGCCCCGAAGCATTAAAAATGTTACTTTATCGCACTAGAGCCATAAAGTCTTTATAGCACTAGTGTTAAAAGTGAAACATCAAATTTTGAGAGCGGACGTCAAAAAAAGTTTGTATTTTCAATTATTTACATTGATAATAATGGTGAAATTTGAACAACTGAGGTAGCCCGACTGGCCGCCTCATCTATATTTTTCGAAGGATCGATGCACCTCTCTTTTTCTTCTGTATTTTGTTGCATTTTTAGCAAAAAGCATTTCTGACCACGACATACTTTCAAGAAACTGACAAGACATTTCGTTACCTGTAAAACAAGGTGCTGGTTGTATGGATTTTTTGACAAATGTCAAATTCAAGAATTTTATGTAGGAAAGATGCTTCCAATTTATTATTCATTTAAAAATCCAATTTGTTAGTGGTTATTGCTTTTTATTGCCGTTATGTGAATTGCAGAATGAGCGAAGCGACTAACTACTAACCCAAACTTTCACATGCGTGCCTTAAAAATGTACCTTTAACACTTATATCATAAATAACTATTATGTCCGATTGACCAATAAAGTGCTATTTATAGAACAGTTTTGCGTCAATAAAGTAGCACTTTAATGTACTAGTAAAATAAAGTGCTACTTTATTGCCTACCTGGACTACCTGACAAGTTGAAACAGGTCCTGATAACTTGCCAAGGTGAAACAGGTCCTGACAACCTGCCAAGGTGAAACAGGTATACCTACGTAAGGATAACGCACACCTAACATGGGATTTTTGGGCTCTATGGATTTTGCCCATTTTTTGATATGTTGTAGAGGATTTACTTCTGAACAACCTTTAAATGGAACGAAATCTTGTAGGTATTACAGCCTTTGAGATATGAGCGTTGAAAGATGAACTTTTTGCGACTTTTTGTGTGGAGAGTATACGAAATACTGGTGCTACTGGTGTTTATCAGAGAAAATATTGACAGGTTCACATATTTTACGTCACTTTAAAATTAATGTCAATCAATTTAACACCACCACAAAAAAACGCTGGCTCGGACACTACTGGAGAATCCTCCAAGGCTAAAAAGGTGCCATTACCCCCACCGATTATGGTTAATGGCATTAATAACTTTAACGATATTTACGATAAGTTAAATATCATACAAGGAGTCCAAATAAAAGTTTTGAATAACGAAAATATCAAAATAAACGTTCAGGATGCAGACAGCTACAGGCTGGTCACCAAAATGCTAAATGAAATAAAGCTTCAATGGCATTCATATGAAAATAAACAAGAAAGGCCAATTAGAGTAATTGCCAACAGGTTACACTTTTCCTGTGATCCAGAAAAAATTGTAGCTGACCTTAAAAATAAAGGGTTCAAGGCCCTAGAAGCCTCCAACAAACTTAAGTGGAGAACAAAACAACCACTAAACATGTTTGTGATAACATTTAGCCATGATGAAGACATCAACAAAATTTTCGAAATTCCCAAAATACTTGGAACTCAAGTGGAAATGAAAGCACTAAAAACTTCCAAATTAGTCCCTCAATGCAAAAAATGTCAATCTTATGGACATACTCAAAAATATTGCGCTAAAGAACCACGATGTGTGAGATGTACAGGAAAACATCTCACTGTAAACTGTTCGAAACCAAAAGATTCTGAGCCAAAATGCGTCCACTGCGGCGACAAACACCCAGCTAACTATAGGGGGTGCCTAAAGAAATACAAAAATTAAGGAATAACCCGAAAAGGCCAACTCCCACACCACAAGCAAGCACAAATGGTCACAGCCAACAACCAAGAAACGCAGCTACGCAAAACTCTGCGACAAGGACTTACAGCCAAGCAGTAGCATCAGCTCCTGCCACTGTTAGTGGCAACTCTATTAACCAAAGCACTATGGAACAAACATTGCAATTGATTTTGGAAAAATTAAACAAACTTGATGAGCGATTAACTAAACTGGAAAATAGCAATAATGGCGCTATCATCAATCGTCAAAATGGTCAGTAACCTTAGAATTTTAGCTTGGAATGCCAATGGGCTCTTGCAGCATCAGCAAGAGTTGCAAGTTATACTAGATATACAAAAGATTGACATTTGCCTCATATCAGAAACGCATTTCACAAATTAATCCTATATTAAATTTAAAGGATATAAAGTGTATCACACAATTCATCTTAGCAATACAGCACATGGAGGAAGCGCTGTCATAATTAAAGAAAACATATCTCACATTGAAGAGACGGAATACAAAACAATTGAAATTCAAGCTACAGCAGTAAGTGTAAAAACCAAAACATATACACTAACCATATCTGCTGCCTATATACCACCAAGGCATTTATTGAAGAAAAATCAATATCTCAATTTTCTTAGAAAGTTGGGAAATCGATTCATAGTTGGGGGTGACTTTAATGCAAAAAATACCTACTGGGATTCCAGACTAACCAATTCCAAGGGGAAGGAACTTCTGCAAGCTATTAATGAATATCAATGTATATAAATAATAAAACGTTGGCAAGAGTGCACACATGTGTCGTAAATTCCGAGCTTAAAACCGAAATTTTTGTGATTACAAAAGTTATTAAATATAAAAAGTTAGTTTGTGATAAGTTGAACTACCTCCAGCAGCAGGAGAACAAAGAAATACCGATCAATTCTTCAAAATAAGCAGTAACTGCAAAGTGTTTGTTTACACAAATCCACAAATACCTTCAAAATATTTGGACAACGTTGCCAAATGGGATCCCAAAGCGATGAGTGTAACATATGCAACAAAGTTGTAATGGACAGCGAAGACGGGCTACTATGTGATAAATGCTTAACGTGGAAACATAGAGAGTGTCTGGGGATAAGTGTAAAAAACTACCAAAGAATATCGAAATCCAAGGAAGAATGGTTCTGTAATCAGTGCAAGAATCCTAGAAAAAATGATGCTACGGAACACAAACAAACCACTGCTCCGAGCAGTCCGAGCAATGTACGGTACACGTTAGCTGACGTGATGATCAAACTAAACGAAATGGATCAAAAATACAATAACCTATTTACAAAATATACTGAGCAAGTAAAAATAAATGAAGATTTAAAGAAGGAGTTACAAGTCATAAAGTCCCAACTTAATAAGAATGAACAAAAAGATTTAAACAATAACATTATAGTTCATGGCATTCCTTACAAAAAGGATGAGAAGCTTAATTACATAGTCAAGGAGCTTGGCCAAAAATTGCAGACAACTCTAACAAGTGAAGAATTTGGGGTTGTGAGACTGGGAAAACCAGAGGGAAAAACCAATCCAATTAAAATATCTTTTCAGAACTATGAAAAAAAAAAAACAATTGCTAAAGTCTACAGAAAGAAGAAATTTAACCACCAGAGATCTTGGATTTATGGAAGCAAATAAGGTTTTTCTGAATCATGATCTTACCAAGAAGAACCTAGAATTGTTCAAGGAAGCACAAAAAATAAAGAAGGAAAACAACTACAGATACCTGTGGGTAAACAGGGGAAATATATTATTAAGGAAAACGGATAACAGCAAGATATTGCTAATACAGAATGAAGAGGATTTAAAAAACTAAGTGAAGGAAAACCTATGCTGAATATTGTATACATGAACATACAAAGTCTAAGGAATAAATTCGATGAGGTACAATGTCTGGTTAGTGAAAACTGTTGTGATGTTCTTTTGTTGGTTGAAACGTGGCTTATGGAAGAGGAAGCATACCTTTATGAACTTGAGGGCTATGAAGCTCTACATTCATGTAGAAACAAAAGAGGGGGTGGTGCCTCTATGTACATAAAAATAGGTAATTAACTACAAAGAACTATTCAAGTCTGAACCCGATAATGAAATGAGCTGGCTCAGTGCCTCAATAGATAATAATGGTTTGAAAATTAGTTTGATCTACCGACCACCATCATACGAGTATCGGCAGTTTGAGAATAACATAGAAACTATAATGGCAAAATATCCGAAACACCACATTATAGTGGGAGACACCAACATAAACATATTGGACAAAGATTCCACTGCTACTAAAAATTACATGAGTACAATTATGCTGAATAACTACAAATTAATAAACACAAAGGTTGTTTTTGGATATGTAAAGCATGGATTAGTGATTGTACTGTTTTACTATATAGGTAAATATATGTATACTTTTTTTCTTTTTAAATGTTTTATTATAGTATAATTATTGTTATATAATGTGTAGTAGATAACAATAGTACTGTTGCATAAATATTAGATTTATTATGGTCGATACCAGTATTTTAAATACTGTTTAGATTACAAAGATGGATATAATTGTTATTATTGTTATACTTATGAATGAATAAACGATTTCAAAAAAAAAATGCCAGCCCGTATCCACAGGTAGGCCAACATATTATCCAACCGATCCTGGAAAAATTCCCGATCTAATCGATTTTTTCGTAATAAAAAATATATCTCCAAATTTTCTGGAGATAGAAGAAAGTTATGATTTACACTCAGATCACTCACCTATTATCCTAACTCTGAGTGAATATATAATTAAGAAAAAAGCACCTATCTCATTAGTTAATAAACTGACGGACTGGGCTAGTTTTAAACAAAGTCTGTCGGAAAAGATGAACTTATCAGTACCGTTGCGAACGCCACAACAAATTGATGAAGAAGTCGATTGTTTTATCGTTAATATTCAACAAGCAGCTTGGGAAAACCGGCCCAAATTAAAAAGAATTTTTAAGGGAAAAAACTACCCAAAAGAAATTAGAGATCTTATTATAGAAAAAAGGAAACTAAGAAGAAAATGGCAGCAAAGTCGAGATCCCCATGACAAAACAATTATCAACAATATGACGCAGCGCATAAGGCGAGAAATTCAAGAAATCAAAAATGACTCTATTAACAATTACCTAAGTGAACTCACCGGCGACAAAAGCACTGATTATTCTCTTTGGAAAGCAACTAAACGCCTTAAAAGACCAGTTACCCAAATTCCACCCATAAGAAAGTCAAATCAGCAATGGGCAAGGAGTAACGAAGAAAAAGTAGAACTTTTTGCAAGTCATTTAGAAAAGACATTCCAGCCTAACGAAGCACAGGATGAAAATCTTCCCTGGAACGAACCTCATCAAGAAGAAGGCAACATTAAGCCTACTTCACTAAGAGAAATATTAACAGAGATCAAACAAAATATCAGTCCGAAAAAAGCTCCAGGATATGACCTAATTACTGGGGAAGTAATAAAACAACTCCCCAGGAAAGCTATTGTGAAATTATGCAACCTTTTCAATGCGTCCTTTAGGCTTAAATACGTACCTAAACTTTGGAAAGTTGCAGAAGTTATCATGATACCAAAACCCGGAAAACCACCTCATGATGTGTCATCTTATAGGCCAATATCATTATTGCCCGTTTTATCTAAGCTTTATGAAAAGATACTGCTAAAAAGAATAAAACCGATCATAGAAAGACAGGAAATCATTCCAACTCATCAATTTGGATTCCGCGACAAGCACTCTACGATCGACCAAGTACACAGAATAACGAATTTAATAGAAAAATCGCTGGAAGAGGGAAAAGTCTGTTCCGCAGTTTTCCTCGATGTAGCGCAAGCATTTGACAAAGTTTGGCATGAAGGCTTAAACTATAAACTAAAGCTGTTTCTGCCAAAACAATATTCTGATATTTTGGAATCATATATGTGTGATAGACATTTCAGAGTCAAACAGGAAGATTTTGAGTCAAAATTACGAAAAATAAAAGCAGGTGTACCTCAGGGTAGCGTGCTAGGTCCCTAGTTATATTTATTATTTATATGCGACATCCCAAAACCAGAAAATTGTCATTTAGCAACATTCGCCGACGATACTGGTTTAATTACAGTGGAAAAAAGTATTGAACAATCAACAGAAAAACTGCAGAACGCTGTCAGTGAAGTTCAAAATTGGACCAAAAAATGGCGAATAAAATTGAATGAAACCAAATCAATTCACGTTGATTTTACAAACAAAAACGTAAATCACATACAAATCACAATTAATGACACCCCTATACCATATTCAAATCAAGCTAAATATCTTGGTATGACGCTTGATGCGAAATTGCGCTGGAAAGCACATGTTAAGAAAAAAAGGCAAGAGCTTGAATTTAAGTATAGAAAAATGTACTGGTTAATTGGAAGGACGTCCAATTTAACCATACATAACAAGTTACTACTTTATAGGCAAATACTGAAACCAGTATGGGCAAATACTGAAACCAGTATGGGCATATGGAATTCAACTTTGGGGTTGCACTAAAGATAGTAACATACAAGTTATTCAAAGATTCCAAAATAAAGTACTAAGAAACATTGTTAATGCACCTTGGTACGTTCGAAATAGTGATCTACATCGGGAACTAGGAATTGATACTGTAACAGAGACTATAAGAAAGTACGCAAAAAGCCATGAAGATAGACTACATCGGCATGTGAATGTGGAAGTGATTGAGCTCCTAGATAATACTGAGCTAGTTAGAAGACTGAGAAGGGTGAAGCCGTTCGAGCTAGTGAACTGAAATTGAAAAACACAACAAAACAGTGCTATAAACACATCAAAATTGTGATTTACAGTTTAACCAAAGTGGGGAAAACTGTTGAGTAAACCTCAAGAATTGTAAACTTTATAGTAAATTAGGTTAAAACAAAATTGCTAATTAGTCTTACTGACTAAATTGTAATGTAATAAACACAATGTGTTTGACAAATAAAAAAAAAAAAAAAAAAAATTAATTTAAGGCCGGGACCGCACTGGGGTCAATGTTGACGCCAGTGCGGTCCCGGCCTTAGCCTATGTTGACATTTGTTAGTGACGTAAAATATGTCGACCTGTCAAAATTTTGACTGGTAAACACCAGTTTTTCGTATACTCTCCACACAAAAACTTGCAAAAAATTTCATCTTTCAAGGCTCATATCTCAAAGACCGTTAATACCTACAAGATTTCGTCCCATTTAAAGGTTGTTCAGAATTAAATTCTCTACAACATATCAAAAAATGGGCAAAATCCATAGAGCCCAGAAATCCCATGTTAGGTGTGCGTTATCCTTTTACTTTTTTCATCAATTTTTTTTAATTTTTAACAAAAACCAGTCGTAATTGTACATAAAATCATGTATATAACGCTTACATAAACAGGCCTTATTGACTCATTATTTAATGGCCTCGCTCGCAAGCTCGCTCGGCCATAAAATTATTCGTACAATAAAGCCTTACTTGATGTACTTGTTATATAAATAGCTATTATTTTTAACCATATATGAAATGTTGTCATTACTGACAAAAATTTGAAAATGTCACATTTCTGTCTTTTCATTTTCCTGCTCCATTACCTGTCCCAGGACGGGAATTTTTTTCCGTCCTCATTTCCTGTCCACGGATGGAAAATGTAGCAGGGAAGTATTTCCTGTCTCCATTTCCTGTCCTCATTTTCCGACCTCAAATGGTTCTCACGAATTTTTTTTTTTTTCAAGAAATTATTTTTAATTTCGTGAAATTGTGCCACCTTTCTCTACCAAAATGTAAGAGGTTTAAAAACCAAACTCAAACATGCTTTCTGTGCTGCTCGCGATGAGTCTTTCTCAGTTATTGCATTTACGGAAACTTGGCTAGACTGTAGTATCTGTTATGTCGAATTTCTCGACTCGCGTTACATGGTTGATCGCTCTGATAGAAGCAGTTTGAACAGTACTAAAAGCCGTAGAGGTGGGGTCCTTCTGGCAGTAAATAATTGCCTCAAATCTCATCGCCAGTCAATAGGCTCCTTGCATCAAATTTTTTTATTGCTGATTTCGACAGTCCATGAAAAATAAGTCAACACGTGCTTTTTCTTTTTCTTCTTGGTCAAAAATTGACGAAGATACAACGCTATGAAATATACCTATGACGTCACTTATCATATAAATTAGTGACGTCGCACATGCTCAGTATATCTATATATGTCGTAGGCATAATGCAAATTTGAGCTTTTTATAATTTGTCTAGGCATTTTACAAAAAGCCGGCAAAACGCAAACATAAAATGCTTTTTTCGTTATGCCGGGACCATTTCAGGCAAACTGATAAAATGCCAGCGAAACAAGAACACAAGAATATACAGGGTGTCCCATTGAAGATGGGAATTGGGGTTATCTGCTAAACTCGTAGAGGTAGATTTTTTTTGTTTCCACATTCCCGGGCCAATTTTTCATGACGAATCGAATGCCGCAAACCGCAGGTCTCTATCTTGTTTCGTTTTGGAGATACAGGGTGAAACTTGAAATGTTCACTTTTCGAGGGTAGTCATTATCTAGCGTATAAAAAAAGATATCAAAAAAGTGAAAATTGTATCTGACGCAGTTTTTTACGTAGATTTCATTGGCGTACTGGCTTTTTTTTTCCGAAGTACCGCTTGAGAGATATGACACAAACTTCATCTTTTTTAAATGGGACACCCTGTAAATGTTTACATTTTTGGAATACACATAAAATTACCTTTCCGATGATATATAATTTGTCTATATTATGTTGTAACTTGCAAATATTATCATGGTATTTGAAACTTTCCATAAGAACCTTTGGAAATCGCATTGAATATGGTTTTATTTTCTGGTTCAATGTGTGAGAAACTTTTGATATGGGACTCCCTGTGAAATAATAGTTTATCGAGGACCGGTTTATTTATCGTCTGATGAATTCTCAGATATGCAATATGACGGATAAAAATTCAATCTGCAATCCCATTGAAATGAATAAACCGGGCCTAAGGTCATCATCATACAATGTCGTCAATTGTGCATTTTCTAATGGCTATATATACCAATTTTGGAACCCCACACTCTTCCACAGTCTTGGCAAACCCAGCCTCTGGCAACATTGGTCTCTTCCTCTGCTCTCTCGCTCCTTCCGGCGGGCCCTCTTTTTGGTCTCGTGTCTACGTCGCTGTTTTTCAAAAATTTGTGGTCCGTCGTGGACTACTCGACGCCATTAAGGCCTATCATTTGCCGTCTTCTCTCAGATGCAATGACGGATAAAAACGCAATATCTATGTATTCCCATTGGTCCGCCAGTTATCTGCCGACCACTAGAATTATGGAATGGTAAATTTTCCTTACAATTAGTTTCCAGCAAAGTTTATCTGAATAAGGCCCGGTTTATTCATCTTCAGATAAACTTACTAGTAACTATCTGCAAGATAAATTCACTGATCTATAATCCTATCAGTTGGCGGATAACTGACCGACCAATGGGATTACAGATTGCGTTTTTATCCGTTAGAGTGCATACCATACCTGACAGTCTATCAGAAAATAGATAAATTGGCCTTGAATCATATTTTTTTCCCATTTCAACGATATAGGTATTACACTTCGTTGGACACATAGTGATTTGTGGCATCGTGTAACGTGGGCTCGTGACAAACATGTGTCCAACGTTGGCCACACTCAACGTTCGAACCAAAGTCGGTAAATTTGACCCATTTCAAAAAAGGCTTCCAAAGTTGGACAGAGGTTGGAGACACTGCCACACAAGGATTGACAGTCGTCCATTTTTTAGGTTAGATTCAGTGGCGCTATAAAAAAGTTTATTTTCCGATGCTTGTCCTGACTCGTGCTACTTTGAAACGAAACGGAACTGACAACGATACTCCAACCTTTGTTCCAATGTGGGAAGGAATGTTTGCCTCGTCGTGTAGCGGCACATTTGCCAAATGCTAGAGTGCCAAACATTGTACCCAACGTTGGATCTAACGTTGGGACCAATGGCTGAACACATCGTGTGGCGTGGGCTTAAGGCCAGTTCATTTATCGTTAGATAAACTCACTGGCAAGGTCCTCCCTCCGCAAATTTTAAGCAACTAGAGAGAAACCAAACCAATTGACAACTTAAATCACCAACTATGGAATATGGATCACACACGATGCTACTGAAAAATCAAGTCAATTCTTGATTATAGTAGCTTTGTTGTGTTTAAATTATTATTTTATTATTATGATTAGGATATTGTTATTATCCTAGCAAAAATGTTTAATAATCCAAGATATTATCACTTATCATAAAAAATAATTCGGCACAAGAAAATGGGTATTGAGCTTATCACTAAATTCAAAAAATAATAAAATGCATATAGGATTTGAAGTAGCCTAAAATTGAAGGATTAATCTCCAATTTTCGCCGTTTTGCGTGCTTGTTCACAGGATAAAATAGAAACTAATCGCCAAGCGACGCTGCATGTCGGATTGCGGCTAACAGATCACCGACGAGTTTCCTTTACCAGCGAGTTGTGTTGCGTGCGGTTACTCATGGAAATACACAAGCGGCAACTAATAAGCAACTGATTGACGATTCAAGTTTCTAGTAAGTTTGTTTCCAGTTGCCCAATGTGCGGAAGATCTAAAGCCTAACTGTCTACAAGATAAATTGGCCAATCTCTAATCTCATTGGTTTTCGGATAACTGGCCAACCAATCGGATTATTCATAGATTACCAGTTTATCCGTCATATTACATTGCCTGACAGTTTATCAGAAGGTGAATAAACCGGGCATTAGACTATTAAATGCAGTTACTGAGTATTAGTGAGATATTTGATTATTTTTTATAGGATATATGCTGTAGGTAGGTACCGGTTAATCCGAAATGACATCAATTTTCTTTGCAATCAGAACCTATTTCTTCTTAACGTTAATGGAGAGGTATAACTACAAAGTGTAATATCTATATTGTTGAAATAGAGAAAAAAACAGGATTTAATAAACTATTATTTTACAGGGTGTCCCACATTTAAAAATTACACCAGAAAATAAAACCAAATATTCAATGTGATTTGCAAGAGTTATTTCTTATGGAAAGTTTCAAATGCCATGATAATATTGGCCAAGTTACAACATAATATAGACAAATTATATATCATCGGAAAGGTAATTTTATGCGTATTCCAAAAATGTAAAAATTTACAGGGTGTCCCATTTAAAAAAGATGAAGTTTGTGTCATATCTCTCAAGCGGTACCTCGGAAAAGTATATAGGACTGATAGTCCTATCAGTCCACGTTGGCATAATTTTTCCCGAGGCGTAAAACCGGAAAAAGAAAGGAGGAAAAGCTGTAATTCATGTTGTTTACATTACAAAAAAAAAACATGTGGAATACCATACCTACTTATTTTTTCTTTATCCAGTAAAATTGCCAGAAGACTTCAAAAATACCGATTCTAGGTATTAAATCATACTTACTTGGTTTTATTCTTAAAACTATGAGCATTGTTGCCAAATTTAGCAAAATATCGGTTCCAACTGTAATTTTGAAGGACTTGCAAAACATTTTCATAGCTTGTAATACAGCATTTTAAAGGATTTTTTTCGCAGAATATTATTTTGTTGAAATCGAAGATGGCCGCCATAAGAAATAAGAAAGTTTTGATTAATAACTCGAAAACAACCGACGATTAGAATGTTTTCAAATCACGAAAATATCCGCCTCAAAAAAGTGTCTTAATAATGTTAAAGTGAGAAAAATCTAAAGTTAACGGTTTATGAATTATTGACAAAAAACAAAATTGGCTATTTTCAGTTTTTCTCGGATTTCTAGGAAACAGAAAACTTTCAAGCAAATTTAACAACATGATATAAATGAGCAATAAATTCCCTAAAACTTTCCTAATTTGAGCCACCTTGTATCTCTCATAATAAGCGTAATACCCATGTAGAGACTCGAATTTCGGACAAACTGTATATACCGGGTGTCTACGAGATTAGTTTCGCGCTGGCATTTGCTGTATTTTTTTTCAATGGCAAAGATTTTTGATATAGAGTATAGGTTTGAGAAATGTCATCTTTTGACATATGTGTAAATGTTTGGTTACTTCCGGTTTGACTGGAAATGGCCCTAACTTCATAATTTCGAATGGCATCCCAAGAATTTTTTCGCAGTTTTGGGATCTGCGGATCATGATGTGTATGAAAATGTCAATTTTGAACATTTTTGGATAAGCTGCAGAATTCCGGATCAAAGTTTATTTTTGAATAGGAAGTGACAGAATGGTTTTTAAATTGTCTTTTTTTAACTCAGACGATCGTAAAAAAATACGAATGCCATGTTGTTATCCTTTGTTTCTTCTCCAAAAGCTTCCAAAGTTAACTCAATGAAATCAGTAATATCACCCAATTTTCACAAAAGAGTTTTTTACCTTTTTCATAATAAAACTCTATGCATTGAAACTTTTCATTTATGTCAGTTTTTAATTATTTTTATTATGCACTACTATAAACGATAAGATGAAACTACTTATAAATGAACCCCTATATTTAAACTTTACAGCGTTTTTTCATACAGGGGTTCATTTATAAGTAGTTTCATCATTCATAGTAGTGCATAAAAATAATGAGAAAATAATTAAAAACTGGCATAAATGAAAAGTTTTAATGCATAATTGGTTTTATTTTTAAAAAGGTAAAAATCTCTTGTTGTGAAAGTTGGGTGATTTCACTGATTTCATTGAGTTATTACGTAAAATATGATTTTTTTTTAACTTTGGAAGCCTTTAGAGAACAAGCAAAGGATAACAACTTGGCGTTCGCATTTTTCTACAATCGTGTGAGTTGAAAAAAACAGTATCATTCTGTCACTTTCTATTCAAAAATAAATTTTCATCCGGAATTTTAAAGTTTCTTCAAAAATGTTCAAATTTGAAGTTTTCGTACACATCATGATCCGCATCAGATACCAAAAATGCGAAAAATGTATTATTGGGATGCCATTCAAAATTACGGAGTTAGGACCATTTCCGGTCAAACCGGAAGTTACCAAACATTGACACGCATGTCAAAATATGACATTTCTCAAACCTACACTCTATACCAAAAATCTTTGCCATCGAAAAAAAAAAACCAGCAAATGCCAGCGCGAAACTGATCTCGTAGACACCTGGTATTTCATGTATAATGTCATAAACCTATCTTCAACTGTTTCGGAAATATTGACAGTTGAAAATTGACTTTTTTGTATCCTTGACAGACTGTGAAACCTAAACGGTTAGATTTAGAGGAAAACGGATTTTACCTTCCTATCTTAGATTTTCATATGCTATCATTTGATACCAACTTTGAATTTAACCGACGATTAATAATTTAGGCGGAATTTTTAATCATGGATTAAATTCAAGATTAGTGTCAAATGATGACTGAGTTTTCCGTTTTCTTGTGAAATTAACCGTTCAGGTTTTACAGTCTGTCAAAGATGCAAAAAAGTCAGTTTTCAACTGCCAATATTTCCGAAACAGTTGAAGATAGGTAAATGACATTGAACATGAAATATGTCTAGAATTTTCCGCAGAATCCAGAAATGTCATAATATACAGGGGAAGTCATTTAGAAAAACATAACTTTGTGTCACTACTAGTTATTAGGCCACTCTGTATACTGAAAAATAATTTAGGAATGTAGTCCTCATGTTTATCTAAAAGTTTTGTATTTAGTTTTTTCTCCGGTCTCCGTTAGTATAGGAAATATGGATTTGAATAGGATTGAAGCCAACAATTAAATTCTAATTATTCAGGAAATAATCTAGCCGTATACCACTCGACCTATAAATATAAATGGATTAAACTATCCAAATATTTTTTGCATTATTTTGCTTCTTGGCAAATAGTTTCATGCATAGTTACATAGGAGGCGTAGTTACATAGGTATGTCCAAGAATTTTGTTGGGAGAGGGGGAGGGTAGCTAATTGCAAATTGCACAGTGTTTCATATTGATTTGTTCTCAAGTGTTTGATGTTTAATGTATTCAAGATTAATTATAGTCTAAGAGCTGACGGTCGCGGAGCTACTACGATAATATCTACGGCTGGAATTTTGTGAAGTGGTAGGGGGGGACCATCAGGAAGTTCTATTTCAAGGATTTTGCTCGGTAAAATTGCCCGAAAAACGTATGTAAATCGTCAGACGTCTCGGTTGCTGCAGAAAGGGTGTCAGACGCCCTCAAAGCTTTTATTTTTGTGGCATTTTCTTTGAATTTCTTTCGCAATATATTTTTGCAAGTATTTCACAAATATAGTTAGAACAGTGGGCTGATTTCTTTGCACGAGTTATCAATACGTAGGCCGATAACAAGTTTTTAAAAAACAATTTATTCACTAAATTACAATAGAGAAATACTTTCGCGTTCGCGTTACAAAGTTTCAAATAAGAAATATAATTACAATTCAACTGACTAACTATTCTAGGCGGGCAGCGATATTTATAATAAAGAAAAGCGAATTAAGCAGTTTATATGAATGGTCAGCAAATAGAGCTGACATTACTCCTCCCTTCTTGAGATACAACTTCATGCTAAGCGAGGAAGTTGGATTGGTCGGGCTTCTTTTTCGGGGTGGTTGTCCCCTCTTCGTTTCTTCAACTTCGGTGCTAGTTTCTTATAGCCAAGAACAGCACACCCAGCAAGGATCATAGCATATATCAGAATGGTTCCCAAACTTGGTAGTCTTCTGATTTCACTAAACGTCAAACGTTTTTCTACCATCTCATTAGCTAGTTGGTGGAGATTGTCCAGTTTTATGGTTTTTAAGTGTGTACCTAAATTCAGGGAATGCATTAATTCAGGTACATTTGGAAGGTCAGGAAATAGTATAGGTTGTGCATCTGATTTCAGAGGCTTCTTTTCGTTGATAATCAGTCTCGAAGAGATAGTTATTTGGCAACTGGTTGGTATACGAACTAGAAAGGTTCCAATAACTTTTCTGATTTCTTCTTGTCCAAAGCACTTGAATTTGATAGGTACTTTAGCCGGAAGTACAAATACCCATTGATTGGATTTGTCCAATCGATTGATTATTGGTTGTGTGATTTTGACTTCAGTTGGCTTGCAAGTAGAAGTGTCTTTTTCGGAGTTCAGTAGCTTAACTTCACATGGACTGCTGTCTTGGAGTTCGTGGAGTTCTTCTTTTTCGCATAGGTGGAATTCAGGAAGGATTTCCTGGCATTCTTGGCCATAATGTGCGTAGTGCAATCCGTTTTTGAGAAGATATTTATTTTGTGGAAGGACTACCTTAAACTGACTCTGACTTTTGATTGGTATTGAATATAGGTGGAAATAATCGAAAGATTCAGGATACATTATAGGTATATGGACCAAATAAGTTATTTTATTGTTAAGAATAAATGATTCTAATTTGATGATTTTTTCATACAAAAGAATGTTCTCAACATTAACTGCTAAAGGCATTTGTTCATTACTTAGTTGTTTTTGTAATTTGATAAGTTCTGTACAGAGATCTTCAGTTCTCATTATGCTAGGATGCATAATTTTTAACTTGGAAAAAGTTAAAGAGTTTTCGACATCTTGTAATATTGAGTCTATTATTTCATAGACATTAATAATTTGATTAATTATGTCCTTAATATAAAGAGAATTTTCTCTATAAGCAGATTTCTCTACTATGTGTGCGATTTGATTGATTTTTGATTCTAAGAGTTTCTCATTATAATTTATTTGTTTTATCGTCGTATTGAATTTTTCAATAACAGTTAAAGAAAGTGAATTTTGTTTCAAAATATTTGCTTGCAAATTCTTTTGATTTCCTTGCAATTCCCTTATAAGATTTTCATAACGTTCGCCATCGTCAGCGTCGAGGTTTCCGGTTACAGATTTGAAAATTGACCCTAGGCCGTTAATCAAGCCTCTTTTTGTTCTTTGTGGCTGGGGAATTATTTCTTTAATTTTGTTATCTACTCTAATTTGTATTAGTTGAATTAATTTGATATAATTACTAATATCTTCAGAATACTCTTTGTGTCCATTAAGCATGTTAGTGATATTATTGGATTTAGAGTGTAGTTTGTTAATTTCGATAAGTATGGGATTTAGGTCATAGTAGTGTATCAATGTGTAGGTGTAGTCTCTAATTTTTGCATTTCCAAGTTTCACTGGGATAATTCCAGGATTATCGTCCAATTTTCTTATGCAGATTTACTCTTGGTTTCCTAATGCGTGGGTTATAAAGCTGAAATAAAGATTAGTAAGCGTAAGCGTGAGGTTATCATATTCATATTTATTAGTACCAATATTATTATACTTATTACCTATTTATTAAAATTAACTTAAGTATCGAAACTATATTTTGTTTCTTAGAGGACGTTTAATATTGTCCATATGCACTTTGCCTAGAGTGTCCGTTGTTATTGTTTTCCGTGTGGGGTCAACGGTCTCTATTTGTGTGGCTGGTCGAAATTTGTCTCCTAATTTTTGGCGTGTATGTTTCTTTACATATATTTTCTGTTCTGGTCTAAATAATGTTGGCTTATCACGATTTTCATTGATTTTGCCAATTATTTTATTTTTTGTATCCATAAGACGTTCATTTATGTTGGAATACAAGAGTTTTGTTTTATTTTTGTGCTCGTTGACGTAATCTGTAATTAGGAGTTGATCTAACTTAAGATCGAATGGGTCATTGGGACTTATGTGTCCTGTGATTATGTCAATGGGCTTGTGTTTGGTTACAGAGTGGATCGTTATGATTGTATGCTAAGATTGCATATTTAATTTTTTGGGTAATTGGCGTTTTTAGGAATCCTTGATTGTTGAAAATTCTTATGTGTTCAGATAAGGTTGAGTGGAGCCTCTCTATTACGCCATTAGATTGGGGATGTTCAGGAGAACAAAAATGTATTTTTACTTTGTGAAGTTGGAGTAGTTCAGTAAGAACAGTATTCTTGAACTCAGTTCCATTGTCTGTGATTATCTTTGATGGAATGCCATGATGTGAAAAGAAGGATATGAGATTATCACATATTTCGGTAGCGGATAAAGATGTAAAGGCATAAGCTTGGGCATATTTAGAAAAACTGTCTATTATAGTAAGAAATTTAACCTTATCGAGAGTATATGTATCCAGGTGGATGATGTCAAATGGTTTTGTTGCAGAAGGCGTGATGTTCATTTCCATATTTATTGGGTGACGTTCATATTTGCTACGTTGGCAAATTTCACATTCATTGATAAATGATTGAATGGATTCTTTCAGGTTGGGCCAATAATATTTTTCCTTAATTCGTCGCTCGGTTTCTTCGATTCCTCGGTGATTTGTCTTGCTCTCATGGTAATTTTGAATTACCTCTGCTATTTCTGTTTTGTTGACGACATCAATTAATTTTATCAAGCATCTTTTAAATTTAATTGAAGGCCATTTAAAGTTTTTTCTTATTATTTCGCAGAAAGGTTCGTAAGTATCTGGATTTTCGAAATAAATGGAATATAACTTTTCGGGTACTACATTTTCTTTCACAAATTGCATGACGTCATTTTCAAAATTATTTTCCGATAATTGGACTAGAAATCTTCTTTTCTTCTCGAATAATATCAAGCGTTTTGTTTTTGCAGGTGAATGCAAAACGCTCGTAATAATCACTTGATTAGCTCCGTAATTAACTGCTGATTCTATAATAGGGACTCCTACTATAGGATCTTGTTCGTTATTTGTATGTATGGTTTCATTGTCGTCTTCATTTGCTGGTGGGTCAAGGTCGGGTTGTGCCATCGTTGAAATTAGGTCTAAGTTATCTTCGTTTGCATTTATATTTCCGTTGTTCGTGTTCGACGATGAGGTGCCTTCTTGTTCAAGTTGCTTATTAAATTCCTCGATGTATGAGACTAAACTCGAGATGTTGGCGGCGTCTTTTGTGTGTAACTCAATGCGACTTAGCGCGTCAGCATTTGTGTTAAGTTTTCCTTTCTTATATGTTATTTGGTAGTCGAATTCTTGTAATTTTATTCGCCATCGTACTAATTTTGAAGTGGGATCTTTATAGTTAAACAGCCACTGTAAGGGTTTATGGTCTGTTATGATGTTAAACTTTCGTCCATACAGGTATGGCCTAAAATATTTTGTCGCCCACACTAGGCACAAACATTCTTTCTCAATGGTAGAGTAGTTTTGTTCCGAGTCGTTCAATGTACGGGATGCGTATGCTATTGGCAGGTCCTGACCAATGGGCCCTTGCGACAGTACTGCGCCTAGCGCTACGTTGCTAGCGTCACAGGTCAAATTAAAAGTTTTAGAAAAGTCCGGGTATTGTAGTATCGGTTTATTTGTCAATAGTTTTTTACATTTTTTGAAACAGTCAATGAACTCTGGGTTATGTTCAATCTTGGCTCCCTTTTTCAAACATTTGGTTAGTGGTTTTGTTAATTTTGCAAAATTGTTTATGAAGCGTCGATAATAACCTAATAGTCCAAGAAATCCTTTTATTTGCTTCGTTGTTTTTGGTATGGGATATTTTTTGATTGCATTGACTTTATCTGGGTTAGGACGTACTCCTTCAGGTGTTATAACGTGTCCTAAGTAGGCTACTTCATGCCTTAGAAACTCGCTCTTATCTAATTGGATCTTAAAATTCGTTTCTCTTAATCTTTGGAATACGGTTTCTAATCGCTCCAAGTGTTCCTGTAATGACGACGAGAAGACTATAATGTCATCAAGGTAAACTAGGCACTTCTCGTTTTGGATTCCTCGTAGGATGCCATCCATGACCCTCTGGAATGTGGCGGGGGCATTGGATAGACCGAAGGGCATTCTGAGAAACTCGAAATGGCCATTTTCTGTACTAAACGCCGTTTTTTCAATGTCGTTTTCGTTCATTTGAATTTGATGGAACCCACTAGCCAAATCTAAAGTTGTGAAATATTGACACTTCCCTAGCTTATCCAGAAGGTCCGTTATGTTAGGAAGAGGGTATCTATCTGGCATGGTCTTTGCATTGACGCCTCTGAAGTCAATAACGACTCTCCATTTCTGCTTCCCAGAAGCATCTGCTTTTTTTGGGACTACCCAAATAGGTGCAGACCAAGGAGAATTGCTTGGGCGTATAATATTCTGGTCCAGCATTTTCCTTATTTGTGATTCAACCTCTTGCTTATGAATGAATGGGTACCTATATGTTTTTGTATATACAGGCTGTTCATCTGTTGTTTTTATAGAGTGTTTTATTTCGCTCGTGAATGTCAATGGCATATTTTCCTGGTAAAATATGTCCGAATATTTTCTACATAATTCAATTATTTTGGCTCTCTCTTCTGAATTAAGGTGATCTGTGCGAATTCCAGTATAGTCAAAAATATCAGTATCGTAATTTGATGCCACAAAATTATTTAGATCAATTTGTTCTATTTCTTCTCTATTAAATGGTTCCACTTCAATTGGTCGTGAAAGATCTAATATAATTGGCTGACATGTATTGTTCAAGATTGTCGTTAAAGCGTATCCATTTTTTGCAATGCTTAGGGAGTTCGGAATCTCGCAATTATGCATTTTCTGATATGGAATTATAACTTCGCCATCATGTATGCTGGTTTTAATTTTCACAAGCTGTTCGGTACGTGGTGAGAGAGTGATATTATATGCTTGGTTTATGTTCGTTCTTTGGAATTGTAACTTGATTTTTGCAAATGGAGTTACTAAGAATCCTGTTTCATAGTTTATGCTAGCTTGTAACATTTTTAGATTATCAAGTCCTATAAGGCCGTCAAAGATGTTATGAAATTTAAATAAATAAAATTTCAAAGGTTTCCTATTAGGTAGATTAAAAATTTTTGAAGCGGGAATTTGAGCACTGTATTGATGTGCTGATTGTTGGAAAATAGTTGAAATGATGAATGGCTCATAGCTTATGTGATTTGGAAAGGATTTTTGAGCTAAGTCGGGGTCTATGAACGACTTGGTGGAGCCACTATCTATGAGAAATTTGAGATTGCATTCAGGAACGACGATATAGGACAGCTCACTTGCGTTGACGTTATTGAATGAAATTATTTCAGGTGATTCTAGGGTGCAGGGTTGGTTGACTGAATTTCCTGAAAATTTGATTGTTCCGAAGAACCAGCTGTGTCGTATTCTACGAGTTCAGTGGTTTGGAATTCATTATTTGAATCGTTATAATTATTGGAATAATTGTAACTTTGTTGAGGGTCAACTTCGGTCTCATAATAATATGATTCTTGATCATTTTCGGTGTAAGAAAGGTCAGTGACGTTCGTCGTATTTGTATTATATAGTTCTTCTGAAATAAAGTTACGTGGTTGCGTAACTTGGAAATAATTATTACCAGAAGTTTGTGGTGCATTGGTAGCAGAATAGGTTTGTCTTGTCGTTGTAGACATTGGGGTAGGTCTAGGAAAATTTTTGTTTTGACCTGGTTTAAATACATTGGTCTGATTTTTATTTTTGAAGACCTGTGAGTTAGTTGGGAATTTTTGTTGTATTTTATTATAATCAGGTCTCACATGAATAGGTTGGGATGGAAATTTTTGTTGAGTGAACGTGTTATTTGGTGTATTAGCATTAAATGTGTTGGAATTATTGTATCTTTGTTGTGTATTTTGTTTGAAGTGCTGTGAGGGATGTTTTTGTTGAGTTTTAGCTATATTCTGAAACTATTGTGTATTATATTCCTGTGTGACAAACTGTAAAGCTTCGGGAAGGTCTTTGGGACGCATACACCTAATTGTTGTTCCCAATGGTTCCCTTAAGCCTGATAAGAAAGTTTTAAGGCCAAGATCATTGTATAAGTTTCGCTTTAAATTTTTCGCATTTTGGTCAACTTCATGACTATTTACATAAGAACAAAGCAGGTTTAAAATATGCATAACCCTGTCATAATATTGACTAGGCTTTTCTGAGTTTTGTTGTCTCAACATTACGAGATCTCTGTTTAAACATGCCTCGTCTCTTTGATCTGCAAAATGCCTGCTCAAAGTTAATTTCAAATTATCCCAAGTAGTAACATTTTCTGTACCTAGGATCAATTTTGCGTTCCCAGTTAGTTTTCCAATGATGCAATTTATCAAGTAAATATTTTGAAAATGGTTTGGTTGATTTGCATCATAGAAATTATCAATTAAACTTTGGCATACTGCCAAATATCTATTCAAATCGTTAGGGTTACCATCGAATTGTGGTACGCAATTTAAGTACTCAGGTTTAAATTGAGCCATATTGTTAATTGTATTAATATTATTTAAAATTAAATTATTTTGATTAGTGCCTGTATCAGTAACTGCAGCACTGTTATTTAATGTTTGAATAATATTTCTTATAAACTCTTCTGTATCAGAAGGTGAGTCAGTTGAAGGTAGAGATAGAGATAATAATCTTTCTGTTAATTCATCAATATCAGACATTAAAGAAATTACAAATTGCACATTGCACTTACATGAAGATTATTCCGTAGAGCAACATTTATAAGGCCAAGAATTTCTGGTAGGCTATGTTTATCCTTCCAAATTAATCCTGGTCTCGCGAATATTGGCTATTTTGGCCCAATAATCCGATTGCTTGTAGGCAGTTCTTTGGTTTTCGATTTCGTAAAGCCACTCCGACACTTCTCGCAAACACTTAACACGATTTTCACACAAGGGTGTAGATTCGAGTTCCCGGTTAGTCCGATTTCCGAAAAGTTCGTAAACCAGTTCCAAAAACAAAAAATCCGGACGACTGCGCCAGTTATCAATACGTAGGCCGATAACAAGTTTTTAAAAAACAATTTATTCACTAAATTACAATAGAGAAATACTTTCGCGTTCGCGTTACAAAGTTTCAAATAAGAAATATAATTACAATTCAACTGACTAACTATTCTAGGCGGGCAGCGATATTTATAATAAAGAAAAGCGAATTAAGCAGTTTATATGAATGGTCAGCAAATAGAGCTGACATTACTCACGCAAGTGTATGTAGATCGATTTCTTACTATCCTGGGCGTTGAGGTGTATTATTCTTGGGATATTAAGGATTGATGATTATTCATCTTTTATCAGCAAATAGCCTATATCACTCGTATTCGTTTTTATGTGTCTTAATTTCAAAGTTAGCCTTGGTACGAAAAATCAATTACAACTAATATAAGAAACTATTGACTTTATACTAAATATCACTGGATAAAAATAAAATTTAAACCCAGAGCAAGTTGTTGTGAAATTGCCAGTCAGTAAAGTGTAGGTCGCCATTAGAAATAAACTGCATTTTTGAGAAAACATTAAAAAAAAAAAAAAACAATTATTGTTGATGCTCATATTTTTAAATATTTTCTATAATAGAAAATCAACAATCTCCTTTTCTATAGTTGATTTTCTGTTCTAGGCATTCTGGATGCAGCGGTAATGGGCGGCATAAGAAACTACGAAGAAGTCTTTTTCACTCCCGAATATCTAACTCATCATGCCGAGGACGAGGTGCTGGTGAACCGATTAAAAGACTTGATAGCCGACCAAATACCGCTACTGGATTTGTGCGTGCAAATACACAAACAAAAGGCTCCGGATAATTTGCAACCGTTACAGAAACGATTCGAAGATTGTTTTAATGTGATGAAGGGCGAAGTTGAGACTAGATATGGAAAAAGAGTGAGTCATTTTCGATTTTTAGTACACAATTACTTTTTATTGAATAACAAGTTGATAAAACAGACTAAAAATATACTGATTGATAATCCTGATTCCTGATATCAACAAAAGCTTGGCTTAGAGTCTTATGCGCCATTATTCGATAATTTTTTAATTATATTGTTTCCAATAATAAACTATTTTCTCTTTAGGACTGTGATATTAAATTGGAACCTGAAGTGCAAATGCGCAGACATTACAGTATTACGAGCGACACTAGACTCTCCGATGTCACTATCACCCCCGAGTAAGTATTGAATAATGGTCATAACTTATTAGCATTTTTCAGCCTATTAACACTCTGTAAAATATGTAATTAATTTTTGACGTTTCAGGCTAGGACATCCTCCGATAAATAGTAGAATAGCTAATTTTTAACCAACCCCTTAATTAAAATCATATTGATACAACCCATACCTGGTAAATAATTACTATCCAAATAAATTTCTATGTATGTGTATATTGCATGATAATATTGTCTTCGTGTTTTTTCTTATATGTATTTAGAAAAGCACGAAATGTATGTTGGTTGTTATCGATTTTATGTGTATTAAATTAATATTTTTCTTGCATACATGAATATTCAGTTATATTTCTTTCCGCTGAAATCTGTAAGAGTTGTGAAAAAGTTAAAAACTGTAATCACGTTGCACCATGACTACTTTGACCCAATTCCAATTTGATTTTTTTTACCTTTTATGATATCCAAAACTTCAAAAGTGAAATTCAATGACTTATGACTGAAACAATTTGATATTCTGTTTATAAGGTTATCCTAAACAGAAACTGTCGTTTTCTTTATTATTTAGAAAGGACTGTTGAAGTAATTTTTGTTAAGTCAGTTTTTCTTCTTGATTATAGGATTTTCTCTTTAGTAGAAAATTAAATAAAAACTATTATCATACAGCATGGCATGAGTATACTTTTTGAAGCTATTTTATCTCAAACCAAATTTCAAAAATTTAAGTTACTTGATTGCTTAAGCTTGAATTTTGAACATTCAAAAAAAATTATAATATTGAAAATTTCTTTATATTGGAAAAAATTATACATATGTATTGTCCATCGTTTTTTATCTGACACTTTCCGTATGAGGAGCGAGGGGGTGAAGCTTATGGCAAAAACAGGAGTCACGCCAGGTGACCATTGGCGGTTTTGATGTAGGGAGCCACCAGCTCACATTTTTTTGGAGTATCAGATTAAAATCGACAGACTTTCTATGTTTTCCAATTATTTGTCCACAAAACTGTGTAATATTAATTATTTAATTTTTATTAGTCGACTGTCGCAAACCAGAAGCCTCCTCACCTCTCCCAGCAAAAGCTTGACACCATCGCTCAGTCATAAAAAATCACACAAATTATCGAAGAGAAGAAGAAGTAAAACCGACGCCTCTACACCTTCCAGTTTACCAGGTCTTAACTCTGGAAGTACTCAGTGGTACACCACTTCAACAGACGATGTTAATAGTGCGACAACAACGCCTACTGGGGCTGGTACTCCTCCTATCATTGAGTTAACACAAGAGGTAGGTAGTTGAAAAATTATGTAAAAAATCTAAATATTATTTATACTGAAGTGAGTGGAAGAACATTTCGAAAAATTATAAATGAGGACATTTATTTAACAAAAGTTCAATATAATATAGACATAAAACCAATGTTCAATCAAGATGCATAAACTATTTAGCATTTAACACAAAGTTCGAAAAAAAGATTACAAAATAATATAATCATGAAGCAAATAATCAGGCCTATGATGTATCATTTCCTGTTATTTTAACAGCAACGTTAAGTTATCTGTCACTGTTTATTCTACACTTAAAAGTAGAGACAGGTATAGATTTTGAGCTATAACACGACTATTAAAATAACAGGAGAGGGTACATCATAGGCCTGATTATGTAATGATAACTATGATAAGCGATCAATGGGTCTTTCCCACGTTTTTTTTTTTTTATTTACTTATCTGAAAGGGTAATCAAAATAAAGCCCAGAAATATTTTTTTCAGATTTTTTTGGTACCGGGAAAGGCCTTAAATTTTTAATTGAAATTCAAAATTCTTAGGATGGTGACGTCACGCGCCTAGATTTTCTATTGGCTGCTTTCTTCAAGTGTTGCCATGCGGTTGCTGATTTCACGAAATTTCTCTACGAATTGTGTTCTCAACACTCAAGAATTCGATATCGATAACCCATTGATCTCGCTCGATTCTCTTATATGAATTTTATTGTCAAATATTTGTCAAACTATGCATTAAATGCATTGAAATGAATGACAGTAGAATTAGTCCAGGAGATTATTATACATTTTTTGTGTCCCAGTTACTTTTGGTAACGATGGTACCTAATTAATTAAAATTCTGCCATTTCCTAGAACCCATTCACCTGAATTTTCGGTTTTTATTGGGGCGTCTCCTATAATTTTGTGCTAAACACAAAATGTAGCAATTTCGAATTTGCTTGGCCCTGAGAAAATAACAACATATACCGGGTGAATCTCAGATGACGCTCGTCCCTGTAACTTTTTTATTTTTTAAGATTTTCATTTCATATTTTGGTAGAAGGTATAAGTCATTGGTGTGCATTGTTTCACATAATAAGTACCTTTCTGATACTTCCGGTTTCTCTCTAAACGACCCTAACTTTCAAATTTTAAATGGAACACCCAGTATATTTTTAGATATTTAAATTCGCATCTTTATTCTAAATATGAAAATGTATATCAATATAATTTTTTGACATTTCTGATACCGAAATTACCAATTCGCACTTTTCATCTAGCGTGCCATGAGTGACATTAATTGGTAGGTTTTGTACCCAAATAAGTGTTAAAATTATTATTTATTTTTATTATTGGAAAATGCAACTTCTACAGTCATTTGAAATTTTCAAATGCGTAAAAGTTGATGAGCATCGCTGAATGAGCAAGTTGAGGCAAATACACAGCAACAACTGCCTCATGTGGTTCGAACGCTCGTCCACAGTCCACACTTGAATCCTCATTCTACCTCGGCATGCTCAGTGCTTGCTCATGCGGGCCGAAAGCTCTCGGATAACCGGGGAGGGCTCGTGTTACATTAGCCCCCCCCTACCGGTGAAAATGTTCTATAACTCGCTAGGGGATGTGGTGCTAGCTCTGTAAGTTGGGTGCTAGGTGGGTGCAATAGGGTGCTAAAATATTGAGCTTATTGGGAAACCGGGGGGGGCTAGTGTAACGGACCCCAACTGATAGCTATGTTTAAAAATTTCAACTTCAAAAAGTTCTTATTTTTGTTTGTAATTTTCTGCTGATACCCAATTTTTGATGTTACCTATAGTAAAATGAAAAACAAAAACTGTAAAAAAACAAATTCTCTAAGTAATATTACGTCATCCTCGAAAAGCGAAACGACAAAGTCGTCAAAAATGTCAGAAATGTTGAAATAAAGGCAGTTTACTGCCTCGCACTAACTTTACACAAATAAAGACAAACCTTATTAACAGAATCCTTATTTTCAGACCCAAATGCGCATGCGTAGATGTCAAAATAAGGGTAATTTAAATACTGCTTGTCCTTATTGCACGTCCAATAACTCTAATGACAAATACCTACTATCCTAAAACTAAGGAGGGCCTGGGTACGAAAGTAAAAAATAAGGCCCAGTGAAAAATCAAGACACCCCAGTCCCAAGTCGTAATACTTACCTACATAACATACCCACCTGCACTTGGAAGTCTTTGGTACCAAAAAAGTTGGTAACATTGTTAGCGACACTATTCACCTAGTTCTGTTGGATGGTTAGTTTGGGTTAGTTATAGTGCAGAATTAGGTGAATTGGGAACAAAAATAAACATTTTGGAAAAACAAAGCAAAAGTATTCAGAAAATATGAAAAAAATTTGCGATCCAATGATGGATGTGTAAAGAGTTAAAACATTATGCGTGAGCCTACGTACACTGACAGTGCACTAAACTTCCTATTTAAGCGATCGGGAGATCAATCGGAGTTTATTTTAATTTTTCAGGAATTTTTTAAAGTTTAGTTTATTTCTTTATTAGTTTTATTTTGAGAAATTCGTAAAAAGTTTTACTTGAATCTTGAATGACAGAACTATAGGCGGCCTGCGGCCGCCCCTAAATTTGGCCGCCCCACACCTGCTAGGATCGGCCCTGGGTGCAGGCAGATTGCGACACACGCAGCTCGCGCATACGCTGCGAAATATCCAAATCGTCGCCACCCAAGTCGACATTATTTTCCCAGATTGTTAGAAATCATGAGGACTGAATCAAGTAACGTTAACGGACCATTCGTTTCAAATGAGGAAAAGGAAGTTGATGTGTTGGATATGGTTGCTGTAAATAGGGTAGCTTCAACGAGGGAAATCGCTGCAGAATGCGACATAAGTCAGGCTTCAGTATGGAGAATTATCAATAAACAAAAATTCAAGTTATTCAAATACCCGCTACATCAGCACTTGTATCCAACTGATTATGATCGACGCCTTGAATATTGCAACTGGTATTTACAAAAGTACAGAGAAAATAACAGATTTCCATTCCAAATATTGTACTCTGATGAGAGTCGTTTTACAAATTTAGGGCAGGTATTATAAAACTACTTTGAGAGTTAACTTAAAGTTAACTTCTGAAATTACATGTAATTCAAAAAGTTAACTGTCGAAGCAGTTTTATAATACCCGCCCTTAGTCGTTTTACAAATTTCAGTGTGTATTAAAGCCTGTTTACACTACATGCAATCTCGTGCAATGCAATAATTTCTTGCCTGAAGGCATGCGCACTTTGTTCTTTTTCGATAAGCTGATGCAATTTCATTGCATTGCATGGAATTAGAACTTGCGCTAATTTTATTGCACGTTGCGTGCCATTTTCGTCAAATTTGTGTTTACTTCCCTCACCTGCGGATTGGTTTGGTTTGGTTTGTTGCAAAAATTAATAATAATTTGCAAAATCCAAAAATGAAAACAAAATATAAAAATATAAAGCAAATCAGCTGTTATATGTCATTTTCTTTAAGTTGGCACAACCCGCTATACAAATGACTGCATGCAATTTAATTGCATCCTATGTAAACAGTAGAAGGCATAAGGTATGTTAATTGCATGTGCAGCCGACTGCATGCCATTTTTTAAAATTGCATTGCATCTAGTGTAAACACCGTTTTGGTGTATTTTTGCCTTATTTTTTGTGTCAAATTGGATATGTCAAATTTCTAATAAAAGGTGGTAGTCGGAAAAAAGTTGTTTAGTTGATTCCGTGAGCCACTACCCTTTCCATAAGAAAAAATCAACTTTTATGCATTTCAAAATTTCAAATGGCTGTAGGAGTTGCATTTCCCAATAATAAAAATAAATAATAATTTTAACACTTATTTGGGTACAAAACCTACCAATTAATGTTACTCAGGGCACGCTAGATGAAAAGTGCGAATTGGTAATTTCGGTTCCAGAAATGTCAAAAAATTATATCGATATACATTTTCATATTTAGAATCAAATGGAGAATTCAAATATCTAAAAATATACTGGGTGTTCCATTTAAAATTTTAAAGTTAGGGTCGTTTAGAGAGAAACTGGAAGTATCAGAAAGGTACTTATTATGTGAAACAATGCACACCAATGACTTATACCTTCTACCAAAATATGAGATGAAAATCTTAAAAAATAAAAAAAATACAGGGACGAGCGTCATCTGAGAATCACCCGGTATATTATTTAATTTTGTTTAAGAGTTTATTAAAATTGATAATGCTTCCAGGTTTATAGGTACAATATACATTACAAATTAAATATACATATAGATATTGGTATCAATTTATATAATAACTAGCTGACCCGGCGAACTTCGTTCCTCCTCTGAATTATTAAATACCTATTAAATGTTGTGTTAACGTATCTAAAGTGCGTTTTTTTTTTAAAGATAAAAGTCAAAATGACATTATGTTGGCAATACAATGTAAAATTGTCAATGCTTTCAAAATTTTTATGTAGAAAAGGCTTGTGTTGCCAACATAGTTACTAAATTTTTGAATTGGGGAATTATCTTAAAAAAAAAAAACAGATTTTATTAACTGAACTAAATTCAGTTTTTTTCGATGGTGAATTTGGCTTTGGTTGAAGAAAATTAATGTTTACTCTCTGGATCAGAAGTCACCTAAAATTAAAATTTTACATCATCCCTTTTTAGGCATATTGTGGGCATTATTCTTATAAAGTCCACCACCAAATAAATAAACTCAGGCACAAGAATGTTCAAAAAATGTAAAGAAAACAAAAAAAAAATCTCCAGCGCAGCCCTGTTTCATTTTATCTGCACTGCAATACATGCACATAAAAGCAGATTAACATTGAATCCTTAAAATTATGCACAGTAAACATTTAATAGTTGATAGAGAATAAATGAATAAATGAAAGTGAAAAAAAATTAGACATTATATTACGTAAGGTTATATACATGTTCAAATTTTGTATCTTAATGGTAACAGGTTTATGATATGATTAATAACAAGTATATCCAGCACCTAGATGATTTAACATCCGTATGTGCCATTTGAATTTAACTTATTTGTAAGTAAATAATAATATGATAATTATTGTGTATTGTTTGTCAACAGCAAACAACATCACAATATTAATCCTAAAAAAAAGTTCATTTTATTTTCATAATCTAAGAACTAGCCTAATCTACTCCTAAATTAAAAACTAAACTAACATAGCCTTCCCATTAAGGAAAGGAGAATAAACTCCCAAGAGATTCAATCAAAACAGAATCATAAATTGCTGGAGATTCCTGAAAATGTATCTCTTACATTCAGCACAGAATTTCTTATGGTTCTTAATAAGTTTTATGCTACCAGGAAGCAAGTTATAACATCTTGGAGCCAAATAGTTTATGAAGCGTAAATTGATATTTCTATTACTATTTGGAATAGCTAAGTGTCTGTTGACTTTAGTCCTAGTAGCATAAGCATGGTCTACATAGTTTCTTAAACAATTTTTTTTATGTACAAATGAGCATATATTAAGAATATAGAGGGAACGAACACATATAATGTCCTCAGAAAAGAGTAAATGAGTTGGGTATCGCCTTTCTTTTTTGAAGATAATTTTTAAAATATATTTTTGAATAATTTCCAACTGATGTAAGGAATTTCTATAAAGGCCACCCCACACAACCACACCATATCTGAGTAGTGATTCTACAAGTGCCCTATATACACATATCAACAGCTTTGTACATAGTATTTCCCTTAAGCCATAAAATTTTCTGATAAGTGCTCTAATGTTATTAGTTACTTTGGAGACATGTTCTTTCCATTTAAGATTTTTATCTATTATGATTCCTAAATATTTTGTAGATGAAACCTCGTTTATTTCTTTGTCAAAGCCTTCAACTAGAATGTTGGTAAAAGGTGGGCGATTAGCAGCTGTTAAGGAAAACGCAATGTAATTAGTTTTATCTATATTTAGGGTGAGTTTGAATGAATCAAGCCAATTTTTGACTTTAGAGATACCTAACATTGCCAGATTTTTTACTTCGTCCCAGGATTGTGCTCTGAAGACAATAACAGCGTCATCCGCATAGGATATTACAAGACCGTTCTCTATTGTTAAGTTCGTTAAGGAATTTATATAGGTTATGAAGAGTAATGGACCAAGGACAGTGCCTTGAGGTATACCAATCTTCACAGATAGAGGTTCACTGTAAGTGTCCTGAATCTTAACGACCTGGCTTCTGTCACGAAGATAACTCTCAAAGACTTCTAGCACAGCTCCCCAGTAGATAGTCAAAGCGGGTTCTAGCATCAAAATCCGACCATAACCTCAATCTTGCATTCTTGACACGAAGGTGGATGCGTCGGCGCCATCTTGTCATCTATCAAACGTCATGGCGCCATCTTTCGAGAGTGCGGTAAATTCTTGCAATTGATCGACAAGGGTTCGAAATAACAGTTTCCTAAAGGCGCCGCCGATCTAGAGATTTTCCCACGGTATCGAAAAATTTCTCAGGCTCAAGTGCCCGCGTTACTACTAACCGGTCTTGAGAAGCTGCCTGTGTAGATAGACTTGTCTCGAAAAGCTGTCTTTATAGACAGACCTGTCCCATAAAAAAGCTGTCTGTGTAGACAGACCTATCTCGAAAAGCTGTTTCGGACTTGTCTCTGGACCTGTATATTTAGAGCGTTTTATAGTCTATACGAAGTTACTTGGACCAGGCCTTAAATAGTGGTATGGTCAATATACTCTAGCCAGAGAACCGAGTCCTCGGACCATCCCACCAAAATCCAACTCTCCAGGCAAGGCAGGTAATTATTGATAAAAAATGTTGAAATAATGTTTGTAAGTAAATAAACCGCTCTAAATATACAGGTCCACAAACAATTAAGTGTGTAGACAGCTATACAGGTCCAGAGACAGGTCCGAAACAGCTTTTCGAGATAGGTCTGTCTACACAGACAGCTTTTTTATGGGACAGGTCTGTCTATAAAGACAGCTTTTCGAGACAAGTCTGTCTACACAGGCAGCTTCTCAAGACCGGTTAGTAGTAACGCGGGCACTTGAGCCTGAGAAATTTTTCGATACCGTGGGAAAATCTCTAGATCGGCGGCGCCTTTAGGAAACTGTTATTTCGAACCCTTGTCGATCAATTGCAAGAATTTACCGCACTCTCGAAAGATGGCGCCATGACGTTTGATAGATGACAAGATGGCGCCGACGCATCCACCTTCGTGTCAAGAATGCAAGATTGAGGTTATGGTCGGATTTTGATGCTAGAACCCGCTTTGACTATCTACTCTCCCCTAACTCCATAAATGTTCAGCACATTAATTAAGGAGTCATGGGGAACTGTGTCAAAAGCCTTCGCAAGGTCCAGGAAAACAGCTAGACATTTGTTACCATTATCTAGATTATTTGTTACATTTTTGGTCAATTCGTAGATTGCATCTGAAGTGCTTAGACCGTTACAGAAACCAAATTGATGCTTTGACAAAATATTATTAGACAAGAGATAGCTTGATAATCTGTCTCTTAGGCATTTTTCAAACACCTTTGCAAAATTGCTTATTACACTTATAGAAAATTAGTTGTTTTAGATTTGTCTTTATCTTTAAATATTGGAGTTACAATAGATTTCTTGAATCCTGAAGGCACCACCCTTGTGCTAAATATAAGATTAATAATATGTACAAGTGGATCAATTAAATGCAAATGAAAATGTTTAATAATTCTTGATTCTACACCATCATAACCAGGAGCACAATTATTTTTTAGAGAATTTATGTGACTAATAATTTCATTTTTATTAACTGGTTTTAGGAACATGGAACTTAAAGAGTTATGATCAATCTGAAACATGTCATCAGGAGTCACTATTCTATTATGCATTTTAATACCGATACCGGTGAAAAATTAGTTACAGTAGGTTGCCATGTCTTTTTTATTAGAGAAAGTCAAGAATCTCAAAATTGGTATTCTGTTCTATTGGTATTCAATCTGGTAGATTTTTTTCAGGTTATCTTTATTGTTTTCAATCTTTTTTTTATAGAATTCATATTTTTGTTTTTGTATTATTTTATTTAATTTATTTCTATAGGCCTTATATGCTTCACTATCCGCTGCATTTTTATTTAATAAAATATCTTTTTTCATTTTATCCCTTCGTTTTATTGCAGATATAATTCCATTTGTTATCCACGGCTTTAATTTATTATAGTCCCTAAAATAAACAGTTCTCTTTTCTTTAGATAGCTCGATGTAGTGACGCACAGTGGTAATAAAATTATCGGTGGCAGATTCAGCATCATTGTTGTTGATTATATGGACCCAATTTTCCTGACCAAAATGATCGCCAAGCGTTTCAAGATTTATATTTTCAACTATTTTTGATACTAGTTTAGTCCGACTGCCAACGGCTTGTTCCCCATAAAAATTTATCATTACCGGAAAATGATCGGTCAGATCACCATTCAATATGAAAGAATCAAATTTTAGAAGCCCTGACTTTAGCTTGTTTCTTATAAAAATATGATCTAGGCAAGTAGCACTATTTAGAGTCACTCGTGTGGGACCCTTTATTGTAGCTTGAAAGCCATTAAAACCTAGCAGAGATAGATACTGATTAGTAAGCAAATCATTTTTGTTCAATGTGTTTATGTTAATATCACCTACAAATAGTTCAATATTTTCATTTAGATTGTCTGAAAAAAAATCTATCTATGTCCTCAAGGAAATAGTGCGTGTTAGTTGAGGGTGGTCTGTATCCACATGTAATTCCATAGGTAATATTGTTAATGGCGAAATTAATTTTACTTATTGTAACACCAGATTTGTTTAGTTTAATATTTACGAATTTTGTATTAATCTTTTCACTTACATAGATTAGCATGCCATCATTTTTATTACTATCTCCATGGTTATAGTAAATATTATAATTCCTAATGTTAAATAGGTTTGTATTATCAATGTGCCAGCATTCACTCAAAATAACAATGTCACAAAAAGCCAAACCATAAGCCTGCAAAAAAGAAACGAGTTCATTATAGTTATTAATGATACAAGTTCGATATGAACGCGATAATGAAACGCGTGTAACGTTAAACCACGAGGCGTTAGCCGAGTGGTTTAGTTACACAAGTTTCATTAATAAAGTTCATATCGAACGTGTATCATTCAAAATTTAATCTACAATGGTCCAAATAGATTTGATTTGCCTTGAAATAGCAAAAACTTTTCAAATTAAAATTTGAAATTTAGCAGGTGCCCGTACTAGTCGAGAACCTGCTTGTTAGTTTTTAGAATTTTGACTTTGGCAGCTTCAATATTGGAGTCCATTTTTGTGCCATAAATTCAATTTTATAGTGGAAAATAATATTATTATTGGTGAATCTGAGTTCGAAAGTGTCTCTTCAAATATAGAGACAGCATTATTGAAAAGGTTGTTCTGACAACTAACTTTCTTTTTGTATATTTTTCATTTCAAAATTTGGGTGTTATTATGAATTCTTAAACGCACTAGTGCTATTATGAAGGACCTAATGACATTCAAATGACAATGCTAAATGTGTCATAATGACACCGACGTAGATTAAAATTCTTATACATGCACCTAATATTAAAATGTACAATATTCAAATTGTTGGGACAATCGATAATTAGGACTGTATGATGGCCAACAATGAGTTTTCTCTACTTTCCTAGTCCCAACTTGCTTCTAAAATTCTTCCGAAGAACCAACTGACGAATAAAAGCCCAAAAATGTCAGTAAAATGCTCTATTTGGATTCAAGCGTTTCAAGCCAGTTTCAAAAAATTATACATTTATGACAATTCTATTACAATGACAATAACAGGTACTAAAATTAACAAAAAAAACTTGACTAAACTGGCCACTCTGATCTATTTCTGATTTTCTACTGAACACTAGTACTAATTAACCTAAAACTATCCTATTTTTAATGAGGTATAATTCCTGCTTTTGAAGATGAACGAAGGGAGAGATTCGAAGATTTCATATAACCGGCTGGTGCTGTTTATAATTAAAACTGAAAATGCAACATTCTCCCCCCCTTGAAGTGTAAACTTCAACAATAGTTTTTAATTTGTGTCAAAAGGTAAAGGACTTAATTTGGTAATTGGCCTCGTAAATATTCCATCTTGAGTTTTTACTTGCACTACTCTTACTCTACCATCTAACCCTGGCATAACCTTCACAATGCGACCCAAAAGCCACTTTAGCGGTGGAACATTGTCTTCTCTCAACAACACCATTGTATTTTCTTCCAAATTTTTCACTGGACTTAACCACTTTGGTCTATTTTGAAGTCTAGTTAAATACTCTACCGACCATCTTTTCCAAAAATTTTCTTTTATTTTAACACACAGTTGATAGAAATTTAGTCGATTTTCAGGTATGTTGGATACATCCCTTTCAGGACACGAAGTCAATGGCTCACCTATCAAAAAATGTGACGGAGTTAAGCATTCAAGATCTGAAGGATCTGATGAAATTGGGCACAATGGCCTCGAATTTAGAATTGCTTCAATTTGTGCTAATACAGTGGTTAACTCTTCAAATGTCAAAATTATATTGCCTACAATTCTTCGCAAATGAAATTTAGTTGATTTAATACCAGCTTCCTATAATCCACCCCAATGTGGACTACCTGGTGGTATGAAGTGCCACTTGATTTCCCTATTAATTAACATATCATGTATTTCAGATAAATTCTTTTGATTCTTGAAAAATAAATAAACATCTCGAAGTAAATTATTAGCACCCTGAAAATTCGTTGCATTATCACTATAAACAGTAGCTGGACAACCTCTACGTGCAATAAATCTTTTAAATGTATGGATAAATGCCTCAGTACTCAAATTACTGACCACCTCTAAATGTATAGCTTTTGTTACCATGCATACAAATAAAACAATATATGCTTTACTTGTAACCGCTTTTTTCAACCTTGACTGTTTGATTGTTAAAGGTCCCCCAAAATCAATCCCTACCTTCAAAAATGGGCGTGCAGCAGAAATTCTGTCTGCAGGAAGAGAACCCATCATTTGAGTTAAACTTTTGGCCTTTAACCGATGACATATCACACACTCATTCACGACTGACTTCACTTTAACAAATCCATGAATTAACCAATACTTCAACCTTAGATTTGCTAAAACTGCTTGAGGTCCAGCGTGGAAAAGTTTAAGATGTTCAAAACGAATTAATAGTTTTACTGCATAATGATTTGCAGGTAGAATAATTAGAAACTTTTTATTGAAACTCATATTTGCCTGACCTAAACGACCGTTCATTCTCAAGATGCCATCGTCATCAAGAAATGGATTCAAACATATTATCTGGCTTTCCTTAAAAAGACGAGTAGAATTACCCTTTGATTTAAAATATTCAATTTCCTTCTGAAACGTTTCCAATTGAATAAGTGTCATAATAGTCGTATGAGCCTGCTGTAGCTCTCGAATATTAATTTGTCCAAACTCTCTATTCATAAATTTGTGGCAGTATGCCACTGCCCTTAAAAGCCTTAAAAAATTAGAAAAGTTATTCCAATTTATTACAGGATCTATTAATATTTGTGCTAGCACTACCTGTTCCCTTTGTTCTGGCAAATTTGTTATATTTAATTGATTATCACTAGAAAAACTACTTTCATTACTCAAAAGAAATTGGGAACCATGCCACCAAAGATAGTTGTTTTGAATCTCAGAAGCAGGAATTCCCCTGGATATGTGATCTGCAGGATTATCTTGAGATTTAACATGATTCCACACAAAATTTGTTGTGAGTTCCTGCATCTCTGAGATCCTATTAGCAACAAAGGAAGTCCATCTATTTGGTTCACCCTTGAGCCAACATAAGACAATACTGGAATCTGTCCACAAATACACATCATTAATTTTAATCTGAACAATTGACAGTACTCTATGAACTAACCGAGAAAGTAATAAAGCTCCACACAATTCTAATCTTGGTAAGCTTATAGTTTTTATAGGAGCAATCCGTGATTTTGAGCAAAGCAAGTTACATGTCACCGAATTGTTTCTATAAATTGCCCTAATATATAAACATGCTCCATACGCTGCCATAGAAGCATCACAAAACCCATGTAATTGTATGGCAACAATCTCCGTTGAATTAAAAACCCACCTTGGAATTTGCAAATGAATTAAACAATGTAAATTTCGTGAGAAATTTTCCCATTTTTCCAAAAGCATAGCTGGTAACTCATCATCCCAGGATATTTTGCTAATCCATATTTTTTGCATTAATATCTTTGCAGTTATTACTACTGGGCCCACGTATCCCATCGGATCAAACATTTGTGAGATTTTGGATAATACCAGCCGTTTTGTTACCCTTGGAATCCCTATCTCAAATTTCGGAATAGAAATCCTAAAAGAATCATGAATTGGATGCCAAATAATTCCTAAAACTTTCCCATTTTCATTACAAACATTAAGTTCACCATGATTTTTTCCACGTTCGCAAGAATCTAGAATCGTCAAATCATTGGACAACCATTTATGCAAATAGAATCCACCTGACTGTAACATATTAATCAATTGTTCTCTTAACTTAATAACTTCATCCTTAGAATTTGCACCACACAAAATATCATCCACATAACATTGATTCAAGATAGCGTCTGATGCTAGTGGAAAATTTAACATTTCATCCAATGCCAATTTTTTCAAACAACGTGTTGCCAAGAATGGCGCAGCCTTAGTTCCATATGTGATGGTCTGGAGTTCAATAATTTTCATAGGCCCATCTGGATTCTCGCGCCACAAAATATTTTGTAAAAATAATTGCTGAGGATTTATTTTAATCATTCGATACATCTTTTTAATATCTGACACTAGCACAAATTCATACATACGAAATCTCATGAGAATATCGAACAATTCTGGCTGAACTGTGAACCCTTTGAGCATAATATCATTCAATGATAAACCCGTTGAAGTTTTACTCGAAGCGTCAAATACTACGCGAAGTTTTGTGGACGAAGATTCTTCCCTTATTACACAATGATGTGGTAAAAATACTCTATTATAAATATCATCTTAATCACATTCAATGTATTTGCCATGATTCAACTCAACATACTCATTTATAAAATCCTTATAATCTGCAAATAGTTGAGGATTTCTGCAAAACTTTGCCTCTAAAAACTGAAACCTTTTATAGGCTGCATAAAATGAAATACCTAACTTAAGAAAATCTAATTTGTTTCTCATAGGCAAATCTACCTGAAAAATGCCATGCTCCAATCGTTCACACGAATCTAAAAACAACTTCTCACACAACTTTTCATCCTTCGACAAGAAAGTTTTATTATTGAATTCCTCCAACTGCCAAAATTTTGGAATTGTTTCATTGACATCTTCTGAATCAACCTGGCAATGTAAATTAACATTTTCACAACCTACATGGCATACCGAATTTTTAATATTGAAATCTATTGGAGCTGTTCCACAAACTAACCACCCAAATTCAGAGTTTTGAAGAATTGGCAACCCTGCACCCAAATTTCTAATCTCTGGAAGGATAATTTGAAAATATACATCTGCTGAAATCAACATATCAATTTCCCCTGGTTTATAATAAAAAGGATCTGCCAATTTTATATCTTTCCCAATTTTTAACTTTTCAGTGTCTACCCATACATGAGGAAGCTTGCAAGTTATTTTATCTAGCACAGCACATTTTGTACTTAATTGAAAACTATTGAAATGAGATTCCAACGTCAATTTAACCACTGTATCCACCTGAGTTATTTTATTGCCAATCCCCCCTATTTTAAATGATGTATTATAGCTTTCTGCATTTTTTAATTTTTTAAATAATTGTTTTGTAATGAAGCTAGTCTGTGATCCAGAATCCAACAAAGCCCTTGCTTGTACCTTAGATCCATCCTTTAAAATCAAATTTATTTTAGCTGTAGCTAATAAAACCTGAAATTTTGACTTTTTTGAGCAAGTCAAAACTGTTTGCTGAACGTCAATTTCCTCTCTCGAAATGCCCAAATCTACTCCATGAGATATGCCTAGAAAATCATCCTGATTTATAGATATATTATTTTGAGAAGTATTCCCATTATGATCGTTATTAGTATTTTGCCTGTTTTGGTGCTGATCACCCCCACTAGTATTAATTAGTACATCATCATGCAACAATGTATGATGTCTTCTATTGCAAGTTCTACAACCCTGTTTTATTTGACATTGAGCCACCCCATGAGATTTCCCTAAACAATTATAGCATAATCGATTAGACTGAATAAACTGCCTTTTATCAGATAAAGACAAAGAAGTGAATTTATAACACTTGTAAATACTATGGTTATCCCTATTGCAGAAGTAACACTTCGTTTTTTGCCCTGTATGTGGAGGATCATGTTGACTAAGCAATATATTTTTGACATTTTTATCTCCAAACCTATCGCTTCGCCTATCCTTAACTACATGCCCATGATTATTAAAACCCTTCACATTTTCAATTTCAATATTTTCTAATGCTATACAACGACTCTCCAAAAATGCAATAAAATCATCAAGAGTTGGCAACATTGAATGCACCCCCGAAGCCCTTTGCCCTATGCTTTTCTCTAACTCATAAGCTTTATGTGTTTGATAATCCAACTTTTGTGAAAAGAGAAACACCAACAAAACGTCCCATTCTTTCACAGGCAATTTAAGTGCTTTCAAAGAGTTGACATGCTGTCTTATATGAGTTAGAAATGCCCTAAGTTGTTTCCCTGTACCTTTTGGGATATCAGGTGTATCCAACATACCCTTCAAATGAGAATTAATGACCGCTAACTTATTTTCGTACCTATTTTTGAGTAAATCTAAGGCTTGAGTATAATTATCATTGGTTAATGGTAAATTGTTGATTAAATTCAATGCCTCACCTGCCAATGCACCCTTTAGATACAAAAACTTTTGCACATTGTCTAAATATGAATGCCCATCAATTACTGTCAAAAATAAATCTATAAAAGCTTGCCAATCTTCTATTTTCCCTGAAAAAGATGGAATATTAACGCTTGGCAAACGCGCATTAGTTTGTACACCAGAACCAGCAGCAGCCGGCATTACTTGAGCAAGAGATTGCTGCAGATTTGCAGCCGTTAATTGATTCGCTTTTTTAATTTTAGCTTTTAATTTGGATAATATTGTTAAGTAATTTGATTCAACATCACCTCTATCCGTCCCTTCGTCCTCATCAATTGACTCTAAGCTATTCTGAATTGTACAATAATCTTGAAATGCTTTTTCCAAAAACAGTTCTCTGGTTTCATATTCACTTACATCGACAGTAGTTACATTCTCATTAGCTAAAACAAATGTTTTTACTCTTGTTATCGAACCCTTCACAACAGCTCTTTGTTTTTTCAGAGCTTCCATTTTAATACTAGGTACCTATGTAAAAATTAAAATATTGCCTAAACAATAGGTATTGATAAACAAACCTACAACACTTTAACAGATAAAATCAATTCAAAAGTTTAAATTTTCACTCAAACTATTTGACAGCACCTGTGACAGCACCTTTCCTTCAATTTGACACCTCTGCCATGCAAAATTTAATTAAAAATCTGACCTCAATGCTTCAATTCATTAATCCATATCAATCCAATGATTCCATGTTCCTTTTATACAATTTTGAATCTCCATAAACCAATACCAATTTATCCGACTCGACTCTGGACCAAAATGTTGGGACAATCGATAATTAGGACTGTATAATGGCCAACAATGAGTTTTCTCTACTTTCCTAGTCCCAACTTGCTTCTAAAATTCTTCCGAAGGACCAACTGACGAATAAAAGCCCAAAAATGTCAGTAAAATGCTCTATTTGGATTCAAGCGTTTCAAGCCAGTTTCAAAAAATTATACATTTATGACAATTCTATTACAATGACAATAACAGGTACTAAAATTAACAAAAAAAACTTGACTAAACTGGCCACTCTGATCTATTTCTGATTTTCTACTGAACACTAGTACTAATTAACCTAAAACTATCCTATTTTTAATGAGGTATAATTCCTGCTTTTGAAGATGAACGAAGGGAGAGATTCGAAGATTTCATATAACCGGCTGGTGCTGTTTATAATTAAAACTGAAAATGCAACACAAATGTTTCCTATCAAGAGGCAATAGAGAACTAATTAACTCGCAGTCTATACTCTCCTGAGTATCACTATTCAAGTTGTCCAGCTCATTCCCAATGCCAATTTCGTATATTTCAGCAGCCATTGAACCCTCCATAATCTATTTTACTCTTTAGTACCTGTATTAAGTATTTGTAAGACGGGCACTCAGGATCACTTGCAGCGTGATTTATGTTATGTCTAAGTCCATACTTCTTGTTGGTCTTTTCACAATTAATGCATCTCAATCTCATCTTGGTGCATTCCATGGAGGAATGCTCTTCAGCACAATGTTCACACACAGTTTTTCGGTTTGGGCAATTATTGTTCTTGTGGTAATGTTCCTGGCAGTTGAAGCATCTCTGTATCGATATTTCCTCGTAGACAGAATAACGTTTCCACGCAATGAAAATCTTTTTCATATTCATTAATTTGGTAAATAGATGGGGTGATACTTCACAATATATAGTGTGTGTGTTTTATTCTGTTTGTTAGGTCTCAGGTACGTCACATTGATTTTGTCTTGTTCATTAATAAAAGAATTTTGTACACGTAAACAGCTCTCTATTTCTGCCATATCCAAGTCGCCGTCATAACCAGGTATTTTAATTCTGGGCAGTCTTAGTTTTGTAAGTTGTACTTCATACTCCTTCATTTTACTTGCAGCCTCTATTCTAATTTTTTCTACATCTTGTTTGTTATGGCATTTTAAAATTACTCCACCATTTTTTAATTCTCTAGTATTTTTAATTCCAACTTTAAGTTCGGATGGCTTTATATGTACTAATAAATCTTTTTTTGTTGATTCAGCTTTCTGGGGTTGCTTCGGAATTATCATTATATGAGGTATATTATTATTAAATATTTTTCTTTCATTGTTTTCAGCAGGAGTTTGTAGAATGTTGCTGTAAGATTGAGGTATATTATTATGTTTTTCAGCCACTTTCTCCAAATCAGAAATCCTTGCCTTTAACAAGGCAATTATTTCATTCTTGCTCTGGATGATGGATTCCTTATCATTGATGGTCTGATGTAATAGGGTAAATGTATCAGACTGTAAGCATTTGGGACATAAGAGCTTCATGACTCGTCCATTTCTTAATTCCAAGACTTTAATTTCAGAAGCCGTCACTTTACTACACTTTGTGCATATTTTAGCATTGCACCCATCACATAAGAAAATTTTCACATTCAGTTGACTTTCACTACAAATATCGCATTCCATTTTCTTCTTCAATCAAATACTATCAAATTAAGTGCAAATTTATTTTTTGAGAGAATATCATCTTCAATCAAAGATAGTAGTTTGATAATTAGATGAATTTTTGTGAATGTCGAACCAAGTTGTCTAAAGGCGTTTTTTTTTTTACAGTTGTTGCCAAGAAGACCGCTACGATCCGAAGTCGAAAAAGAAAAGAGACTCAGCCGACCGTCTAGTGAACAGTTTTCGAGGCCTGGTAGTGTGACCTATCAATTAAGGGCTGCCAGCAGTTCGGGAACTAGTAGTAATAGAGATTCTGTTGGTGAGTAGAAATACGCTTTTGATTTACTATTTTATCTCTATCCTAGTTCATCGATTGATTAGGTTATACAACTTTAGTCTAGTATAATGCTCTTGTATTGGTGTCTCAGAAATTCAAAAGTAATTGAAATGTGTGAGGAGGTTATCTTCTTTGGATTCACACTAGTGAAAGAATTGTATATCTAGATTAGGGCTGTGGTAGCGGGCGTAGCGGCTTACAACTTTACAAAATTGAAAATGTTAAGGAAGAGAATATCATCTATAGAAGAAACAGTAAAAGGAGTCAAGTTTGTTATTGACATCTCACATACAGGGTGTTTCAGAAAAATTGGTAGTGGACCAACTTTCTTATTTTAAATGGATTACCCTAATATTTTTTTAGTGGAATTAAGTTTTCAAAGTATACCCAATATAGGTTTTTTATGTTATATTTAGGATGACGTCATCGAGCAAGGACAGACAATGTTGTCAATGCCTTTTTTTTTATAATTTACCAGAATGTCATGTGTCAATAATAGACTTATCTATTTTGCAATACAGGGTCGTTTGCACCGACCATTTTAAGGAAGCCTTAGCGATAAGTATTTCTCAAAGTGACATTTCTTCATGTGAAAAAGTTATTTTAAGGAATACTTATCGCTAATGCTTCCTTAAAATGGTCGGTGCAAACGGCCAACAGAGAGGTAATAAATACGAAAACTTTACTAGATAAAAAAAGACTTCAAAAGCTTGTCGCTTATTGTGCATGATGAGGCAAAACGTACCAAATCATGTAAGACTAACGTATAGCAATCCATTCTTCTTATTTGCATGGAATAAAAAGAGAAGGAGGACCGTTTGACGTGCAACGTATTTGTCAAAAAATTCAAACAATCTTATACCTATGATGCGTTCTTGAAAATCGATTATTTGTCAAGCTATACGTCAAGTTGAATATCAACCGTACTTATATCCTTGTCAGATCACAAGCAATGAATAAAGACAAAAAAATACCTCTCGTGTTGTGCACGCATATCAGGTAAAAATAGATAGGTTTATTCTGACTGAAATGAAAATGTTTATACAGGTCATGCAACGTCACGCGCCGTTGCCAACCAAAAACATCTAAAATTCCCCTAATTTAATTGCGCTAAAACGTACTTTTAGTTTTGTTTAGGTTTGCAGCAGAAATTTACTAAATGTGACATCATCGTAACCATAACGTGATAATCCTATACCAATAGGTACAGGGTGTTTTTTTATACAGTGTGTCCCAAAAGAAAGTGACCGATTGTAAATACTTATAATTTCTGAACTAGGTGTGCTAGCTACCTGCGATTTGCACCATTCGACTTCTCTTGGCCTAAAGTTTTTTTCAGTTAGTTGCAAATTTTTTTCACACTTATACAGGGCGAGTGAGAGGATAGTAAAAAAATTCCGTTTTTCAACATCGAAATTCTCCACACACATCGGACATGGAATTTGAAGTTTTAGCTCTAAAAAATTGAAATAGAAATCTGGCCCAAAAATAAATGCTTTTTTTTTAGGTTCAAAAAAGGCCGACATTTATTGGCAAATGAATACCTTGGTCACAACTCTTAATTTTGGCGTTGCAACATACAGGTTGTTCCATTAAAAATAGTGGAGAATTTCGATGTTGAAAAACGGCATTTTTTTCACTCGCCCTGTAGAGGTGTGAAAAAAATTTGCAACTAACTGAAAAAAAACTTTAGGCCAAGAAAAGTCGAATGGCGCAAATCGCAGATAGTTAGGTTTAAAAGTTATAAGCATTTAAAATCGGTAACTTTCTGTTGGGACACCCTGTATATTGACATCCTACCTGCAGCCTTTACCTCTAATGTCTGCCCAGCGACTCTGTGTCTACGGGGCGAAGGTAAGGGGAATGCAGTTATAAAAAAAAATGGCTGATTTCATTCATAAAATACCCAGCTGCGTGCGGAACTTTTTGGAAGTGTTATCGTATTGCAACTCGTACACGAAAATCAGCAATTACCAAATCGCCGCCACTGGATAGTTCAATATAAATCGATATTCCAAGATGGGAGGATAAAATGACGTGAACCCTGGCCAATAGCGAGACGTAAGGTGACGGTAGCTCATTGACAACCGTATGGTTTCCCATGACAATGGCGATCCTGCCAAAAACTCCACCAATCAGGTTCATCGAGAACGGATGCTTGCCAAATTGTCAAAAGCTGATGGTATCTTTAGAAAATGTTTATTTTTTATAATAGACCAAATTGAAGAAATCAGGATTAAAATAAGAGTAGATCTAATAACCACGTTAAAATATTTAGCGTTTTATTATTGTTATCAATATTTTGTTATTAAAAAATGGATTTTCAAATTAACTATACTTCATGCCTAGTATTTTCGCTTTTTTATAATTAAACGTGGCAACATGGCACATTTATGTCCGAATTCCTTCCGTACACTTAGAAGAAAGGTGTAAATACAAAAGTTTGACAGTTTTGGCTAAATTTTTAGAATCCATAGTCAGAAACAAAAATTGAATATCAGAGATGTGAAATATTGCATGTTTTCAGCTTCTTTCAAATGGGATGCCCCATATGTGGTTCTATATTCTTGAAAAGCACAAGTTTCTGATTCCAAAAATATATAGTTTGTCATATGACTTTGTTTATATTAAGTTGAGCCGAGCCGTCTCTAACATATTTGGTTCTTGTTCTAAAAATTTTAAAAATACTATCAGAGAAACCAAGTACCTCAAATTTTACCTGCAACTTTAACCTATAAAGGTAGAATGGTTCACAAAATTAGTTAGTAGGATCGCCGGTCAGAAATTCTCCTAGCGGCAGTTTTTAAAAGAATTTGTATAATAAATAATTGGCCTTTTGATTTCAGAAGTCCAATATAGTCTTAAGATCTGGATAGACGTTCCGTCATGTCCATCAACTTGCTTGCGTAAACTTAAATGGAACGGAAAGACTGACCTTATTTGACCCCTAACTATTCAGTCTTCAGCTTTGTGAAGGATACATTTTATATTTGGAAACAACTAACTCTATTTTTTGAAATACAAGTGACAAGTAAACAAAATAAAAAAATAACACCTAGTTTCGTCCATAAGTTAGAAAATATTGGCATTTTGTCAAAAGTCCAATTGTTTATTATACAAATTCTTAAGAAAACTAGGGGTCGCAGATTTCAATTTGTAACCGGTTCCTATAGTATTTTTACAATTTTTGGAGCTGAATATACAGGGTAGGTTACTAAGCGCGTGGTGGTCCATATCTCCTATATTAACGGAGATCGAAGAAAAAACTAAATACCAAACTTGTAGATAAACATAGGCACATTCCTGGTGGCTCGATAAATAGTGGTGACACAAAGGTATGTTTTTTTAAATCCCCCTCTATATTATGATATTTCTGGATTCTGCGGAATATTCTAGACATATTTCATGTACTTACAATCGCATATACCTATTTTCAACTGTTTCGGAAATATTAACAGTTGAAAATCGACTTTTTTGCGTTTTTGACAGACTGTAAAACCTAAACGGTTGATTTGACAGCAAAACCGATCCATTCACAATCCGATATTCACAGGTACAGGTAAAATTTATCACCTTTCAATGCTACTTGATAGGAAAAGGTGATACATTTATCTGTACCTGGTGAACTTAGGATTGTGAATAGGATATACATTTGTGTCCTAGATTTTCATCAGCTATCATTTAACACCAACTTTGAATTTAACCAGAGATTATTAATTTACGCAGAATTTTTAATTATGGATTAAATTCAAAGTTGATATCAAATGATACTTTATGAAAAACTAAGATAAGAATATATGATCAGTTTTGCTGTAAAATTAACCGTTCAGGTTTTACAATCTGTTAAAGATACAAAAAAGTCAATTTTCAACTGTTACTATTTCTGAAACAGTTGAAGATAGGTATATGACATTCATTCGAGTCCGAGCAGCAGCAGCCACCGCCAGCAGCCTAGATACGAGTTCTAGTGTGTACTGACCGAAGTATTGTGGTAAGCAATACTCAATGATACCAGTTTTTCGTTATCCGCTACTGTATTCAATTTCCTTATTGTGGAGAAATATCGATTCCCTAATTGTGGAGAAGTCCCGATTTTCAATAACTGCCATATTCGACTTCTTTATTATGGAGTAATCCCGATAATTCCGTCCTGGGGTGCGATTTTTGAAACCATTCGAGTACATTTCGTACACGAAATTTGACTGACAGCAATGTAAATTAAATGGGGAGCAGTCAAATTTTGTGTCCGAAATGTACTCGAATGGTTTCGAAAATCGCACCCCTGACCAGTCCATTTGAAGTCACACCGTAAAATATCCTGGTCCTAGATGATGTATGGATGGAATCCCTCTTTACCGAAAATTTTTAAACTGAGTTTATTTATTAGACTGTTTATTGTAAATTTTTCGACAGATGGATTCTGGAGCTGGAGCTAAATCCGCTTATACCGTGAACATAATAGAGAGTTCTCGTGCTTCAGACGCTACGCTAATACGGTACCGTTAACAATACGGTATTTAACATGGTATTTTATAGTTCTCGGACACATAAATCTTCTAATCCCTTATTCTGTTTACATTTTGACGGCTGAGTTGAGTGATCTAACCTAACTTTTTTTTGTTTGTTTTCTAACCTATTTATCCTGAAGATTTTGAGTTTGATTAATTTTCCCTTGGTGTTTTTTATACAGGAATTATTAGAAGTTGCTGTTCTTGCAGACGTAAATGGAGCGTAAACTAATCTTGACATAGCATAGCGTTACGGTAAGGCATAATTAGTCCCGTGAGATAGCGGGCTCCGCTAACGCTAATACCGTAAAAACTGTCATTCTTGACAAATAGCTTTACGGAATTTGAAATTTGGATAGCATGAGAACTCTCTAATAAATAACCATACGTTATCGTGACAAATTGCGTTACCGGGACGAATAGTGTCACTGTGCTAAATACCGTTACCTTGGAAAATATTGTTTTCAAAACCGGCTTAAATAGGGTGACTATTATTATTTTCGTCACAATGTATAGTGCTATTGTTGCAACGTGGGTAAAAAAATAAATTGAATTAATCTGTAAATTACAAAGGGGTGGCGCTCGAAGAATTCGAAATACCAGAACAGACAGGAAAATGGGAAAGCGTTACAACTTTGTGTCACCAATATATGTACCTATAATAGTGACCACAAAAAATTGAAAATAAATAATAAAAAAAAAAAATCTAAAATCGAGGAAATAGTCAGGGGTGCATCTAGCTTGTTGATTTTGGGGGGGCTTGAGCCCCGGGTCTCTATAAGTCGATTTGGTGACAGTCGCACACGCGTTTCCCCTCCCCACCCCGCGGAAAGACCGAAAAGCGTTTTCGACCGCATGACCGCAAGTGGTGCATCCAGACCGGTGCAACAAAGAGCGCAAAACGTTCGCGAACGTTGCAGAACATGTCGGTTTGGACTGTAGCGCGCTCAGAGCCGCTTTCCAGTGACGAATTTTAAGGTGCTCCATACCCGTAGCTTCATACTCTGGTACTCCAAACAACTGGAACGCACCCTACTTTAAGCTTCGTGTTTTTGATGCCCCCCATAAAATAAGCAGGTGCTTGAGAGAGCAGGGGAGAGGAGAAACGAACAGTTCAGTTGCGCGAAACTCTAATGCACTGGAACGCCTATAAACAGTCCAGAGCGCTCTAAAGCAGCAGTGCTTAAAGTGCGTCACTGGAAAGCGACTCAGATCTGCTCGCTCGGGTTTGGGAGAGCGTGTAAAGTGCTTTTGTTGCGTAATCAACACGGGTTCAGTGTAATTCAGTTTATCTAACGGTTTGCCTCGGGCGCCACCTTCAGGATTAAAGTGGTTGAGGGCCCACGTGCACCAGGTAGCTTGTTACAGTGGAGAAACGGTAATCCACGGGTCACAGACGCTCGCTCTGAAAACCTTGGTTTGGGGAAAAGAAATAGACAACAGTCGATAAATTTAAATAAATATAACCATCTATATTGCCGGAAAATATTTATAGGAAAAACCCTTAATTAACCCTGTGAAAGAATGAACGGGGATGCGCGAGAGAGAGATGATTAAAATGGGTGGAAAATTATGTGCGTGTGGTAAAAGCGTGATCATGCGGGCAGTGAAAAGCGTGTCCGGAAAAAGTTAACGGCAGCGATAACGGACTCTTGAGTTTTCCGCTGGCTTCAATGTCGTACTTCGATTATTAAAACACTTGCGAGAAATAGAAAAATAACTATTTTTTTTCGAATTTGATATGAAAAAATTTTCCGCCCTGTAGGAAAACAAACATTGTAATTTCAATTTTGTTCAGTTTCGAATTGATTCAATCATAAGCAGTATAATCAAATTATGAAAGGTTATTATATTCTGTATTCACCAAGGGCGTACCCAGCGAGGGGCAGGGGGGGGGCAGCTGCCCCCCCCTAAAAATTTTTATAAATTATAAAAAGGCTCCGCTAAGTGCAGAAAATAAAAAAATCAAAATAAACCACTATGGTTTTACTAAAAAAATTACAAACCCGAAAAATATACTACTAATGTTCATACCCAAAGGCCTAAATCAGAAAAAATAATTATTTTAATTTAAATTTCGCATTATCCTTGGCAATATCTTAGTTCCAAGTCGTCCGCAATTGGCAGCGCCAACCAAGGATTGAGCGCGCGCGACAAGGATAGTCATTCGGTTCTGTAGAGTTCAACAGTAAACATTACCTTTTTGTTTGTAACGAATATTTCCTAGTTTGTACAATAAACCATCAAAATAAAAGTTTACCATCTTATTTATTCAGCAATTTATACAGTCCACTATCAACCAAATACATATTTTTGGTCCCATCGAGCGGATGGTAACTTTTCGAAATGGATTTGTGATGGAATGTTGAAATAAATTGTATTAATAGGCAGCCATTTTTGTACATGGAGACTTCACGTACTCCCCTTGACGACGATCAGCGGTTGGCAAAGCCTACGCTGTATGACGACCAGGCCGAATCATCGAGTGAGTCAATTCCAATTATTAAAAAGTAGATTTGCTAGACTAAACGTAGACTTACCTGACACGGTTCGTTAATATTTTTATTACATTTCTTTTTGTGTTCATTCGAACAATTGCTTGACATAGCAAAATGGCCGATCTAGGCAAATTAAGAATTAGAAGAGGCCAATTAAAAAGCTCATTAACTAGATTTCAAACGTTTCTTGATTCTCTTGATATAAACAACATTGACACAATCAAAATTGCACAAATTAATGCACGATTAAATAAAATTCAACCCTTGCTTGAAGAATTTACTGAATGCCACAGTGAAATTGAGCAAAATGTACCTCTTGCTGACATGCAAAAGGAAAGTGACGAGATAGTGACCTTTGAAAATGAGTTCTATGATGCAGTTTCAAGAGCAACTGTCATAGTATCAGAATTTGAAGACAAACATTTAAAACCTAATAACACCAACTCCGTCAGGGGTACTCAGTCTCAAGGGTCACAGGGTGGTCAAAGCCAACAAAGTGTTCAGGGAACTTCCTCTTTTTCTATCAAATTGCCAGAAATAAAGCTGCCCAAGTTCTCAGGTTCGTATGATAAATGGTTAGAATTTAGAGATGCATTTGCATCTATGATAGATAACAATAGTCACCTAGATGCTTTGCAAAAATTTTATTATTTGCGTGCGCACCCAGAAGGTGAGGCCGCGCGAATGATAGAATCGATAAAAGTCACTGAGCAAAATTATGATGTTGCCTTGTCGCTACTCAAGCAAAGATACAACAACAATAAATTGATTATTTTTAATTATGTGAAAGCTTTATTTGAAGCACCCCCAGTAACCAGAGAATCGTACGCAGATTTACGCAATCTTTTTGACATTTTTACAAAAAATCTGCGCAGTCTAGATGCATTAGGTCAAGCCACCAATGAGTGGTCAATTCTTTTAATTTATTTAATTAGCAGTAAATTTGATTATCGCACAAGACGCGATTGGGAGGCATATAAATACCAGGGCGACCTTCCCACTTTGCAAAATATTAATGATTTTTTAAGCGAAAAATGTGAACTCTTGGAAAAATTGGAGAATTCCAAGGGCGAATTTAGTAAATCACAGCCACCTCAAAGGCAGTATAATAGAGGTAGACCTCTTATTGCAGCCAATGTTGCATCAAACAACGAAAAGTTCATTTGTTATTATTGTAAAAATCATCATTCGATTTTTAAATGCAATTCATTCATAAAATTAGACATCAATAAAAGAAATAAAGAGATTAAGAGACTACAACTGTGTTTGAACTGCCTCAATCCAAGTCATTCAGTACAGGAGTGTCCAAAGGCTCCTTGTAGAAGATGTTCAAGATTCATAAATTCATTTTTACATATTGATGGCACTCCAAACACAGCTGGTAGTCAACATAGTAGGCCAGACGGACTGGCACCACAGGCCGACAGAGACAACAATGGCGGCAAAAGGGAAATTGAAGGGGTACCGAGACCTCCACAAGAGCGAGAAAGCGCGGTACATCAGACAAACCATGTAGCAGAGGAAGAAACAAACCTTGTTTCCTCACAATCCTTGCTAGGACAAACTAATAATAATAAATATGCACTTTTATCGACTGCTGATGTTTTTATTCAAAATAAAGAAAATTTTAATAATTTGAGGGCTCGAATTTTATTAGATCCAGGTTCACAGTCGAATTTTATAACAGAGAGTTTTTGCAATAAGGCAGGTTTACCCAAAACAAAGACAAATATTTCAATAACTGGTGTGGGTAATAATAATTCAATTATGACACATTTTAAAACTGAGGTAAAAATACAAGCTTGCAATGGAAAATTTTCGAAAGAAATCAGCTGTTTGATTTTAAACAAAATAACACAACCTATGCCCATGTGCAGTTTCGATTCAAGTTTTTTAAATATTCCTCAAGGCGTGACACTTGCAGACCCAGAATTTAATATCAAAAAAGACATTGACATTTTATGCGGAGTTAGTTTATTTTACGAAATTCTTCTAATGAATCAAATAAAATTGAATAAGCATTCAATTTTACAGTCTACCAAGTTGGGCTGGATTTTGGCGGGTGAAATTAATAATTCTTTACTCACAAACAATAAGGTTTTTTCTTGTTTATCTATTGAGGACGAAATTAATAAAAATTTAACACGATTTTGGGAAATTGAGGAATTTGGCAGTGTTGCCAAGATTGATGATAGTTCTGAATTACATTTTAAGGAAAATTATAAACGCGACGCAGATGGACGGTTCATAGTTAAAATTCCCTTTAAAGAAAATAAAATGCAGTTAGGAAATTCAAAACACAACGCTTTGAAATGTTTTAATTATTTGGAGCGACGACTATTGAAAAATGAGGTAGTTAGACAGCAATATAGAGATTTTATGGCTGAGTATGAGTCATTAGGGCATATGAGTCTTGTGACTGGAAAAATCGAAGAGCTCTCGGATGGTGATGCTGAGGCATATTATTTAAGTCACCATGCAGTAATAAAAACAACGAGTCTTACAACGCAGTTGCGCGTGGTTTTTAATGGATCTGCTCGCACAGACAGCGGTTTGTCATTGAACGACGTGCAGCATACAGGCGTTACAGTACAAAATGATTTATACACTATTCTTTTGAATTTTAGAAAACACACTTTTGTTTTAAATGCCGACATTTCAAAAATGTACAGGCAGGTAGTCATTGACAAGCAAGACAGGCATTATCAGCGTATATTTTGGAGAGGCGACCCATCGGAAAATCTAAAATGTTACGAACTCAACGTAGTAACATACGGATTGGCCTCATCTCCATTTTTAGCAACACGTTGTCTTTTGCAACTTTCAATTGATAATAAAATAAAATATCCTTTAGCTAGTGAGGTTATCAAGAATTGTTTTTATATAGACGATTTACTTGTAGGTTCAGATTCTGAAACAGAATTGTTGCAGCTCCAAAGGGATGTTAGCAAAATCCTTTCAGGTGCAGGTTTTCAGTTGCGCAAATATCTTTCAAATAAACCAGAATTATTCAAGCAGTTTGACATAAACAGTTCTTTAGATGCAAGTATTTTACAATTAGGAGTAAATGAAAATAATAAAACGTTGGGAGTATATTGGAATGCACATTTCGATACTATTGAATATAAAATTCAAAATTTTTCAGACTTTTCAAATATAACTAAACGAACAATACTTTCAATTATTGGACAAATTTTTGATATTTTAGGATTGTTAGGACCAGTAATAATAAGAGCCAAGGTTATTTTGCAAGGGCTTTGGAAGGGTAAGTTTTCTTGGGACGAAGAACTTTTAGGTGATATTCGCGATAAATGGATTTCCTTTTGTAGGGATTTAATACACATCAATAAAATAAAGATTCCTCGACATGTTTTTATTAAAAATCCTACCTATATTGAGTTACATACCTTTTCAGACTCTTCAGAAGCTTCATATGGAGATTGCTCTTATATTCGTTGCCAAATAAACGATTATGAATTTTCATGTAGATTAATTACAGCAAAAAGCAAGGTAGCTCCTGTGCGGCCAGTTACTCTACCTAGGTTGGAGTTGACTGCTGCTGCCCTAGGTTGTAAATTAGCAGAAAAGGTTAAAACATCTTTAAATATAAATTTTGACAAATGCTTTTATTGGAGCGATTCAACAATCACCCTGTGTTGGATTAAGGGTTCTCCCGAGCGATGGAAAAATTTTGTATCAAACAGAGTAGGTTATATTCAAAATAAGACTAATGTAAAAGATTGGTTTCATGTTAGGTCACAGGATAATCCAGCGGATTTAATATCTCGCGGTATTCCTGCAGAATCTCTTATCAATAATTCTTTTTGGTTTGAAGGGCCTCAGTGGTTAAAATCTTCTAGTTTTTGTTGGCCAAAAAATGAAGTAATCAGTGAGGAGGAAATTCCGGAACAAAAACTTCAAGTTAATTTAGTAGTTTTACCAAAAAATGATTTAAAATTATTCGATAATTATTCAACCTTGACAAAATTATTGCGTATTGTGGCTTTACTCCGACGATTTGCATCAAATGTAAGATGCAAAAAATCTGAGCGTTTGCTGAGCGAATTAGAGTCAAAGGAAATCGATGATGCATTAATTAATTTAGTAAAACTTTCTCAAGCACAATCCTTTCAAGCTGAAGTCAATGATTTAAAAAATAAGGGATCAGTTAGTAACTCCAGTAAATTGTTATCACTTAATCCTTTCATGCACGATGGCGTAATGCGTGTAGGAGGAAGAATTCAGAAGGCAAATATACCATTCTCAAATAAACATCCAATTATTTTACACAATAATCATAAGTTGACTACTTTAATATTTATCAGGGAACATTGGCGATTGATGCATTGCGGCCCACAACAACTTTTATATTCAGTGCGCGAACATTTTTGGCCCTTATCAGGCAGAAATTTAGCCCGAAGGACAGTACATAGATGCGTTACTTGTTTTAAGGTCAAGCCAAAACCGTGCAATTATCTAATGGGAAATTTACCGTCTCAAAGACTAAATCAATGTAGTCCATTTCTTAATACTGGGTGCGATTACGCTGGTTATTTTTTACTCAAGGATAGGAAAACACGCGGCCATAAATTGATTAAGGCTTATGTCTGTATCTTTGTTTGTATGGCGACAAAGGCTGTGCATCTAGAGCCAGTCACAACTTTGAGTAGTGAGGCATTTTTGGCTACATTAAGGCGTTTTATAGCAAGACGGGGAAAACCTTTAAGCATTTTTTCAGACAATGGCACCAATTTCACTGGGGCTAATTCTGAACTTAAGACTTTTTTGAAAAGCAATTCTGATTTTGTAAAATGTAATTTGGCCAATGAGGGGGTGAAATGGCAGTTCATTCCTTCACGAGCACCACATTTCGGTGGACTCTGGGAAGCCGGAGTAAAGAGCTTCAAGCAACATTTGAAACGCGTGGTCGGTAATACTCATTTAGACTTTGAAGACTTTACGACTGTACTACAGCAAATCGAAGCCGTGCTGAATTCACGACCACTCAGTCCATTATCATCAAGTTCAGATGATGTATGTCCTTTAACTCCTGGCCATTTTATTATTGGGAGACCGTTAGTCTCATTGCCAGATCCAGATGTTAGTGATATTAAGGAAAGCCGATTATCCAAGTATCAACGACTTCAACAGATGACTCAGCACTTCTGGAATCGCTGGTACAAGGAGTACCTTTCAGAACTACAAGCTCGACAGAAATGGAAAAAGATGGGATCCAGTATTATCCAGACGGGAGACCTTGTCATTATCAAGGACGATAACTTACCACCTTTGCAATGGAAGCTTGCGCGGGTGAATCAGCTGTTCCCAGGTGAAGATGGAGTGACAAGAGTCGTTAGTGTGCGATTCGGTAATGGAACAATTGCCAAACGTGCTCTGACTAAAGTGTGTCCACTACCAATTTACAGTGATTTCGGTGAATTAACCAGTGCGGAATAATTAATCTGGCTAATTTGAAGCCTTGCTATTAATTTTAGATCATTAGCTTTAAGCATTTGTTAGTAATTTGACAACATTAATTTAAGGCAATTTGAAGTTATGTTTTGCGTTATTATTTTTGAAATGTGTGTATTTCAAGGTCGGCGGAATGTTCATACCCAAAGGCCTAAATCAGAAAAAATAATTATTTTAATTTAAATTTCGCATTATCCTTGGCAATATCTTAGTTCCAAGTCGTCCGCAATTGGCAGCGCCAACCAAGGATTGAGCGCGCGCGACAAGGATAGTCATTCGGTTCTGTAGAGTTCAACAGTAAACATTACCTTTTTGTTTGTAACGAATATTTCCTAGTTTGTACAATAAACCATCAAAATAAAAGTTTACCATCTTATTTATTCAGCAATTTATACAGTCCACTATCAACCAAATACAACTAAATACTACTAAAATATATTCATATACCTACGTAAGTCAAACGCAGCGCACTGCACAGCCTACTAGATTTGCAATTAGCGGAATTAGCAAAGAAATATGAATTTTCTATTACGATCCTGGCTCCTGCGAATTTGCTGTATTGTGTTGTTTTTCTAATGGAATTCGATTATTTTCATTTGTTATTCAATGTTAATTTGTTTGTGCAAGTACTGCAAGTAAACTTAATTTACTTAGTTGTTGATAAACGTCTATGCTATGTTGTTAGCAGTTACGTTACACTAGTAAACATTGTCAGAAATTTATATTAGATTGTACTGTAACGAAAATTACCCTGAGTCCGCCTCTGACTCTTCCCGGCCGCGTGGAGAATTCTCGAGACGCAGCGCGAAGCTGCGTACGTGCTGCGGAGAGAATCTTTGAGAAGCAGGCGCTTCGGATATAAAAGGAACAATGTCGGGCGGCGAGGGCAGTTTTAGCCAGTGCCGGGTTGAAGAATAGAATACTTTTATAAATAAATACAAGATACAAGGCGTTACATAAACTAGTTAGTGTGTTTAGTTAAATTAATCAGAGTGAATTTTAGTTAAGTGTTAATAAAAGTATAGTTTTAATTAATTGGCAGCTTTTATCACATCGTAGTCGAACAAGTTCACGCTAAAAACGTTACAGTACTTATTGGAAAATCTGCTGAATCTACCTATTTCGGGCATCTCGGTATCTCCACACTGATAAATGGATATCAGGAAATTTTTTCAAACAGGTAAGTTACAGTTAGTAAGTTACATTCGACGACATTTGTGTAATATCTGTAAATTCCAATTAAAAAAAACAAAATGTTTTTTTCCATGTTACATGTTAAACAAAACATTATTGTGTTTTGCAGCTACTAAAACTCTCAAGAGGAAAAAAGAACATGACAGTAGCAGCGGGAGCGATGATAACAATGATCAAATTTCATCGCCAAGCCCATCTAAAACTGAATCTGAATCTGAGCAACCGCTAAATTCTTTGAGATCTAAGAAAGTCACTGCTCCTAATTTAGAATCTTTACCGTCAACATCTGGCTCTGTAGTCAATCCCGAAATTGAAAAGAATGATGGTTGCCACGAAAATGACTTGGGTCGTTATGTAGGACAAACATTTCACCTGAAGATGGAAAGAAAAAAAGAGTTGTTAAAAAATCCGTGGGTTCCACCCAAGAATTACGATTTTGCAGCCGATGCCAGTCATTTGCGAAGAAAATTTAATTATGCTTGGTTAGATCAATACACACCATGGTTAGTGTATTCCAAGCGACTAAAGGGTGCTCTGTGTAAGCACTGTGTTTTATTTCCTCCTTCTACTGGCACAGTAAGGGGAGTGTTAGGTTCATTTATGATCAGACCATTTACGAAGTTTAGGAATATGCACGAAGATTGTCGTAAACATGCCACCAATAACTTTCACAAATCTGCATCTGCTGCTGCAAAGGCCTTTCTCGAAACTATACCTGTGGACATTCAAGTTCAAAGTTTCCACCAAAAAACAATCGAAGAGAACAAGCAAATATTGGCCTCTATTATTTCCTGTGTAGTATTCTGTGGCACACACGATATGCCTCTACGAGGAAAAGAAGCAGATGAAGGAGTTTTTTTCGATCTAATGAATTTGCGAGTTGAATCGGGCGACATCAAATTAAAGAATCACCTGGAAAAGTGTCGTAGAAATGCTGTTTATACGTCACCAAAAATACAAAACCAACTCATATATTTATGTGGCGAAGTTATTAGGGAGAGTGTGATAAATGATGCAAAGAAAGCCATGTTCTACACAGTTTTAGCCGACGAGACAGCCGACGTTTCAGGAAAGGAGCAGCTATCCATTGGCTTGCGTTTCTATGATGAAAGTAAAAAAAAAGTCCGAGAAGAATTTGTGGGTTTTGTGGAGCTGACAGCACAGGATGCCCCAGCAATTGCCAATGCAATAGACAATTTTTTAGTTAGCTATAATTTTTCACCGCATAGTTGTGTAGGACTTGGTTTTGATGGCTGCGCTACGATGGCGGGCAAAGAGGGTGGCGTACAAGCGATTTTAAGGAAAAAGTACACACGAGCATTATTTTTTCATTGCTCAAACCATAAAATAAATCTTGTTGTCAATGATGCAAATAATGTTCCGGAAATTAGAAATACTATTGGCACCGTAAAGGATGTTATAACCTTTTTCAGGGAATCCACCACTCGCAGAAGTTCCGCTCCTAATCTATCACGACTGTGTGAGACTAGATGGTCTGAAAAATACAAAAGTATTCGCTTATTTGCACAAAATTTCCTCGAAATTGTGAAATCACTTGAAAAACTATCTATCGAAGGAAACTACGCCACGAGAAAATCTGCGTACCAGTTGCATGCCGCCGTTACTAAACCCTCACTAATTGTTGCCCTAACTATAATTGCAAAATATTCAGCTTTACTGGAGCCGGTTGTTAATGCCTTGCAAGCAAAAACTATGGATTTAATTAAGTTGCAAGAACATCTGAACGTAATCCTTAACGTTCTGAAGAAAAACCGTGAAGATGCCGACCTAGTTATTGATGAAGTACTTAAAAAAGCACAAGACTTTGCATTGGAATTGGAAATAGAAATTTCTACCCCTCGAATCCCAAGAGGCAAATACATAGAAACAATCCTCCATCAGACTGTGATAGTGACTACTGGAAGTGTTCGTTAATTATACCGTATCTGGATTCAATTATAGCCTCTTTAAATATTCGCTTTTCTCAAGAACATACTCCAGCGTTTGCCTTAACAAAAATACATCCATTATATTATATGCTCGACATGGAAACCAATCAAGTAGAACAAAATGCACAATATTTTACCCAGTTTTATAAATTGGACGATATTACTGCGGAAATGGACCTATGGTATAATTTGTGGAAGGAAAAAAAGTCAACTGAGGACCAGCTAAAAGACGTCGAAATAACTGACCTCGACGAGACCGATGTTTTGTATCCCATCCTAAAACAGGCACTTTTGATTTTAATCACAATTCCATGCACCACGGCCACTGTAGAAGAACGATCCTTCAGTACTCTTCGAAGAGTGAAGACTTGGTTGAGAAGTACCATGGGAGAGGAAAGGTTAACAGGATTATGTCTCATGAGTGTGCATCGTGATTTAATTAAATCAAATCGAGAGCAATTTGAAAATCAAGTTTTAAATAAATTTGCGACAAATCCAAGAAAATTGTTATTGAAGTAAAAATTAAGCGAGTTATGTCAAAATTTAGTAATTAAAAAGAGAAATGCAAAATCCATTGTTTTTTTTTTTTTTGGTCAGCCCCCCCCTATTTCAGATCCTGGGTACGCCCTTGGTATTCACTCAAAACTCAAAAGGCCAGGATAATAATAATAAACAACTGTGGTGGCGTGGCGTAGCGCTGATTCTAGTCCAAACGTGAAAATGCCAAAAATTGCAACGTCGCAAATAAATTGTTTCGAAGCTACCACCAAGCTCTTGTTGCGCCGAGGGCTGCTATCCCGACTTTCGAGCGACGTTGCCAGCTCAAGTGCCACAATTGAGCCGTTGGAAGCCATAATGGTATAAGCACAAAATATCGTTTTGCGGACTAATATATGATATCGCTATATATCACAGAAATCTTCATCCTGAATGAGTTTGGTGCGCGTATCTTCGATACTTTAGTCATTGATGTCACTAGTTGTTTTACTTTTTAACAAAATAGTCATAGCTTTGAGAGCCAGAGTGGTACAAGAGTGACTTGGACCAGTGTGGCTTGCAATAGAAGTCAGAATTCTATTATTTTAAGATGGGCAATGTTTATTTTTGTACGTTGAAATCTAATGAAAATGAGTACCGAAGAATCTGAAAAGTGCCAAAAAGTACCAAAAAGAAAAAAGATATAGAGGAACTTTTCCAGTTCATTCCTCCTTTTCAATAAGCGTATTTTAAAAACGCTGATACGGAAGATCTTGGCCCTCTAGAAGAGCACTTGGAAGAGAAGGAAGATGCTTAAAGGATTGATTGAGTTTGATTAGTTAAATTTGTTACATAGGCGCCGGAACCATGAGGGCAATGGGGGCTTGAGCCCCCGTAGTAAATTTGCTATGGGGGCGGAGCCCTCATAGTGATTTTGGTATTGTATGTACTGAGTTTAGTAGGTAGGTACATACAAAAATCTTGAGTTCCTAATTATTTACTTTTATGTCAAATTTGTGTGTTTTGTGAAACCTAACAAAGACTTTGAATATGTATTTTTTCTATGAGTATTGAATAATATGCGTAATATACATCCATTTTCTATTGATCAATGTGAATGATTACTCATGCAGTGAATTTTTTTCCATTACTTCATTGTTTTCAACCAATGAAAATATCCTGGTCTCATTACTCTACTATTTAAGAGCGAATCAGAAAATTCGACAAGTTGACAACATACTTCAACCTTCCAATCGGTCATTTTGACAGCTGACTTGGACAAGACTTGTGCTAACCTAACCTCACTTTGTGCATAACTCGTGCCTATCATCTATTAATCATAGAGAAAGTATTCTACTCCGTGGGTAATGGTCATTACCCGTTGAATAATATACTATTGTTGTGTAATAGGTATTTAAAGCTGTATTTTCAAAAAGTCGGATTGTGATTATTATATTCTTTTCTTTTGTTTTATAATATTTTTACATCACATAAATATAAATATCATGAATACACTAAATTTTTTCACCTAGTATATCATGGAAAATTTACATAGAAACCGGATCGTCCTACTAGACACATATTTAAGTAATAAGACAAGCTTCTATCCGGTTAAGGCAAATCGAACCGGAGCTACCAAAGCCGAATATTGCCGAGCTGCTGAAGATTCACGAACTTCAATAATATGCAGGGAGGATCAATGATCCAGCGTGGCGATCCTGCAGTGAATGTGGTCTCATTTAAGCCTATATGTCTAGTAGCCTACTGGTCCTGTCTGTATAATTTTATTTGTGTTTTTTTGGAGCCTGGGCCCCCCATAGTAATTTTGAAGTTCTGCCGCTTATGATTTGTTAATTTTCTGGGAAAATAAACAATATTAAAATTGTAATGTTTTCATTTTCCTTCATGAGATTGCAAGCCATAGTGGTCCAAGTTACAAAAAACTAAAAAATGCCTACTAAAACATTCCAAATCTTTTCTTATTTCACATTAAATTGATGTGTTTACAAGATATTGACAACAAAAAAATGTATTCTACATTATTCGAGATTTTTCCATTAAGCATAAACTTTGAAACCTTGTATCTCAAAATCCAGTTTATGTGACTTGGACCATTATGGTTCTCATAGGCTCAATTATTTCTATGTTTCATGTAAATTTTAAATGCTATTTAACATCTCTGGAGTCATCGTTTCAAAAGCATTTAAAATTCGTTATTCAAGTCAAGAATACTGGAATGACGTAAACAATAGCTTCTATGTATTCCCACACAAAAATAATTCAGAAAAATAAGTCTGGAACCTTACTGGTCACTTAACAAGTTCATTTTAGTTAAAAAAAAATTCTTGTTTCAGGTACCACTGATTCGAACATAAGCGAAGAAGACCTAATTCCTCCTCCATTACCGGCCAAACACAAGGACAGCCTGACGATCAACCTGAACGACTTGACGATAAACGAAAACATGAGTTTTCTGCATTCTCGCGCTTCGAGCATCAGCAGGATGTCATCATATCAGATAACTTCTTCCAAAGAATTATTACAGGCTGAACAGGATGCGGATGGCGATTTGCCACCTACTCCACCTCCGAAACCGCCCAAAACTAAACAGTTTGTGGTTTTAAGTTGAAAAGAAATTATTGTAGTAATTATTTTAAACAAGAAATTCTTCAAATGTTTTATCAAAACACTAAATACTGATACATACATGTAGGTTGTTTGGGAATCACTTTTCCAAGCATATATGGAAAATGTCTGTATCGGCAAAATTTCAGAAAGGAAGGTAGTTTTAACTTATTTTTTCAGTGGTTTCATTTAGAGAAACGGAACTTTCAGGGAAATTCATGAAAATAAATACATAATTTTTTTAGAAACTCGATATGCTAAATTAAAATAAATTAAATTGCACCTAGATCGGTAATATTAAGGTAAAGATGTCAAATTTGTTGAAAAAACCTTTATACCTTTGGCCACTGTTTATCCATTGTAAATAGTTAAAGTTTTTATTAACAACTATGGATGCTCATAATGCAAATATCCCTTACAGTATTGAATTTAATAGTTACTACTTTTTAGTAAATTTAACTGGTACTTAACTTCCTTTGTGTATGGTGCTTTGGCTGGTGAATTAGTGATTTTTATTGGTGTTAAATCTGGTTTTTACCAAAACCGAAAAAACATGATAATATCCTTCAGTACAAACCATTTTTGTTGTTGTATTTATCATTTCAGGCATTTCACAATGTATTTATATTTAATATTAACTTATTAGTTAGCTGATATGGTTTAACATTATATTAATCTCTTTAATTAATTTATTATTAAGACTGCTTTAATACAGCTTTAAATGCAATAAAAGTTGGGCAATAGATACTTGAGTAATGTTACTGTTATTCATACTATGCCTAGCTGTGGTAATAGATAATTATTGTATTGTACTGATAAAAGTACAATTTCTTCCATAAGTCTTTCGCTTATATTATAAATGCATATATGTATATTAGGCCAGTAATTAGGTAAAATTTACCAAAAAGTATATCTTATTGATACGCACAATCAAGTGCAATTATAAAATTCAAAATCTATAAGTAGATAATGTTAATTAATGTATATTGTACATCAATAGTTCTTGCTGTAGGCAAAAAAAAAACCAAAGATCAATATTCTGAAAATAATTTTAGATAAGTTCACTTTAATCATGTAAGAAATGAAAATGTAAAAAAGAATATAATGATAAAAATTACATAGTTTTTTTTCGTTTACAGCTGGAACTAGAATGCAAATGGGCATTTTTCGAGTAAGAAAAAAAAGTAGTATATATGTATTGAAAAGAGCCTAATCGTTTTGTTACCACAAGTGCCATTGATTTTAATGTAGATAAATATGTATTACTTTTAAGGATGAATATTTTTGTATTTCTAACCAAAGAAATATTAGGTTGTATCCTATACCATTTATATACTCTGTTAAATAAAAAAAATTATAATTATTTTTATTTTAAATATTTCTTTTATACCCTTTGATTCCTCTCAAATCTGTGTAAGCACAACAGAACATAGGTGAATCTTTTATATCTCATGATATTATTCCATTAGAAAAGCAGTTATTGTTGAAGAGATCATCATTTTTTTTTTCGTAGTGATATAGGTATTAAAGGATTTCTGTTTAATTTTAGTTTTTTTTTTGTTTGTAGAATTTGATATTCTTTAAATCAAACCAAATTAGGAATATTTCTATAAGTAGAGTGCTTCTGATAATATATTTTAACTTCTGTGGACGCGTTGGGGTTACAAGCTGAAATTTTCACAGAATGAAGGTTTTATTATGTTAATTCAAAATCTCAAGGTAATACGAAATCAGAACGAGCAAAAGGGCATAGTAATTTATGACTGTTCTCATATAAAATGTATCTATATTTTTGTATAATAGCTATTTTCCTAATGAGTGCGGGAAGCGGGAAATTTCCTCGTGCCGGAAATTTCTCTTCGCAAGAGTTAGGAACTATATTTTTTCTACGAGCATACTAAAGCTGAAGTTACGAAGAGTTTATAGAATAAAATAGAGTGAGAGAACATACTTTATTGACCAAGAAGTACATATAAATGGAAATCTTATTGTCCAAGCTTAGGTTGTAAACATATTCTTAGTACCTAACTAAAACCTACTTAGAACTAATTAAACTAGTAATAAGTATCTGAAAGAGAGAACAATGTACGACTAAGACCAATGAAATGGGACACATTTAAATAATAAAATATAAAAAGCACAGAGCAAGGAACATTTAAAAATCTTAAAATGAATACATTTATAATTTAAAAAGGAGTAGGCAGTAAAAACAAAAAATCAGGTACAATTAACAAAAGTATGTGGCTTGACACCTATATATTCCAGTTAGAAACAGATTAAAATTAGCCACACAAGAAAAACCGTCACACTCAACACAACAAATAAGTTTTACTAAAAATTATGCATAAAAAATTCATCATACGAATAGAAAGCCAAATCAACAAGAAGAGTTTTACAACTATGTCGAAATTTTTTGAGGTCACTGATTTCTCGAATCTCCAGTGGTATGCGGTTATACATTTTCAGACCATTGTAAATGATAGAGTTCTTGACTAATTCCAAGTTGGGGATGGGTAGGCAAAGATCGTGTGAATTTCGAGTCTGATAAACTCTGCTGTTTGAAAAATGAGAAAATTGTTTATGAATGAGACACACTGTTTCTAAGATGAGGATGCAAGGCAAGGTAAGGATTTTATTTTCAATAAAAAGTGGTTTACAGTGTGCCCGTGAATGGGATTGACACATGAATCTAATGGCTCTCTTTTGTAGGATGAAGGTGGAATTAAATAAATACTGACTACAAAAACCCCAAAACGCAATGCAGTACCTTAGGTGTGATTCAACCAAAGCAAAGTAGGTGGTTCTCGCTACAGATTTACCAAGTTCCCGAGCAGTGACCCTAACACAGTAACAACCTGAGGATATTTTTATATTTAATGATTTTATGTGGGCGTCAAATTTAAGCCTATAATCTATATTCAACCCTAGAAACTTGGATGAGTCTACGATGTCAAGAATATGGTCTTCAATAGATATGTTATTAAGAGTACAGTTTCTGAAAGTCATCATATGTGTTTTTGAAAGGTTGAGGGATAGGTGATTAGCATCACACCAGGTCTTGATCTTCTTTATATCAGTTGCTATCATGTTATGAAGGATAATTGGATCCTTATGCGACCAACAAGCAGTACAATCATCGGCAAAAGCCCCAATATCACCCGAGAGGTCAAGGCTCAAGAGGTCATTTATATAAATGAGGAAGAGAATGGGTCCCAGGACAGAGCCTTGAGGTACACCATTCTGGATGAGTTTTTCTTCTGAAGTAGTGCCATTTGAAGAGACCCACTGCGTGCGTCCCGTTAAGTATGACCGCATCCACCCGAGCTCGCTCCCCTGAAATCCGTATATGTTAAGCTTCCGCAGCAGCAATCCGTGATTAACGCAGTCAAATCACAGAAAACTGCCGCAGATGACCTTTGTTCATTCAACGAACCCAAGAGGCCCTCCATAAAATACAAGACAGCATCAGCTGTGCTTTTTTGATGTTGAAAACCAAATTGACTTTTATTTAAGAGGTTGTTTTCATTGAAAAAGTCTACTATACGTTTGCTGACCAGAGTTTCTATGACTTTTGAGAGAGTGGAGAGCAGGGAAATTGGTCTATAGTTCGAGAGAGATGTTGTATCCCCCCCCTTATGTATGGGTTTGACAGTGGCAGGCTTCAAACATGCAGGAAAATGTCCACTTCTAAAAGATGAATTTATGGCATCAGCCAGAGCAGCAATGGAGCTGAGGGAGAGTTCCCTTAGGATTTTAAGGGAGATACCATCATATCCAGTTGCATTTAGATTCTTCATTGTGTTAAGGGTCTGCCTTATTTCAACTGGATTAGTTGGAAGAAAAGAGAATACATTTGGAACTCTTACAACTCGTAGGTATTCAAGTGGATCTTTATTACTTTGTAGATTTTTAGTAAGATTTTCAGCTATTGAGCAATAGAAATTGTTAAGATCGTTTGGGTCCAAAGGAATGTCTCGAGAGATGGTTTCTGTGCGTCCTGTTATTTCATTAACAATATTCCATGCTGTTCGAGACACATTCGTGGATGTTTGAAGTCTTAAAGAGTAAAAATTCTGCTTTGCCTTTTCTATAAGTTTTCTGTATATTTTGCGATATCGATAGTAGTGGTTTTTTATGAAGTGGTTATCAGAAAAGTGTTTGCGCAAGGAGTTAAGGCAACGTAGATTTGCAGCAGAAGTTCTAATTCCTTTAGTTAACCAAGACTTTGAGTTAGTTCTTATTTTTACGTTTCTGAGAGGAAAACATTTGTTTATTAAAGTGCAAACAACTGAATGAAAAGCTGTTAGAGGATCATTTTCATATTCTAGGAAGTTCCAATTTTGCCTGTCACATTCTAGATGAAACATTTGGTAGTTATGACGACTAAAAATGCGTTTTCGAACCCTGTGTTTAGCCTTCTTTGAAGTAAAAAATAGAGGAAGTTTCGCTACAATAGCATTATGGTCAGAAATGGCTGCATCAAGAAGGGACTCACACGTTACGTCACCCTGTATATTTGAGCAAAAATAGTCAATTGTAGTGGCAGAATATTCAGTTATTCGAGTAAATGAGTGAACGTGCATGGTGAGGTTAAATGAGGTTAAGAGGTTAGAGACAGAAGCAGCTACATTAGAGTCAGCATCACTGTAATCAACATTTATATCACCAGCCAGTACTACATGACACTTGGATGGAAGTTTAACAAGCAGTTGTTCTAGTTTATTTAGGAAACCGAATATATCTGAATTAGGTGATCTGTAAATGCATACCACACACAGGTTTAGTTTTTTCGAGAAAATTACTGAGAATTCGAATTGTTTTTCTTGCAAAAGTTGATCAAGATGATTACATAATTTAAAGTCCAATATATCATAAACATTTTGGTTGATTAGGACGGCAGTACCTCCATGTTGGCTTATGGTTCGACAATACTTTGAAACAGCAATATACCCTGGTACAACCAGCGGCTCGTCTACATTAAGCCAATGCTCAGTGAGTAGTAAAATATTAGGAAAATTTATACTGTCCAAGAAAACCATTAGTTGATCAATCTTATTACGCACTGACTGAATGTTTAACAACAACATACTTATGCAATTGTCAGAACTTATTCTAAAAAAGTCAAATCAGACGTGTCACTTAAATTATTAAAATCATTAAAATTAGCTGAGTCAGCATACTTAATGCATGATAAGGAAAAAATATGTCTCATTTTGCAACTCGCTCCGATGTATAGCGCCAAAGTTTTACATAGGGAATCCTTTGATATTCTAAATTTACCATATACAATAGTGTTATCTAAAATACGAACCGAGGTATTTCTACAATCAAGAGCATTGTTGCAAAAAGACACATACCTTTGATACTCATAAATTTTATTTGTTAAGGAATATGTCAATGAAAAAATCAGATTTGTATACCTTCCTATTGAAAATAATGACCTTAAATAATAATTGCCTATATTACTAATAAAACTTAAATTAAGACAGATGACAACGCTGTCGAAATAATTAATAGTACATTAAAATACAAGTTTCATAAGACGTCATTTTATCGCACGAGCCCTATATTAGAAAACGAGCCGGAGGCGAGTTTTCTAAAGGGCGAGTGCGATAAAATGTCTTATGAAACGAATATTTTATACTATTTTTTCTATTTTGATATTGTTTAATTAAGAAAAAAAAAATTTTCTTGAACATTTTATTCTCATATTTCCTGATTTCATATGTTTAGGTTGGTAACACTTCTTGCCAAATATAGAAATCTTCTATTATAAAATCGCGAATGACAGTTCGATGGCCATCAGTCAGCCAGTGTTACCAACGTTCGATAAGTAAAAAAGGAGTGTCACAAAGAGCTTCTTTTCGAAACTACTTTTAGTGTCGAAAAGACTTCAATATGACACCAAAATAGAAAAAATCAGTTGTAAGCGCAAAAGCTCTATTTGCAATCTGCAATAAGGTGAATCCAGGATGATTTTCTCCATAAACACAATACTCCTCCCTGTTCAATTGATTGAGCAGCCCTGTGGCTACACCCCTTGAACTAATGTCACCAAGTACAAGAACCTTGATCTTTCTAATGTCGGTTTGACCATGGTCCAATTTCTGCGCTTTTTGTGTCATAGAATTGGCTGCAGAAAGTTCGCTGGATAAGGTGTTCCCCGAAGCAGCCCCGATGACAGATCTTCCATCAGAAGGGTATGATTCTGAGAAAACTAGCTTTAGACTCTCTAATTCTTTAGTGAGAAAGTTATTGTCTTGATTGAGAGTTTCAATTGTATTTTTTTTTTTTTTTTTTTTACGGATATGCGCACTCGCAAGGAAATGTCCTATCACGCTCGAGAAGCGGCAAGTGCGCGGAAATGTCGGTGTATGTTGGTATTGAAACGGTTCAGATTGTAACCTGCAGGGAAAACCGTCGCAGGGAGTTTATTCCACAGCGATGCTGTTCTCCAGAGATATGAATTCTGATATAATGAGGTTCTTGGTGCCTCTAGTTTGACAGTAAATTCATGGTTACCGTCTGTTTGACGGGTTCGCCTGGTAGGCGCTACTCTCGGTGGAATCATACGTGCCAACTCTTCAGAGCATTTTCCGTGATAGTACCTGTAGAAGAGAGATAAATCGCCCACAGATCTGCGATGTTCGAGACCATCCAAGTTACGAGTAAGTGCGGGGTCATTGATCAGCTTGATAGCTCGTTTTTGCACGGTGTTCAAAAGCATTAAGGTATGTTTGGGTGCTGCACTCCATATATGTGAGCAGTACTCCATAGTTGGTCGAATCTGGGCTTTGTAGAGTGTCAGCAATTGGCTTGGTGTGTACAGATGTCTTGTACGAAATAGCACCCCCAGCTTTTGGGAGGCCCTTTTAGCAATATCTGCCACGTGACTGTGCCAAGACATGTTGGTCTCTGCAGTAACCCCCAAGATGTTCAACTGACTCTGTAATGTGACAGCACTTCCAGATAGCATGATGTTTGGCTCACCGGTGCTGGTCTTTTTTGAAAACAGAGCTGCTTGGGTTTTCTGCGCGTTGAACTGTACAAGGTTTTTGTTACCCCAGTCCTCTATTATCTCCAGGTCGTTATTTATCTGCGATATTTGAGTTAGTCTAAGATGATGGAATTCACGTGCGGAAAGACCTGTGGGTGGTATGAGTGAGGAGACTACATTGCCATCGTCTGCAAAGCAATAAAGTGGATTTACTGTTTTATCTATGAGGTCATTTATGTAAATCAGGAAAAGAGTTGGCGAAAGGATTGCTCCCTGTGGCACACCAGCATTTATTTGGTAAGAGTTGAAGTTCTGGCCATCCAGTGCAACATAAATGGATCTGTCCTTTAGGTAACTTTCAAACCAAGTGCAAAGTTTCGGCGATAATCCCATTGCTTTGAGCTTGTTGAGCAGATTTTCATGCCAAACTTTGTCGAATGCTTTAGATATATCTAAGGCAATTGTTCTTGTTTCACCCCGCAACTCAATCGCTTTTTGCCATAAGTGAGTGACGAATGTAAGTAAATCTCCAGTTGACCTATATTTTCGAAATCCGTATTGCTTATCGTTGATAATTTTGTACTTTTCCAAGTACTTGGTTAGGTGATTGTTCACAACTCTTTCCATTACTTTTGATATCACCGGAAGTAGAGCAATTGGTCTATAGTTTAACGGATCTGTCTTTTTTCCTTTCTTTGGAATGGGTTGTACTGCGGCAGACTTCCATGATGATGGATATACTCCTTGCCTGTAAGACAAATTGAATAATTTTGCGAAAGTTGGGGTGAGTTCGTTGGCGCAATTTTTGAGTACTATTGCGGGAATGCCATCCGGACCCATTGCTTTGTTTGTATCCAGCTTTTTTAGGGATTTTTGTATTTCTCTGTGACAAAAGGGTACCTCTGGCATACTATGGGAAACCCTTTCAATGAACGGTGGAGTTTTTCCGTTTGGCACTGTTAGGTTGGAGTTGGAGGAAAACATTTGGGCAAGCATATTGGCTTTTTCCTCTGATGTTGTGGCTAAGTGATTATTTTTATCTGTAAGTGGTGGTATGGATGACTTGGTGAAGTTAGATCCAACAGCTTTTGCAAGAGACCAAAAAGTCCTAGAACTACTTGGACAATTCAGCAACCTGTTTTTTATTCTTTGATTGTATGTTTCTTTAGCGGAGTCAATAGTAATTTTGCAACTATTTCTAGCTTCTATAAATTCTGTGTGGTTTTGAGCGGTTTGTTGTCGTTTCCAAAGGTTATATGCTCTGTGTTTTTTCTGTACAGCCGTTTGACACTGGCTGTTGAACCAAGGTTTTGCATTAGCTCTACGTTTAGTTGTATGTGGGATATATGCGTCCATTCCAGATAAGATTACTTGTGTTATTTCATTACAGCAAATAGTGGGATCAGCTGTTTTAAAGCAAACCTCTTGCCATGGAAAATCCAGGTAATACTGTTTTAGGTCATTCCATTTTGCCGATTTATAGTGCCACATTTTACGAGGAAGTGGTTGTAGGCTTGGTGGGATGAGCATTTCGCACTTTGTTATTATAAGTTTATGATCGGACGAACCAAGTGGAGCATCTACTTGAATTGTGTACGAGTCAGGATTGGTGGTTAGGAACAAGTCTAAAAGCGCTGCAAATTCGCCCCTTTCTGAGATACGGGTAGGTTCATCGACAAGCTGCATTAGACCACAACTTATGGCAAAAGCTTCTGCTTCTCTGCCTTCGTTATCTGTTTTGTTGTGGTGTTTCAGCCAGGGTATATTGTGGACGTTGAAATCGCCTAAAAAGACAATTTCCGCCTGTGGATAGTTTGACTGTATGCTATCACAGCTTTCGGATAATGTCGCGAAAAAGTTTTGGTAATCGGTGTTACTTGGCGGTCGGTAGAGGCAGCAGATAAACTTGGTCGATGACTTTGAGGTGAATTTTAGCCATATGATATCAAGGTTCGCTGGTTCTAGCTTCTCCTCTCGATGACATGAAAGGTCATTTTTAATGTACACACAGATCCCAAAATTATGTCGAAATCGGTGGTGTAGGTCATAGCCGGGATAAAGATAGTTCACAATAGGTGTTGCAGAACTGATTTTAGTTTCAGTGAGAACAAGGATGTCAGGTCTTTGTTCTTCAAGATGTTGGTGAACTGAATTCATATTTGTACTTATTCCTCTTATATTGCTAAAATCAATTCTGAGTTGAGTTTTTGATCTTCTCTTTATATCTTTGCATGAAGGACCCCCAGGATCACCCGACGCCCGGAGATCCGAGTGGTCGGGTATTTTACCTCCGGAATATTTTGATCCTGGAGGCGCCATCATGCGATCTGTTACTCATTGTTGGAACCGGACTGCCAGCGCAGTAGCGGAACGTGGTGATACCACTTAGCGCTACTCAATTCTGGCATGGTGGTATCTCACCGGTCGACGCCCAATGAGTAAAAAGCGTCTACCACCTACTAAGTTTCAATTGTAGTGCGCATTTGAGAGTTTATAGTTTGAAGCTCAGATATTTCTTCAGCTGATTTAAGTAGCTCGCTTTTGTTTAACTGAGACTGGACCTCCAAGGCATGTCTAGAGAACCCCAGTTCAGCGATCTTGGCTTCAGTGTCCTCTAGGTATTCCTGAGTATGACACGAACTATTCAACATGAGGATTTTATTGTGGTGAGTTTGTGTCTCTGTAGAAATTTGAATTTGTGTAGGCAAACAACTTTTTGCTTTAAGTGTGTTCAGTTCACCTTTCAAGAGGTTATTTTCAGCCATAAGTTCAAGTTCTAGAGTTTCTGCCTCTTTTAAGAGACTTTCTTTTTCTCGTTTTAGCCTGTCTATATAATTTGTCTTATCGTTAAGGTCTGTTTCAAGCTCATTTAAAATTCGCCGAAATACAGGATGAGCATCTGGGTCTCCATGGTTTGCCAGTTCTGAGCAGTCTGTTGAGCAGTAAATAAGATTGTCGCGAATGATTTCGACCCCTCGGCGTCTTTTAAGACAGCTATTGTGAAAAACACTGTGGCATTGTAAACATATTAAATTGGTATGAGCCTTTTTTTTACAACATTCAAAAAAAGTAGCCATTTGTTCTAGTAAAATTGTTCAAAAATAGTTCAAAACAAGCTGAACTGCAAGGAACAGTTGTTTCTGCGAGAATCACCCAATAGGTAAAAATAAATAAATAAAAGAAGAAGGTCAGGCACACAAAAAGTTTACTGTTGCAGATAAGAAACTCTGAATAAATTTTAATTCGAACTAGCCGCATTTGTTAGTGTAATAGTTTTTATTTTTATCAAAGTTCTACTTAGCCAATCTTTATCAAATTTGCAGGACAGTTGCACAACATCTTAACAGACACTTCACCAAAATTTCAGAATTTTTGAGTAACTTTTCCACAATAAAACTTGACACAAATGAGGAGCAATATTAATGTGCATTGTTTACGATACGAGATATTCATGATGATAGATAGAATAGAATAGAACTGTGCTTTATTGTTCGAAGTACTTAAACTTATTGACAAAGCTAATACTTAAATGTACTTTTTTTTTGCTAAATACTAAACAGTTTTTATATCACACGAAAACGCCTCAATATAGTTATCAATAATTTAAAACACATTAGTACAAAATAAAATACAAATACATAATAAAAACACATGTTAACAAAATTAAAAAATTAAAAAAATCAAGTTTTCAACATTTTCAATCTACAAAAAACATAATAGAAAACCTAAAAATAAAAACTTAAAAAACAATAGTAGGAATCAGGAACACATTATCACACATCATCACAATTAGTTAATTAAGGGCCGATACTTTTCCTCTCGATTAACGAATTTGATACGTTGTCAAAGTTTTGCATGGGCCAAGGTCTATATAAGTATGATGTGGTTAGAGCACATTCAAACCCCTGATTATTTTTAACGGCTGTCAAATGAGAGCAAAAGTACCGGCACTTAGTCTACCTTCAAAGTATTCCAGCAGGCTGTATAGTAGGGTCTAATTACCAAGAGTGCTCTCACTGCATTTCGAAAGTGCTTACAATTGTCCAGTATTTTTATTTCCTCAGGCAAATGGTTGAATATTTTTTTGCCATTATAAATGAGGGAGTTTTGAGCTAGAGATGTCTTAGGAATAAGGAGAGGAATATTGTTTATTTGTCTCGTGTTGTATGTATGTCTTTGTTGCTTCAATCCATTGTAATATTTTTTATACATTAGTGATGATATTTCCAATATATATATAGACCAATTACTGTAAGAATTTTGTGTGTTTTAAATAATGGCTTACAGTGCTCCCTAGGTCCCACTCCACATATACATCGTAATGCGCGTTTTTGGAGTTTCAACACACTAACCATTAGGTCATTTGTGCAGGATCCATAAAATGCAACTCTGTATCTCAAATGGGACTCTATCAAAGAATAGTAGACTGTCATTGTTGAAGAAAGGTTCAGTTCTCTAGCCACAACTCTCAAGGCATATGCACCACTAGCTAATTTCTTCTTTAGATATAGTATGTGTTCTTTGAATTTTAGTTGATTATTGTCAACATATATGCCCAGAAATTTAGTGGAAGCTCTGTTTTCAATATGATTAGTTTCTAATGTTAGGGTGTCAAAGTTAAACTTAAATGTCATTGTGACATATCTAGGAAGTTGCGCACAACAGCGCAACACTGCAGACAAAAAGATTACGTGGGAAGCAACACCACCAAGGAATGACAGTCGGTTTTGGGCCCCTACACGCTATGCGTACACGAAAGAGTCGAAATACCACCTACCACTGAAAAGCTCCCGCTCGCGAAACTCAGCTCTAATGAAACTAATTTTACTATTAACTAAGTTCTTAATGTAACAATAAATATAGTTACATAAAAGTAACGCGGCTAATCATTGAACCACTCGAAACACTTCAAATGGCGACGAGGATTTAAACGTGGTTGGCAACGAGCGAGAACGTGGTAAGATAAAAAAAGCGAAGAACCCCAAAGAACAAGATGACGGCGACTCCATCAGCAATGTACAGATTCGAGGAATTTAACCCCGACTCCGACGATTGGGTCATTTATAGTGAACGTCTGCAAGAATATTTCCCCGCTAGTGGACTGGAGGAGAGGTTACAGGTATCTACCCTATCTAAGTTTAGTAGGTACGACGACGTACGTCCTGCTTAGGGACCTGTGCAATCCAGATCCACCAAACAAAAAATCCTTCAAGCAGTTGAACGAGATATTGGGAAGCCATTTTGGAAAGCTACCAATTGTTTGGCGGGAAAGGAAGAAATTTCAAGATGGACGTCAGAAGTCGGGTGAGTCAGTAGCCGAATTTCATGCTAGATTGTGTAAATTAGCAGTGGACTGTAGATTTGGGGCAAATTTAACGCTTTTTATTAGAGAAAAATTTGTAACTGGTTTGAAATCCGAGAAGATTTTCAATCGATTATGCGAAGAAGATCAAGATGCGGATTTGAAAAAGCTGTTGGACATAGCAAGGAAGGCGGAAAACGTGGCAACGCAGCATTCCCAGTTAGAAGAAGTTAACTTTACCAACGCAGAGAAGCCGATTTTAGAAAGAGTGCGCGTAATGGGCTAAATGGATTTGGAAGAGGACAAAATACGCGACCTTCAGGTCAACGCGCAAGCGATGAACCGTCACAACCAGCAGCGAAATGGGCCAGCAGGAATGCGCGCGAATAATACCAATGGCCGGGCATTTCAGAGGAGCCATGTTGGAAATGGACATAATTTTGATAATTCAGGTGGTAAATGGTGTAAAAGTTGTAATAAAAAGTGTGTTAAACCTAATAATAATTGTTTTAAATGTAATAAGCCGGGACATTGGGCAAATTCTTGTAAATTTAATAATTTTAATTATGTAAACAATTATTGTAATGATATTAATTATGACGATAATGATTATGACAAACATAATAGTCCGGGAGTTAACGACATATTTTATTGTCTCATTTTCGCAAGCTTCATTCTTTTTGTATGTGCTATGCGTGTAGTATATGATAGTAATATGAACGTCTGCCGGCGCACCCTCACGACAGGGGGTTACAGGAAGGTTACAATTACAGCAAAAAATTTCCGAAAAAAACTTATAGCCGCACAAGCGAAACTTATTGTACGTATTGGTAGAAACATGGAAAGCTTAGAAAATATCGTCTGCCACCTAAATTCCACGACAAAAGTCGTCTGTCACCCACAAGAATAAGCGCAAAAAAAATATAAAAAAAACTCATATCCGCAAGGCTGAAATTAATTGGAATACTTCTTTTCATAGTAACAAACACAAAAATAATAGTCTGCCACGAATAAGATACAACGAAGATCGTCTGCCAAGCCTATGAAGTTGGGTTTGACATGAAGTGCCCAAGCACCACCTCTAGGACGCTGCATCTTTCTCTTATCCCTATTTATTATTATTATTTTTTTTGTAAGACTAACCAGAATGAATTGTAAAAAGCTTTTAATAAAGCTTAATGTTCTAGAGTTCTTAAAGAAGTTATGGAAGGATTCATCGCGTAGGTACACTCAAAATTGATTTTGAATAATAATGATGAAATTCGATGAAATTATTGAAAATGAAAATGAATAATAATTACAGTTTTACTTCACAATGAGAATTTTTTGAGATAGTATTTATTGATTCTAATTTCAAAAAAGGCTATATTTATTAGGTTTATGAATGATGCTGATCTTGTTTGATTGCCACGAATTCATGAACATCATTCATCCATATCACATTGATCATTTGAAACATCTGTTCCATCCCATATTACATCGAAATCCTCAAAATTAGAACTATCGATTTCAGCCTCGTCTTTTTCGTCTGACTGATCTTGGTCTTGTTCTGGTTCTGTATTTGTTTCTTCATCTGTAAGTTAGTATACTATAGATATTGAAATTATTTATTAAAGCCTATATAATTATAATACCTAGATTTTCATCTGAGTTGATTGCTATGTTATCGATGGATTTTGGTAATTGATCTCCTTCGAACCATTGAAAAACAAGTTTGTCATTTGATTCCTCCCAACCATAGTCAGTTGGAGAAAACTGCGTCGGTTGCCGGAGATAAGCATGCCTCCAAAGATGTGCAATATATGCGGTCCGTTTTAATTGTTTTTGCAGCTCTGCTTTGCAAGGTGGTAATACTGCTCCATCGACATTTTTTGCGTTGCTCCGGAAGATTTCGTCACCCTCATTCATTTTATAGGTCTTCATAAAAAGAGCTACACGCGCCTCATTGATGTCAACTATCTTTTTCAACCCATACATGTGACATACAAATTCTTCAATAACTGTATAAACTGGTGATAAGTTTCCAATGTTCAAATCGCTAATGCTTTCAAAGGCATCTATGTACCTATTACAGTTCCTTAAAATGGTAAATGGGCGATTTTTACCTTTTCGATAGAAAGATGGGTTATAGTCGCAACCCGTTAGCGCGTGGAAAGCTGGTAACGCATTACATAATTTTGCTCCTAATTGATTGTACAACTCTCTAACATTTACAAATCTTTGCGAATTCCCAACGCCAACATGAATCCACAACCTTACATCGTTTCTTATGTGTGACATATTGCCTAGCAATATGATAAGGATGTCAGTATCGGAGCACCGTACAACTACATTTGATTCACAGTTGATGTTGCTTATGTGATAGGTGATTTTCGTGTCAGCTTCTTCATGTTCGGGACATGTTAAAACGTCATCAAGTGTTTTTTGTACTTTTTGATCAACAACTTCGTATTTATAACAATACTCGTAGTTTAAATATATAGTTTTGATCTCAATAAATGGTGCGTAGTGGTTTGATTCCCAGTCAGAAATAAGAAAATTGACTAATGCCTTCTTGAAATTGACGTTTTTTAATTCTGAACAAAAATCCGCAGGGCGCTTTTGATCTTGTCCGCGGATATAAAAAGGGCGATCTTCTTTCGAGCCTCTTAATAAACGTTCATTATCTTTTATAGATGGTGAAATGTACTGATCGAACGTGACAATGACTTGGTTTGCTTTTTCAGTCATACACATTTTGAGAAATTTCTGTGAAATACCAGCAAAAGTCAGGGGAATATCTTTCATCAAATGCAGTAGAAAAAAACCATCGTGAACAATAATGTCAGTATATCGTGGTTGATCTTTATCTGTATATTTTTCCAATAATTTTAATAAAGCCGATTTGTCAGTTTTACAGATGGAACCATCAGCATGGCAGAGTGAGAAAGGAATTGGCGTTAGTGGATACGTTAAAACTTTATCAATATCTAATGTTTTTTCAAGAGAAATTCGCAAAAGATCAAATCTTTCCGCATCTGCAGAACATTCTTGTACAAAAACTAGTCGTTGTTTACTGCCATTTTCTTCTACGTTTAATAAAAAATCTGCTATTTCATCTTTAGCTGCCTGTCCAATGGAAATATTATACAAACAAGTTTTGTCTAAATCAGCTATGAAGGGATTAACATTTTGTTTAACATTTTCAATCAATCGATGTATCTGAGAGGAATTCATTTTTATTCGACTTTTTTCTAAGTCTGCAGTTATATCTTGGCGTTTTCTCAATCCTACGTAATCCATAACGTGACTTATTATCGAAGACCTTATACTGTGGCTTTTACACCAACGTTGTCGAGCTGACAAGGAATTTGTTGCTAAATGCTTTTAAAAAAACTTTAACGTCGTTGTTATTTAATTCCATATTATTTTCATATAAAAAGCTCTCAAAATGCAACATTTGAATGGCTACAGATACAATTGGGTGCAGTCTTTTGCATCGATTGAAATGTTTGCCCTTAATAAAACTATTGATAGAACCACTCGCTAATAAGTCTGAATTAATCATGATATTTGTTATTCCGCTGTTATCAATAAATTTTCCGACAGCTTTAAAAAAAGCCATCATCACATGAAAAGTTCCTACATGGATAAACAAATTGTCAAAACGTGACTTTTCCATGCATTGTATTTGTAGTGCAACTTTAGCTATGGCTAAATCATATGTTACCTGCATATAGGTTTCATCACATTCTTTGGCTACTTTTTGACTTTGTTTCAAAGTTTCTATAACAACTGAAGTACTTGTTGGCGAAGCATTTATCGTAGTTAGATAAGAAACTTTCTGCATGCAAGTATTATCGTCGAATATCAAACTATTAAAGCCTACCCACATTGGCGTATTTTCTACCTTTAGCAAGTGCGAAAGCATCCAAACAAAATTAATTTCTTTCACAACCTCCAAATTATGTGCTATAGGTGAGTCTACTGCATTTAAAGGTTCAACTAATCGTGGTTTTTTGGCATAATATTCTAATTCACAACCTATTGCGTCGTAAGTCCGCCTTCGCTTTGTTGATCCTTGAGGGTTATTATCTGGCACAATATTTTCTTGTATGTCACTGTTATTTTGTGCAGTATCATCGATATTTTGATAAATAATACCGACGGTATCGTGTAACGTATCTTTGCCACTTGGTGTGTCTACGAAACGGTCGAAATTATTGAAAGCAAGACCAGTGCACAAATTCGGTCTTCGTAAAATGTCTTCCGGGCAAATTTCAAGTCGATTACTAGATGCAAATGTAGCTTCAGTTTCTAATTCTTCTAACATAGTGTAGCCACAACAATGTCCATATTTGTTTAAGATATTAACGATCTTTTTGCTGTTAGTTAATCCTTTGACTGCTAAGCCGAGTGTTATGTGTTTCGATGGTTTAAATTTGCCATTAGTAACTGCATAGATCAAATCAGCTGAAAAAGATTCGCTGAGTCTTTTACTATTCATACTACTTTTTCGGCGATAATTTGGTCCACTGAGTACTGTCTCATAAAAATGTGTTAGCGACGTTGGTAAGGCGCATTCTCCGTTTATTAAATCACTCGTTTTTAATTGATCCGGCAATGATTGACGTTCTATTGCATTAATTTCGCTTCTTAGAATAATAGCTGCTTTTTGTAAAATATCTTCGTTCTCTAATGCATCGAAGTCACTATGTTTTAATAAAACTCCAGAATATGGCTTCACAACACGTTTCTTTTTCCATGTAACTATGTAACGTTTGTACTAACTTTTCTTCTAAATGAAAATTTGCTTTTAAATTTATGGACAAATCTTCTCGCTCATAATCTTTACATGCTTTTTGTAAAATGTCAACGTACAACCTTATTAGGAAATTTAAGAGAAAGCTACCGTTTTTATCAATTATGTGTTCTTCAATGTCAGAACACACTTCATGGTAGGCAGTTTTATGAACTTCTCGCAAAATATGCCATTTTGATTTTGGTTTGTGTGCAATTATTTGCGATTCTAACTGATATTCATAATTTTGTTTGCACAGTTTGTGATAAAAGATTATTTGATTTTTTTCACACGCATAAATAATTTTTGCAACCAGATTAGAGTCGTTCATTTCTTCGGCAAAAGATTTTATGACATCTTCCGACCCGCAAACATGTAAAGTTTGCCAGTGACCTTTATAAGATTTGCGCGCTTTATCACAAAAAATACATCGTTCACTTGCATTAAAATCCTCTGGCGTTGTATGTAAGGATTTGTCAGGATTCTGTTCTTCTTCTACAATATTACTAGTGACAGTTTCATCAGATTTTGAGGCATGCCCCTCAACACTTTTTATATTCTTATGCAAATCCAAATTACAGCTCTGTGACACATCTTCGACAGCACAACTCCCATGTGAATCAATATTTACTCTGCAAAACAATATTTACAATAATAAAATTTTGTTAATTTAATAGATAAGTCTTGAACTAGTATAACCAAAAAAGTAGCCTGCATCTTTAATAAGAAACTGCATGAGCATTTAAAATGAAATGTAAAAAAAAATAGAAATTTTAGTAATTAATTATGACGCGTTATAGTAAAACTATCAAACAGTTCTGTGTTGCATCATGTGTTGTTTTCAGCAATATTAAACGATTCACATCGACGCTTTGTTGCAAATGCTGGCTTGTTAAGTTGAATTGGGGATAAATAAGTAACACCCATTCAAAATAATTATTTATTCCTCAGAGGTGAAACTTTAAACTAAAAAATAATGCGGAGCAAACGAACTGTGTCGCACCAAGCCCAAAAATCAAGAGAGACAGGATTACACAAAATATAAAAATGCCTGGAGGCAGGGTTGTAAAAAATTCCCTTTTGTTTGGTGCTGACGCATTAGAAATTAGATAACGAAAATGAGACGTTGCCGTGCTTAACTTATAAGATTAGATACACATAAATAATAGTAAATATAATAAAGAAAAAATAAAAGAAAAAGACTCTAAATTAATGTGGATTGGACATACCGCCCGCCTTGAAAAGTAGTACCTAACTACTTTCAACAAACTTAAAAACTAAAATACAAGAAAATACAATAATAATATAAGAATAAATTTAAATCAACAAATGTTTTTTTTTTATTGTTCACCAGGTTTGTCAGCTTCTTGAGGCAATACACAAATTTTTGCCACTGACCGCTTGAAAAGTCCATCACAAGTCTTCACAGACACCACACGAACGTGACCGTCCTGGCCAGGGTGAACTTCACTGATTCGTCCGATCTTCCAGGACATTGGAGGAGTATTGTCCTCTCTCAGAAGAACTAACTGTCCAACCTTGAAAATGTCGCAAGGTCTTTGCCATTTGGATCTTTGCTGCACTGAATGCAAATAGCCTTGCGACCATTTCGCCCAAAACTGCTGCATCAATAATTTTAGAAATCGGTAGCGATTAACATGAGTATGTCTCGAATCGTCGACAGGTGGTTCAGGAAAAGTAGGTAGTGCGGTGCCAATTAAAAAGTGTCCCGGCGTCAGTACATCCAGATCTTCCGGGTCTTCGGTGAGGGGTAGGAGGGGACGTGAGTTTATAATGGATTCCACCTGAGCTAGCATTGAATAAAATTCTTCATAATTCAGAGAAACGTTTTGCAAGATACGCTTAAGATGGTATTTCGTTAATCTAACAGCGGATTCCCACAAGCCACCCACGTGAGGAGATCTCGACGGAATGAAGTGCCACTGTATTTTGGAATCTGTTAAAAACCCTTGAAACTCTTGCTCCTGTACCCTATTTAAAAAATTATTCGCTCCAACAAAATTGGACGCGTTATCCGAGTAAATATCAGAACAAAGACCCCTTCTCGCAATAAACCTTTTAAATGCATTTAAAAAAGAGTCCGTAGATAGTTCCGTTACTAATTCTAGGTGCACAGCCTTCGTAGAAAAGCATATAAAAACGCATATCCAAGCCTTTACAAATTTAGTGTTACGCAGGTAACTGTTTTTAATTTGATATGGCCCTGCGTAATCTACGCCACATATAGAAAAGGGTCGTGATGGATTCACACGAGATGCGGGCAAATCGCCCATTTTCTGACACAAAACAGGGGGTGAAGCGCGAAAACAAATGAAGCATTTTCGCAAAATTCCACGTACAGCTCTCCGCCCACTTAGCGGCCAATAACTTTGTCTAATTATTGCAAGTAAAGCTTGAGGTCCAGCGTGCAAATTTTTGAAATGTTCGTGACGAATTAAAATATCAGTGAAATGATTTTTCGAGGGCAAAATTGCAGGGTGTTTTGCATTGTATGTTAACTTAGCGTTCTTGAGACGTCCACCTACACGGAGAATGTTATGTTCGTCCAAAAATGGATCTAAAGTTAATAACCGGCTGTTTTTAGGAATAAAATTTGATTTTTTCAAGGCTTGTATTTCTGGTAAGAAAGATTCCCTTTGTACAATTTTAATAACGGTCTCCGTAGCTGAACTTAACTCACTTATCGTAACAGGACCTATAATTCTAGACATTTTGTCCTCCTGTAAACAATTAAACTTGAATCTAAGAATGTATGCGATGATTCGCAACAATTTTGTCATTGAAGAATATTTTAAAATAATGTCGCCTTTAATAGGCTCTCTGGTCAGTAAAACTGCTTTGTTTAATTTCATTTCTGGTAGTTCGCTTTCACTTATTGAGATTTTTGAGTGTGGCCAATATTCCTTGTTGTTGTGAAGATATTCAGGGCCATCTATCCACCTTGCTAAAGATTTCATTTCCCGCGGCCAAATACCTCGAGAAACATAATCAGCTGGATTTAAATTGGTTGGAACATGCTGCCATTGCGAGGGTTGAGATAAATTTTGAATTTTGGCAACGCGATTGGAGACGAACGTTTTTTGACGACTTGGTTCAGAATTTATCCAAGCCAACACTATTGTGGAATCGCACCAGAAATAAACATTATTAAATGTAATTGTAAGAGCATCAAGTACCGTTCTAGCTAACTGAGCACCCAAAAGTGCACCGCAAAGTTCTAGACGAGGCAGCGATACTACTTTCAAAGGCGCCACGCGCGATTTCGAACATGCCAAACGCACAAGAATATCGCCAAATTCATTTCTGGACCATATATACAAACAAGAACCCAGTGGCGGCTCGTGACTATTTAAATTGAGGAGGCTAATTACAGTATAGGATTTCATAAAGGAATTCCATTAAGATTTCAATTTCAAAATTCCATATTTTTTTTTTTAACTTCACTAAAATTCCTCAAAATTTTACCACTGAAATATTCTGGAATTCCACAAAATTTTCATAAAATTCTTTGGAATTTCATGTAATTTCTTAAAAATTTCTCGGAATTCACTAAAATTTTATGAGAATATCCACGTTCATAACCGAAAATTTCTCGAAAGTCCAATGAAACTTCAAAGAGTTTTCAAAATTTAAATTATTTTCATAAGAATTTCACTGAAATTCTCTTTTAATAGCCAGGAATTTCTGGGAATATTAATGAGGTTTCAAGTAATTTCTTAAAAATTCATCGAAATATATTGAAATTTCATGTTATTACGTGGAATTTTTCGGAATATCATCGAAATTCCATGTTTTTAGTTGGAAATTCCTCGGCATTACTAAAAATCAGTAAAAACTGAAATTTCATGTTGGGAATTTCGGTGTAATTTCATGTAATTGTTTAAAATTCCTCCATGTAATTCATTTAGGATTTCGTGTAATTCGATCGGAATTTCACTGAAATTTCAAGTAATTTGAGAGGAATTAAAATTTAATGTGAATTCTATGGAAACTCCGCAAAAATTTCACATCTAATTTCTTTTTCAGAATAACATAATTATTCTACCGAAATTCCACTAAATTATGGAATTCTGAGATTTCAATAGATTTTTGGGGATTCCAAAGGATATTTGGGAATTTTAAAGGAAATATTTTTCAGAAATCTCAATAATTGGGTTTAAAATAACCTATAAATCGAGATTTGATAAAAACATATGACAACGCTGCTCATTATACAACAAACGTCAAAAAATTGAAATATCAAAGTAGGCCTTGATTTTTTTTGACAATCGATATAAAATGGCGTCTTTTTGTTTCAAAGATGACGATCCGAAAAGCCGAAGTATTAAAATCAGTATAATTCCGGCCCTTCGGGCTCATGATTAAAATAACTCCGGCCTGTCGGGTTCGTATAACTCCGGCCCTTCGGACTCGTATAACCTCGGCCCTTTGAGCTCATAATTGAGATAACTTCAGCCTTCCAGAATCGAAATTCGAAAAAAAAAAACATATGGCAACACTGCTTATAATACAACAAACGTCAAAAAATTGGCCCTGTTTGGCTACTTTTTACGTATTCGCCGAGACTAAATCTATATGCCCATGTAGGTTTTTTTTTTTTTTTAATTTTGACTGTCAATGTCAAAAATTTTTACCTTTTCTTTTTTTCAAAACACAAATGTCAGAAAACGATCCCCAGGCTCCGAAAACCCTAAAATAAGAAGTTTCATCGATATACATATGTCAAAAACCAACCACCTGGCAACGCCGAACGTTTTTTTTGACATATATTAAAAAAAAAAAATTAGTACTTCCTACGTATTTGCCGAGGCTAAATCTATATGCCCATTGAAATTTTGACAGCTGTCAATCTCAAAAAAAAAAATCTTTTGTTTTTTCCAAAAAACAAAGGTCATTTTTTAGTGGGTTTTAGGTTGAGATTTATATAGCAACAGTTGGTACAAAAAATTCAATTTCCCGTCAGGTTTGGAATTGGAATTTTTGAATTTTCCTGGCTCCTGATTGGTTTGGGAATTCGAATTTTGTTTATTCCCGGCTCTTGATTGGCTTTAAAATAATCTATAATTTCGGCCCTTCGAGCTCGAGATTCGAAAGAAAAACATATGGCAACACTGCTCATGATACAACAAACGTCAAAAAATTGAAATTTCAAACCTTGAGTTTTTTGACAATCGATACAAAATGACGTCTTTTTGTTTCAAAGATTACAGCCCGAAGGGCCGGAGTATTAAAAATCAGTTAACAATGAACGGGTTCGTTCGGATAAAACTTTTGTCGCACGACACTTTGGCAATATCGACAAATGTCATCTGTCAAATTTGACACATGTTCGACTTTTTCTCCGCTCTACTATAAAAGCTACGAAAATCAAACCCCGGTACAAGGCAGTTTTGCGACGCTAACTATCGATTTGTGTCAAAAAAAAATTGACAGCTGTCAACGTCAAAAAAGTTTTTTTTTTTATTTTGCGAATTTCGAGAAAAAAAGTTATAGAAAACGATCCCCGGACCCCAAAAACCTTAAATATAAATTCCAAAAAAAAAAGCCAACGAAAATGACATTCCAAAACCTACTTGATAAAACTAAAGTTTTTCTCACTTACTCCGTTAAAACACTGGAAATTTTTGGTGGAAAATGAAGAAAACTCAAAGTCTCGTACTTTAAATCAGTTTTTCCGACCAGAAAAGCCCTGAAAAAGCGGACAAATTCAAAGAAAAACCTCTAAAAATGACATTTCAAAGCATACTTAATGAAATTTGAGTTTTTGTCACTTACCCCATTGGAAAACTGGGAATTTTTAGCACAAAATATAGGAAATTCAAAGCCTCGTATTTCAAATCGGTTTTCTTGACTGAAAACGGCTTGGAAAAGCGGAAAATTCGAGGAAAAACTGGATAGAAATGTGAACACGTCAATTAAAAATTGCCGACTGTCAAAACTGGCAAATGACATTTATTACAAAACCTATTTGAAGTTGGTACAAACGGTGTTGCCACATCAAAACTTTAAAAAAAAACCTTTTTAAATGGGATTTTGTTATTTATGTCATTTTAAAACTGGACATTTTTGCTAGAAAATGAAGAAAACTCAAAGCCTCGTATGTTAAATTGCCTTTTTCCATTGAAAAGCCCCGGAAAAGTGAAAAATTCGAGGAAAAACTGTCAAAAAATTACAAAGCGTCACTTTAAAATGGCCAACTAAAAACAACGTTGCCACATCTCATTTTGGAAAACACAAATAACATTTTAAAAGGGTTTTTTGTTTGAAATTCAATTTAATAATTAATGATTATAATAATTAAAATACTCCAAATAAATTATAGGCAACTTGTTTTTAGTTTAATTTTAATGAAAATGACATTACAAGGTTTCCTTATTGATTATAGTGAGTAAGACAAAGACAATGATAAAGTAGTATATGTTTGCAATAACCACCGTTTTCTGAAAAAAGTAAAAATCTTAAGAAAACCAACATTCCAAAGCCAATTTGATAAAACTAAAGTTTTTGAATATTTCCGACTCTTTGATCGAACGCTAAAAATCGCATTTTAAATATTTTCGGTTTTTGATTGGTTCTAAATTATTCACTGACCAATAGAATTATAGACTGAGTCCCGTAATTAAAATAACTCTGGCCCTTCGGACTCGCGTATAACTCCGGCCCTTCGGGCTCGTGTATAACTCCGGCCCTTCGGGCTCGTGTATAACTCCGGCCCTTCGGGCTCGTGTATAACTCCGGCCCTTCGGGCTCGTGTATAACTCCGGCCCTTCGGGCCGGATTCGCATATAACTCCGGCCCTTCGGGCCGGATTCGCGTATAACTCCGGCCCTTCGGGCTCGCATATAACTCCGGCCCTTCGGGCCGGGTTCGCATATAACTCCGGCCCTTCGGGCCGGATTCGCGTATAACTCCGGCCCTTCGGGCTCGCACATAACTCCGGCCCTTCGGGCCGGTATTACTGAGTATCCCAGATTCACAGATATTTGTCGTGGAGGCGCGGGATTAATTGAAATAATGTTGTCAGATTTTTCTAAATTACATTGAAATATCGAAAATTGAAAAGTGTAATTTGTTAATTATTATTTTAATTATAAATCAGGAATAAAAAATTGAGATTGAATTTTCAATTTTTTGGGGGAGGTTTAGCCTCCCCTGCCTCCTCTGACGAGCCGCCACTGCAAGAACCATAACAAGATTGAGATGCGTCAGTAAATACATGGAGATCAATTTGATTATAATTTTTTGTGACCATTTGCCTAGGAAATTCTAAGTCATCAAGAAAGGAAATCTCGTTATAGAATTGAAGCCAAGATAACAAAAATTCCTCAGGGATAGGATCATCCCAACTTGTTTTCAATTGCCATAATTTCTGTACGAATAATTTGGCTTTGGTGATAACTGGACTGATTAGTCCAAGGGGGTCGAATATTTGGCTGATAATTGACAGAACTACGCGTTTTGTAAATATTTTATGGTGATTTGTTTTTGTCGTGTATTTCAAAGAATCTGTGGTTGAAATCCAAAGAGTACCTAAAGTTTTAGAGTTCTGCTCATCCTTTATAATATGTTGGGTGTCGTTGTATTCATTCGAATTTTTAAAAATATCTAAAACTGTGCTATTATTTGATGACCATTTACGTAACTGAAATCCTCCACTGTTTAATATCTTACTCACAGATGTAGCTAAAGAAACTGCCGAATCGATGTCATTTGCACCAGCCAAATAATCGTCCATATAGAAGTCCTGCATGATCGATGAAGAAGCTTCAGGATAGCTTTCGATATTGTCCAGAGCCAGCTGCTTTAAGCAGCGCGTCACCAAAAAGGAAGCAGGTGCAGTGCCGTAGGTAACAGTTTCAAGCTTATATTGAACCAAAGACTCGGACGGGTTTGACCGCCATAAAATGTTTTGATACAGTTGATCTTCTACGTGCATTTTTACGCAACGGTACATTTTCGCAATGTCCGCTGTAAAGACAATATTGTGCACTCTAAATCGAAGGAGAATGTTAAAAATTGAATTCTGGATACAAGGACCTATTTTGAGTACGTCGTTTAAAGACAAATTTGTTGTGGTTTTTGCACTGGCGTCGAAAACCACGCGTAATTTTGTAGTTAAAGATGATTCCTTAACTACGGAATGGTGAGGCAAGAAATTATTCAGTTTTTCATTTGATTGTTCAAATGACAATATGGGTGACATATGCCCCATTTCCTTGTACTCATCCATAAAGTTACAATACATTTTGTGCAATTTCTCATTCTTCAACAATTTTCTCTCCAAGGTAAAAAATCTCTGCGTGGCCATTTGTTCAGAATCGCCTAACAGGTTGTAATTTTCCCGAAATGGTAATCGAACGATAAACTTACCTGATTTTTCACGTTGATATGTATTTTTGAAATGTTCTTCCACCTCAGATTCCTCCAAAGAGTATGAAACGTCTCTACCTTGGCATTCCTCAAGTAACCAAAATTTTTCGACCTGATCGTCAAGGTAGCATGATGAAGAATTTGAAAGATTGCAATAACTATCATAACAACAAGGACCTGCAACAACCCACCCCAACTTGGTATTTTGTAATAAAGGTTGATTTTTAGTACCTAACGCGATCTGACCTGACAATAGCAAATTATAAAATATACCTGCTCCAAGTAGCAAGTCTATTTTGTCAGATTTTGCAAAGGTTGGATCGGCCAACTCAATATTTGTTGGAATTCTCAAAGTCGATGAATCGAAATCAAATTGAGGTGTGTTCCCAATAAACATTTTTGTTTTTATAATATTTACCGTAAATGTTATATCACCTTCTTTATATAACTTAAGGTTTTATATCCATTTACCGAAATATTTCTGTTACTCCTATAGACCCTTTAAAGAGCTTAAATTGAGCGTTTATAAAGGTTTCGAAAACCTGTGTTTAGTAACGGTATATAACTTTAATTTATGTAACCATTGGTAACGGAAATATTGTGGTAACCACTATATAACTTTTGTCAATTCTGTCATCATTATAAATACATATTTTTTCTCTCTCAAATACATTGCTTTAAATGGTCTCCTACTATTCTATTCCCACAATTCTATTTCAAGATGTCTGTTACTAAAAAAAAACAAATATGGAGTCCAAATATTAATAATATTTACCTATTAGAAAACGATGGTACTTTGTTGTAATTTTACAGCATTGGTAGACTCAAAATATAGTTGGGAAACTTTTTCTACTGCAAAAGTAGAACCGGTACTTCGAAAAAACGCAGGGGCCCTTCAAATATTCACTTTTTATTAATTTCAAATCAGTTTTCTCACAAAATATACACATATAAATATTAATTAAAATGAGATTTAAAAAGAAATTAATGTCATTTCCGTTTTGCATATGCCAGTATTAAACAATTATTGTATATTTTGCATCAAAATCAGCTTAACCTAGTGTTTTTGCAACGCATCTTTTTTATTATTATGATTTTGGTAAAAAAATATGGCGGATCACTTTAGTAACAATATAAACTCTGGAAACTATAATATCACCTAAGGTTATATTTTATAACTATTAGTAACATTATGTACTTAACTTTTAACCAGATGCCGTCAGCGCCGGTATTGGCAATTTTGGTCTCAAAATAGTGTTATTGCTATAATCATCATGTTTATCAGTTCCCTCAAGTAATTTATTTTCTTGTCTACGAAATTGTGTTTAGTGTCCTCGTGGAAGATACTGAGGGCACTGAATTTGAGATTTTATTAAATTTTTTTGAAATTTTCCGGCGAAATGATGTACTGAACTTCATTTTTTTCAAAATCATTATGCACAGATTTCTTATAACAATAATAAACAACAACAGACACCTGATTTTTGTCATATGTCAAATTAGGTAGTTTCGTTTTACTAAAGGTTTTATAAAAGAAATTATCGTTACCAAAAGTTTTATAACATATAAGTACTGCAAACACTACTAGTTTCCAGGTTCTATAAAGGTGATTGACAACACTTTTATATAACTAGGGGTATTCTAGTTATATAAATGAGGTAACGGTAACCTTTATAAAAATTTCTTATAAATACTTTAGTAACGGGTACTAAAAGTTTTATAAAATGGTGATGGAAATAGTTACATCACCTTATTATATACCTGTAAGTTATAGTAAACTTATAAATACTTTATAAAACTATGTTACCATAGGTTGCAGATTATAAAACTTGGAAACCTTCTTATATACCTTTGTTACTATTATATACCCATTATATAACTTGACGTTACTATAAGTTGCGAAAAATGTTTATTGGGTTGCCAGTAATTTGTTCAGTAACAAGAAAGCTGAGGTTAAAGGTATAATTTGAATTTAAAGATTTAATTTTTGATTTTACCATCTCACAAATGGAAAATGGTTGCCCATTAATACCAACAACTTGAGTATTTATCTTGTAGGGCATGATTTTTAATTTTTTAAACAATTCACTAGTGATGAAATTGGATTGAGACCCTCCATCCAATAAAACACGACAAATAATTGGCTTATTTTCGAAATCAAAAATATAAACGAGAGCTGTGGATAATATCACAAATGATTTATCACAGGAACGTGCAGAAACGTTCAAGTTTTGAGTTGAAGAAATAGCACTCGCATTGGAAACTGTCGAAATTTGATTATCACTAAATGGATTATTCTCATTCTCAGTATTTAAATTCGTGGACATTTCTAGACGACCTTCCTGGCCACGAACACCACTGGAATTGCTACTCCTTGTAGCCACTGTAGCCGTATGTTTGTGCTTATTATCAGTCGATGATGCCTGCTTACCTAAATGTAATAGGGAATTATGTTTATTATTGCAAATTCGACAAGAACCCGACTCACAGGTTGAACTGAAATGTCCCAAACGCAAGCAGTTAGTGCAGGCCCTCAGTTTTCTAACTTCATCCAACCTTGAAGAGGCGGATAAGTTTTTAAAAGCCTTGCAATAATAAATAATATGGTCATTGCCTTTGCAATAAATACAAATTTTATTGGTCAATACATTGGCTTGTATCTTGTTTGACGACGGTTTTCGGTTATCAAAGTGTTGATAGGAAGGAGGGGACGATTTTGCTTTGTTGGTATCAACTGATTCCAAAACATGACACCTCTCGGTTAAGAACTTGATAAAAATTTGAATTGTTGGAGAAATATCGTCCTTTGTTTTTATTTCCCACTCCTTTTTTGTATGTAAATCGAGTTTTGAAAGTAATAAATGTATTAACATCGTACTCCAAGAGTCCACTGGTTCTTGTAAATTCCTGAGAGCACGGAAGTGTTTCTGAAAATTATCCAAAAAGGCCCTAAGAGAGCTAAAAGAATCTTTTGTGACGCTTGGTAGATCAAAAATAAGCTTGATGTGATTTTTAATAATAAATTTTTTGTTTTCATATCGATCCGACAATAATCCCCACGCTACCGTGTAATTTGCATCGGTAACCTCAAGTGAATCTATTATATGTGCAGCATCCTTTTTTAATGATGATTGCAAATAATAATATTTTTGGATATTGTTGATATTAGGATTATTGTGGATTAATGCTGAAAAGGTATCAAAAAATGTAGTCCACTTGTCATAGGTGCCGTCAAATTCCGGTAAAACCAGTGGAGGTAACTGAACGTTAAAGTTTTGTGATGATGTGGAAGGTTGTGCACCCAGATTAGGACCGGTTTGTGAAATTGTGGCATTTTGATTGCTTTGCGTATTGAGCGTTTGATTAGCGTCAATTAAAATTTGTTTGGCCTTTGAAATATGTAAATAAAAGTCATCTTCGAAGGAAGCTCTCTCTTCATATAGCGTCTCGTTTGCGTCAATGAGCTCTAACTCAGATTGAATAACATTAAACTGATCAAAAACTAGCTCGAGTTTTTGACCTCTAGACTCGATTTCAGCTGTCTTATGTAGATTATGTGGATCATTTATAAATCTTTTAAAACGGGTTAACTGCGCTTTTAGCTGGCCGCGACGAGCGACAAGCCGTGCCACGTTCTGAGCGATCTGATGATCGCCGTCATCATTGTCTGACATGATGTACCAAAATGTTAATAAATTAAATTTGCAAAAAAAACCCAGATTTATATGAAAAACAATCAAGCCAATAATAATAAACCAAACAGCGTGACTACCTGTAAAATGCTTGACCTAGCCGAGTGGCTGTAAGTTTTAAAAACAATCGGCTACGGCCAAAAACAACAAAAATGTATAAATTTAATAAAGTGACAAAATACCGTGTATTGGCATGCAATTCCACAAAAGGTCATCGACCACCTCACGTAAATAACGCTTGTGGTAAATCTTGAGGGTGAATCCCTCATAAACAAGTACCTACCTGCCTGCTTGTATATTTTCTACCCATATGGAGAAAGAAATTATATTAAAAATATGATTTTTATAACAGCAAAAATGCCTTTGAAAATAGATAAATTAATTCAATAATAATAATAACTGATAAGTTAATTTAGTGGACAATAGTAGGTAATAATAATGTCTTTGATAATAATAGGTATAAGTATAAACTGAATAATTGATTCTAGTTTTATATTCAATAAAAGCTCAGACAAATCTCCATTAAATAATTAGAATTTAGGATAAAGGTTTGATAGAGGATTGTTAAGTTGAGTTGGGGATTAATAAGTAACGCCCATTCAAAATAATTATTTATTCTTCAGAGGTGAAACTTTAAACTAAAAAATAATGCGGAGCAAACGAACTGTGTCGCACCAAGCCCAAAAATCAAGAGAGAGAGGATTACACAAAATATAAAAATGCCTGGAGGCAGGGTTGTAAAAAATTCCCTTTTGTTTGGTGCTGACGCATTAGAAATTAGATAACGAAAATGAGACGTTGCCGTGCTTAACTTATAAGATTAGATACACATAAATAATAGTAAATATAATAAAGAAAAAATAAAAGAAAAAGACTCTAAATTAATGTGGATTGGACATTCTGATATAAATTAAAGTTCTTGAATCAAACGAATTTCAAGCAAAAAAAAATATAAAATTGTAGACGGACTTGTATTTACTTCTCAATGAGGCACTAGATAACACACATAACCTCACTTCCGATGGGGGGACAAAAAGAACTATAGGGCATGTCCATGTGACGTCACAAATGAGTTTGATAGTCGCCCTGAGGTAAAACAAATCATTTATTTACATTCGTTTAGATTAGGCCGGTTATGTTTTATGCGGTTTTCACAAGTTTTGATGCTATTTTGTTTAAAAAAAGTTAGAGCGGAGTGTTTGTGTTCCAGTCTATGTGGTCTTTCATCCAAAAAGTTTGCTAGGTTTTTCTATAATGGATTAAATTCAGGTTTTCTCCAACAAATATCAAAACCAAGTGACACAAGAACAAATATATAAATATAGTTACTCTATATTCAATCTATTTTTCTGTCAGATCTTCTCTTTTAACAACATTAATCAATTTTTCTCTCCTTTCTTGAGCTAACAAATCAAACCTCCCATTGTTATTTAAAATTGATGGAAACTTATGGAAGGATATTGTATCCCCTGCGCTATACTGCCATAATTAACAACTAAACAAACTCTAGACATGTCCAAGAAACTTCTGGAGCACACAGAAGGTATTTATTTAAAAAAATCTAACTAAAAACTTAAAAAACACTGTAAATTATATCTTTGTTTTACCTCAAGGCGATTGTCAATAGTGTCAAACTGTCAGATCGTGTACTTGCCCTATTCACATCGTGCCGGATCACAAATCACATAACCTCACTTTCGATAGGGGGACAAACATATATGTCATTAAAACAAATCACTTTTCTATGATTAGGACAATTAAACAATAATTAAGTTATTTGAGTAGTTTTTCAATCGATTTATTCAGGAATTTTATAATAAATTAAATTAGTCTTTTTAGACATGTTCTTGTCCCCTGATCGAAAGTGAGGCTATGTGTGTAACGTTATCTACAGCATGTGGCTAAGCTTCAGCTGGTGTAATGGTAGAAAAAGCCGTGTTGTTAAATTAAACAGGGTTTGGCAAGCTGTAGTTTAGCATTGCTTTAGTGAATTTTTTACCGCATCCGTGGCGGTGCAACATTTTAGTGAATTAGCCATACGCGGCTAGTGCCTCATTGCGTAGATTAATCACTAAAGTTCTATCAAACTCACTTTGCTTTTGAAGTTGATGGCTCAGCACTTTTGTCAGCGAGAACACTTTCCTCTTCTACACTAAAACATAAAATTAATAAATCAGAATATGCGCGTGTGTATAATGTGTGTAAGTGTGAGAGACAGAGTAAAAGCATTACACAACTTACTTTGATGTTAATTCTGATGTTTTATCTTCTGCTGGAACAACTTTGTATTTTTTTGACACTGCCGTAAACTTCGAATAACAAGCTGAGTGGTATCTCTGATAGTCATTTACTTCTTGAGGTAATATAACGTAATTCAAATCTAAATTTTTCTCCTTACGAATTGAGAGAATATTTTCACTTGTAATTAAAGTATGAATGCCAAACTTTTGCAATTTTCCTGTTTTTTTTTCACAAAAAACACAGTGAGGCTTTACTTCAGACATTTCAAATTTACACGCACTTTTCACAAGACTTTTTATACCTCAATTTATGAAGACTCTGCAAGACCCTGCAATGACGCTACTGACAGTTGATAGTACTGCCAAAAAATAACTTCATAAAAATTGCGCAATTAGTGGCGCCATCTTTATTTTTTTTTACAAAAATTCCATGATCCCCCATCAGGCAATCCAATCAACCTGTCAAAACGCGAAATTCAATATGGCGTAGCGGCCAGTAAGTTTGCATTGAATATGTGTTTTCATGCAAAATAATTAAAATATAATTATTGTTCTTCGAGTTTCGCTTGCAGCTTTCAATTTTGAATATTCAATGAAATATTTGTTTACTAGGTTCGGAAACTATTAAGTCGGACAGAAACTAGATATTTTTTTGTGTTTTTTGGTCTATGTGTGGCCGCCACGCCATTTTGAATTTCACGTGGTTTGGATCGTTTGGATTGTCTAATATACCGAACCTAACTTCATAGGCTTGGCAGACGATCTTCGTTGTATCTTATTCGTGGCAGACTATTATTTTTGTGTTTGTTACTATGAAAAGAAGTATTCCAATTAATTTCAGCCTTGCGGATATAAGTTTTTTTTTATATTTTTTTGCGCTTATTATTGTGGGTGACAGACAACTTTTGTCGTGGAATTGACCTTTTGTTTGGACGCCATATTGCGGTGCGCGAACATGGTTGCCAAAAGTTGAAAAAAAAAAAAATACTAGGGTACTGTCAACATTGAAAACATGAAAACAAAAGTTACTGAATAAATTACATTTAAAATTTAAATTTGCCGCCTATCACGAATGTTTTAGAAAAGAAAAGCCATCAATTTTAGCTTGTATTGCGCAGAATAGAAATAATAGAATAGCTGCTTTCGGGTGCCACCTTTTGAGCGCTCTTGAGTTACTCCGAAGTACTCCAGCTACAGTTTGACCCGTTCGGTATCAAGCGTTCGAGTGCAAAACGCATGGAGTATGACAGGTCACTGACAGATGTGAATTTGTTCTAGGAGCTTCGCACTCTGCACCCGAAAGCGGCTAATATCTACCTATTTACTTTTATCAATCAGAGAGAGAAAGTAAACAAAAAAAAAAAGGATAGCGAGGATCAATCATTTACCTTGGTTTCCACCAACTATTTTAGGGGGGACCTAACGATAAGTATTCCCTAAAATGACATTTTTACATAGAGAAATGTCAGTTTAAGGCATACCTATCGTTAGGGCTTCCCTAAAATAGTTGGTGGAAATGGCCATTAGTTACTTTCGTTGTTGATGTTGACAGCCCGCTAGTAATTTTTGTTTTCTTCTTTTGGCAACTATGTTCGCGCACCGCAATATGGCGTCCAAACAAAAGGTCAATTTAGGTGGTAGACGATATTTTCTAAGCTTTCTATGTTTGTACCAATACGTACAATAAGTTTCGCTTTTGCGGCTATAAGTTTTTTTCGGAAATTTTTTGCTGTAATTGTAACCTTCCTGTAACCCCCTGTCGTGAGGGTGCGCCGGCAGACGTTCATATTACTATCATATACTACACGCATAGCACATACAAAAAGAATGAAGCTTGCGGAAATGGTACAACGAAATATGTCGTTAACTCCCAGACTATAATGATAGTTCCAAAGAAATGTTCCATGTAACAAAAAGTCAACAAGGGCCCAAACCAGACTCATTAAATGTGTGTATGTTAGAAAATGTTTGTCCAATAGAAAATGTTTGTCGTAAGAATTATGAAATTTTTTGTAGTGGACGTACCAGGGGGGATGAAGGAGCCTCAGGGAGCAGGTTTAATCTGAATTTGAGGGTGGATAGAGCAAATTTGACCTTTCAGATAGCTTCAATTTCTGCCATAAGTGAAAAGATTTTTCGTAATAAATTAAATCACATGAAATTGCAGAAGGATGGTGTTATTTTGAAATCATAATATGATAATTCAAATTTTAAACCTTTGGGTTTTATTAAAGTTAATGTGAAATATGAGAATAAAGAGGCTTTCATTAAATTTTATATTGTATCTAATGCAAATGTTTGTATCCTAGGGCGCGACTGGCTGGAGGCATTCAATGTTGGATTTGGAATGATCAACACGGTGTCAAGTGAGGGCATGGGACAGCTTCTGGTTAAAGAGTTTCCAGAGGTGTTCACGGACAAAATAGGAAGATTTCGTCATGCAGAAGTGGCTCTACACTTGAATGAGGGTGCAACCCCTATTTTTTGTAAGTCAAGACCCATACCATTCGCGTATAAAAAACCTATGCAGGAGGAACTAGTCAGGATGGAAAGAAGTGGCATTATAACACCTGTGGCAACCTCACAATGGGCAACTCCACTGGTGCCAATCCTGAAGGAAGATGGCAATTTGAGGCTATGTGGGGACTATTCAGTGACCGTCAACAGGCATTTGAAGAAATCTACATATCCTTTGCCCAGGATTGACGAGATTTTCGCCAAATTGCATAGAGGTTTAGTAAAAGACGAAATAATGGTGGAGGGATACTACTTTTGGTTGCCACGATAAAATCAAACAACACTAATCGACTAATTAACGTTTAATTAAGCAAACTTACGGGGAACATAATTGTGCGTCTTGATCCCGACATAATCATGGGAGAAGAGGGCGATACCGCCAAAATTAGACAGGAGCATACCTGGCAGTATTGACACATAACGGATGTCACTAACGTCAGATGCCAAGCAACGTTGCCAAACATGCAGAGTAGCAACAAATAGAGGAAACGCGCCAAATTCAAAAATGCTTAAAATTTGACTACAGTTTCGGCCAACCTGACACTAGATCGTCCCGATCTATCATCATAAGAACTAGAATTCTATAGACATCATAAATCAAAAATTTCACAAATACGGTAAACATAATTGGTCATAATAGGTTAAACATGTAATATTCAATAAATGGGCATTATTAATCAACATAGCATAATCAGTGTCATAATAAGTAATAGGTAATATTCATAATGAGGGCATAATAATAAATGGTAACATCATAATCATAATAATGATGAGAACATAATCATAAAAGTACATAATAATCATAATGGGGACATAATAAGGGCATAATCATAATAGAGGCATAATAATCATAATTGAGAACATATTGTACAAAAAATTCAATTTACAACATAAAATTTAGGGCGGGCTAATAACAAAGTTATTCTAACCACAATTTCATGTTGTCTGGACTAGAAACTCCTTCAAAAGGTCTCTGAGTCAACTGAAAATTCTCAACATCTGTTACTAAATATCGGTCATTGTCAAGTATTTTTTTAATTTCGTAAGGACCTCGAAACTTTGGGATTAATTTTTTGTTAACTCCCGGGGTCACGTCAACATTTTTCAACATAACATAATCGCCTAATTTATATTTATGTGGGGGTCTATGTTTTTTATCAAAGTATTTTTTATTATATTCTTGGACTCTAATATTTTGCTTTTGGGCTTCTGATCTCACTTCTTCTAAATTTCTCTCATAATTTATTTCAGATTCTAAAAAATTTCTGAGATCATCCTGATCTCTCTGATTCACACCGAATAGTAAAATTGAAGGGGTTGTTCCAATAGAACGACAATGAGAATTATTGATTGCGAACTCAACATCTGGGAGAAACTTGGGCCACTGATTCTTTGTTTCCGCAAGCTTCGACAACATAGGGGTTAGGTCTCTATTTATACGCTCTATTTGGCCATTCGACTTTGGGGAACCCGTAGCAATTTTCACATGAGTAACATTATTCTGTGACAAAAAATTCTCAAATTCTAATGACGTAAAGGCAGTTCCTCTGTCAGAAATAATTTTCATCGGACGACTATAATGTTGAAAATATTCCTCCAGCTTATGAACAACTTCGACAGTCTTAGTACTTTTGACAGCATAAAGCTTGACAAATTTAGTGAAGGCATCCACAACTTCAAAAACATATTTTTTCTGGGTGGGGGATTTTTCAAGGGGGCCATAATGGTCTATATGGAGGGTCAAAAAGGGCTTGTCTCCTTTAGGAATATTGTGGAGGACTCCTTCTGACTTCTTGGCAGAATACGAAATGCACTTAATACAATTTTTTACATAACTTTTAACTTTATCTATCAGATTGGGGAACCAATAAACTCTTGAAATATACTCGGCAGTTTTGTCAATGGCTACATGGCCTAGCATGTCATGACAGTTGAAAATCACCTTACTTTCCATTGAACAGGGGACATAAAAAAGTGTTTTTGACTTATCTTTAAATTTCCTATAAACGAGGCCATTTCTTAACTCAAAATTTTTGTCATCACAATGAATAAGCTTATCTTTAATAATTTTTATTTCAGGGTCGAGATTTTGGGCGATCGAAAGATTCTGCTCAAAAGTGTTTTCATCAAGAACTAACACACTATTGGCACGACTTAATGCATCGACATGTTTCATTCGATTGCCTTCGCGATGCTCTAAAGTATAGTTATAATTTTGGAGTACCAAGGCCCATCTGTTTATACGTCGATTGATCTCTTTCTTGTTAAGGGCTAACTTAATTGAATTACAATCTGTGACAATTTTGAACCTAGGCAAACCTTGCAAATAAATTCGGAATCTTTCCAATGCACTTACTATAGCTAACATTTCTAGATCATAGCTATGTAACTTAGATTCTGGTTCAGAAGCTCTCTTGCTAAAGTAAAAAACGGGCTGAAACAAATTATTTTTTTGCCTCTGTAAAAGGATCGCACCGAAACCAATAGCACTTGCATCACAATGCAGTTCGGTCTCCAAACTTGGTGAGAAAATCGCACAGGGGCCTGGATTAATTTAGACTTCAAAACAATAAACGCTTCTAACTGACTAGCTCCGAATTCAAAAGATTTTCCCTTTCTCAACAAGTCATAAAGGGGTCTTGCTAATATGGAAAACGAAGGTATGAAGCGTCTGAAATATGAGGAGAGTCCTAAAAACTGTTGGACTTTCCTAGTCGTGGTCGGAATTAGATAATCAATCATAGCCTGAACATTCTGAGGATTGGGTTTGATACCATCACAATTAATTATATAACCCAAATAAAGAATTTGGGTCTGTAAGAATGAACATTTATTTATCCTCAATTCAAGTAAGTTAACTGTTAATAACGCAAACACTTCAGATAAAATTTTCAAATGGCTATCCAAATCTGAAGTAGCAATAAGGATGTCGTCTAAGTATATCAAAATTTTTTGCTCCCTAATTAATTCTTTAAAAATTTTATTTACAAATCTCATAAACACAGACGGAGAGTTTGACATTCCAAACGGCATTCTCAAGAACTCAAACTGCCCTAAAGGACAAATAAAGCTTGTATACTTGACCGAATCATCATCCATCCTAACTTGATGGAAGGAATTTTTTAAGTCCAGGGAAGTAAAATAGGTTTTATTTTTAAGAAGGTCCAATTGGTCATCAATGAGTGGAATTGGATAATTATCCCTAATTATAATTTTGTTAATTGACCTATAGTCCACACACAACCTTTTGGAACCATTCTTTTTATTGACTAAAACAATGGGGCTACAATAGGGTGAATCGCTTTCTCTAATAATATTTTCTTTCAATAAATCCTCAATAATTTTTTGTAACTCTAATTTTTCGTCGTAGGCCAACTTTCTAGGACGAAACGAAATAGGTTGATCATTACTAACACAAATTTTCATTCTAAAATCAACTTGGGGCTTCTCTGGTCTTGGGGCATTTAAATATTCTTCTACAAACAGTGTCTCGATTTTGTTGTGAGTTTCAGGGTCTAATTTTGAATTAATATTTAAGGCTTGCAAATCATTAAACTCATAATCAATGTGGAGAATTTCATTTGGGAAATCAATAAAATCATTAGAAACTGTATGAGGTTCGGAAATACTTTCAACGCTAACACAATCGGTCAATGTAATTTTAAAATTAGGCAAAGAAGTGAAATCTCTACCTACAAGAGCACCAAATGACATCGTTTCGTTCGAGACAACATGAAAAATTATGGGTACCCTGACCTTGTCAATAAAAACAGTGCCATTAAAAATTCCTAAAATATTCAAATTAGCTCCATTAAGGCCAAAATATTTTTGTTCAATGACAGAATCTTTATCAATACATACATCTGGCAAGAATTTGGCTTTAATGAGACTTATTGGACTATAGCAGTTAAATTAATAGAATTGTAAACATTTTCAACTTCAAATTTAAGCAATACATCAAGTTCATAAACATTATTAAAATTGGTTTTCACACTGGTTACCTGAATGTCTTGATCATTGTTCTGGACAACTTGGGGCTCTACACACATCGTAGTCGTAGTAGAGTCAGCGGGTGCCAACCTAACCTTATCTGGGCAATTTCTAACCTGGTGATCTCGCTTACCACATGAAAAGCAGGATCCACGTTCTCGTTTTGGCTTGGGGCAGGCACTAGCAAAATGCCCTGTTGCAAAACAATTGAAACACTTATTTCTCGAACCATCTTGGCTCGAAGAAGGCGAAGGATTTGGGGCGCCTCTAATTGGACCTAGGCTACCATTTGAATTAATCCCTCGGACACTAGGAGGGGCATTGCCTCTCTCAATAGCACTAACATTGGACATAATACGTAGCATCTCATCCAGAGAATTAAAGTCTTTGATTCGTGCCTGGGACTGCAAGGATTCGTTTGTGAAGCCATCAATGATGTAATCAATTAAATTACATTCGGGTAAGTTCAGACAATTACCCAGCATAATCTTGTCGTGGAAATAAACTGAAAACTTTTCACCTCTTTTCCATTTTCTGGCTTCAAAGCGACGCATCCTGGAAACTCTGTCTAATCTTGAACCAAACATTTTCCTCAGCTCGATCTTCAAATCATCCCATTCCAACATAACAAGCTCAGTCTTTGAATGGTACCACGATCGGGCTTGGTCACATAATTTACCAACTGCAATCAGCATCATAATTTTAGGTTCTACATTATAGGTTTGTTGCACAGCCTCAACTCTTTGCAACCAAATTTCGACATCTTGGCCAGCGCCAGCAAATTGGGGCAACAACATTCCAACTTCGTCATTTTTGTATTTCTTTGGGGGCTCCACTGTCAGATTTTGGGGCGCCCGTTGCCTGTCCTGGTCACGTTGACGCAGATTGTCGAAAGAAATCATGGCCCTGACTGTGGCCTGTACAATTTCATTGATTGTCGCACTGGATGCTGTGTTTTCTGTATCCTGGGCATCGTGAAAATTCGTAGGGTTACTCGGCCTATCAAACCCTGCTTGAGCGATGCCCTCGGAGTCGTCATAACTTGTGGGATTATTCGGATTATTCATCATAAATTCAATACATAACCTCGAAAACAACGTTGATGTGTTTTATCGTGCAACCCCACACCTGAGCTGTAGTAAAAGACGAAATAATGGTGGAGGGATACTACTTTTGGTTGCCACGATAAAATCAAACAACACTAATCGACTAATTAACGTTTAATTAAGCAAACTTACGGGGAACATAATTGTGCGTCTTGATCCCGACATAATCATGGGAGAAGAGGGCGATACCGCCAAAATTAGACAGGAGCATACCTGGCAGTATTGACACATAACGGATGTCACTAACGTCAGATGCCAAGCAACGTTGCCAAACATGCAGAGTAGCAACAAATAGAGGAAACGCGCCAAATTCAAAAATGCTTAAAATTTGACTACATTATTTTTTTTAAATTATAAAATATTCCTATTCTATGGTAGGTATATGTATAATAAGTACCTATATAAAACACAGGCATTTAATTTGTTATACAAAAGACAACTTGGCAACGCAGCCTAGCAAATACGCGTGCATTTATGGCCTGCCTCAAATTAATTTAATCGCAGAAACGACTGATTTTACTAGGACCAGTGGCGGCTCGTGACTATTTAAATTGAGGAGGCTAATTACAGTATAGAATTTCATGAAATTCCTCGAAATTCCATTTAGATTTCAATTTCAAAATTCAATATTTTTTTTTTTAACTTCACTAAAATTCCTCAAAATTTTACCACTGAAATCCTGGAATTCCACAAAAATTCTTCGGAATTTCATTGACATTTCATGCAATTTCTTAAAAATTCCTCGGAATTTACTAAAATTTTATGAGAATATTCACGTTCATAACTGAAAATTTCTCAAAAGTCCAATGAAACTTCAAGGAATTTTCAAAATTTAATTTATTTTCATAAGAATTTCACTGAAATACTCTTTTAATAGCCAGGAATTTCTGGGAATATTAATGAGGTTTCAAGTAATTTCTTAAAAATTCATCGAAATATATTGAAATTTCATGTTATTACGTGGAATTTTTCGGAATATCATCGAAATTCCATGTTTTTAGTTGGAAATTCCTCGGCATTACTAAAAATCAGTAAAAACTGAAATTTCATGTTGGGAATTTCGGTGTAGTTTCATGTAATTGTTTAAAATTCCTCCATGTAATTCATTTAGGATTTCGTGTAATTCGATCGGAATTTCACTGAAATTTCAAGTAATTCGAGAGGAATTAAAATTTAATGTGAATTCTATGGAAATTTTCACATCTAATTCCTTTTTCAGAATAACATAATTATTCTACCGAAATTCCACTAAATTATGGAATTCTGAAATTTTAATAGATTTTTGGGGATTCCAAAGGATATTTGGGAATTTTAAAGGAAATATTTTTCAGAAATCTCAATGATTGGGTTTAAAATAACCTATAAATCGAGATTTGATAAAAACATATGACAACGCTGCTCATTATACAACAAACGTCAAAAAAATTAAATATCAAAGTAGGCCTTGGTTTTTTTTGACAATCGATATAAAATGGTGTCTTTTTGTTTCAAAGATTACGATCCGAAAAGCCGAAGTATTAAAATCAGTATAATTCCGGCCCTTCGGGCTCATGATTAAAATAACTCCGGCCTGGGCCTGTCGGGTTCGTATAACTCCGGCTCTTCGAGTTCGCATGATTCCGGCCCTTCGGACTCGTATAACTCCGGCCCTTTGAGCTCATAATTGAGATAACTTCAGCCTTCCAGAATCGAGATTCGAAAAAAAAAACATATGGCAACACTGCTTATAATACAACAAACGTCAAAAAATTGGCCCTGTTTGGCTACTTTTTATGTATTCGCCGAGACTAAATCTATATGCCCATTGAAATTTTGACAGCTGTCAATCTCAAAAAAGAAAAATCTTTTGTTTTTTCCAAAAAACAAAGGTCATTTTTTAGTGGGTTTTAGGGTGAGATTTATGTAGCAACAGTTGGTACAAAAAATTCAATTTCCCTTCGGGTTTGGAATTCGAATTTTTGAATTTTCCTGGCTCCTGATTGGTTTGGGAATTCGAATTTTGTTTATTCCCGGCTCTTGATTGGCTTTAAAATAATCTATAATTTCGGCCCTTCGAGCTCGAGATTCGAAAGAAAAACATATGGCAACACTGCTCATGATACAACAAACGTCAAAAAATTGAAATTTCAAACCTTGAGTTTTTTGACAATCGATACAAAATGACGTCTCTTTGTTTCAAAGATTACGGCCCGAAGGGCCGGAGTATGAAAAATCAGTTAACAATGAACGGGTTCGTACGGATAAAACTTTTGTCACACGACACTTTGGCAATATCGACAAATGTCATCTGTCAAATTTGACACATGTTCGACTTTTTCTCCGCTCTACTATAAAAGCTACGAAAATCAAACCCCGGTACAAGGCAGTTTTGCGACGCTAACTATCGATTTGTGTCAAAAAAAAATTGACAGCTGTCAACGTCAAAAAAGTTTTTTTTTTTATTTTGCGAATTTCGAGAAAAAAAGTTATAGAAAACGATCCCCGGACCCCAAAAACCTTAAATATAAATTCCAAAAAAAAAGCCAACGAAAATGACATTCCAAAACCTACTTGATAAAACTAAAGTTTTTTTCACTTACTCCGTTAAAACACTGGAAATTTTTGGTGGAAAATGAAGAAAACTCAAAGTCTCGTACTTTAAATCAGTTTTTCCGACCAGAAAAGCCCTGGAAAAGCGGACAAATTCAAAGAAAAACCTCTAAAAATGACATTTCAAAGCCTACTTAATGAAATTTGAGTTTTTGTCACTTAACCCATTGGAAAACTGGGAATTTTTAGCACAAAATGTAGGTAATTCAAAGCCTCGTATTTCAAATCGGTTTTCTTGACTGAAAACGGCTTGGAAAAGCGGAAAATTCGAGGAAAAACTGGATAGAAATGTGAACACGTGAATTAAAAATTGTCGACTGTCAAAACTGGCAAATGACATTTATTAAAAAACCTATTTGAAGTTGGTACAAACGGTGTTGCCACATCAAAACTTTAAAAAAAAACCCTTTTAAATGGGATTTTGTTATTTATATCATTTTAAAACTGGACATTTTTGCTAGAAAATGAAGAAAACTCAAAGCCTCATATGTTAAATTGCCTTTTTCCATTGAAAATCCCCGGAAAAGTGAAAAAATCGAGGAAAAACTGGTAAAAAGTTACAAGGCGTCACTTCAAAATGGCCAACTAAAAGCAACGTTGCCACATCTCATTTCGGAAATTATAAATACCATTTTAAAAGGGTTTTTTGTTTAAAATTCAATTTAATAATTAATTAATAATGATTATAATAATTAAAATTCCCCAAATAAATCATAGGAAACTTGTTTTTAGTTTAATTTTAATGAAAATGACATTACAAGGTTTCCTTATTGATTATAGTGAGTAAGACAAAGACAATGATAAAGTAGTATATGTTTGCAAAAACCACCGTTTTCTGAAAAAAGTAAAAATCTTAAGAAAACCAACATTCCAAAGCCAATTTGATAAAACTAAAGTTTTTGAATATTCCCGAATCTTTGATCGGACGCTAAAAATCGCATTTTAAATAATCCTGGTTTTTAATTGGCTCTAAATTATCCGCTGAATATATAGACTGAGCCCCGTGATTAAAATAACTCTAGCCCTTCGGGCTCGCGTACAACTCCGGCCCTTCGGGCTCGCATATAACTCCGGCCCTTCGGGCCGGAATTACTGAGTATCCCAGATTCACAGATTTTTGTCGTGGAGGCGCGGGATTGATTGAAATAATGTTGTCAAATTTTTCTAAATTACATTGAAATATCGAAATTTGGAAAGTGTAATTTGTGAATTATTATTTTAATTAGAAATTAGGAATAAAAAACTGAGATTGAATTTTTAATTTTTTGGGGGAGGCTTAGCCTCGCCTGCCTCCTCTGACGAGCCGCTACTGACTAGGACACTAGCGCCATCACGTAGGTTTATATTTTCGCCGCCGGACGGTTCTTCTAGAGACGTTAGTCTATAATATTCTTTGATCGAGGGTTGAATTTTGAAAAAAAAAAACAATAATAAAAAAAATAGGTTTATTAATAGGCTTATGAAACTCATACTAAATTTTTTACATGTCAAATATTGCCATTTTACAATAGATTCTCATTTCAAACTTTCCAAATCAACTATCAACAATTTCTCAATAAAACCCAAGGTACACAAAGCCAAATTTCTACATTCAGTATTGGGTTCCCCTTTGGTTAAATCAGCTAACCACAGTTGTAGTTCAAATAACTCATTCATAAAATCATTTACTAAAATACTTTGTGGCACTGCTAAAACCGCTGCTACGATAAGATGTAATATTGCTATCCTAACTTCGATGTCCTTGTGATAACGCAAAAACCGAGAAAAATATAAGGCTTCTTTTGCCATTTTTAGGGCTATGGGACAGTTTTCCGCAGATTGAATTATAATTGCCAGTGTTTCTATAAAGTGTATTGACAAAATTAAATCGTTCTCTGATGAAAGTTTGTGCTGATTGTGATTATACATTAGCGGAAAAAAGAAATAACCTGCCACATCGGCGAATTTATTTCTTTGTTCATATTTTACTATTTTGTGTTTGTGAAAATACCTGGTTTTACTTTCTAAACGTTTTTTAATAATTTCTTGATGTGAGTTTACATCTTTTTTATTAGTTTTTTTTATTTCATTAACTGGCTTAGTCAGACTAGACAAAGTTATGCTGCCTTGTCTTAAAATATCGAGCATCAGGATTTTTTGACGTAAAGAATATTTTCCCGCTTCAGCGTGAATTTCTTTACACAAATAATCAGCATAAACAGCTGGATAAACGCAAGTTATTGCAACGCAACTTTCAAAAATTAATTTATCAAAATTTTCCATATAAAATTTCATATTTAAAGCTATTAGTATTGTTAGTATTTCCAAGCCAATTTCGACATCATTTTCTGGTAATTGTTGAATTATTAGTTTTTCGCAATTTTCCAAACACAAAGTAAATGCATCTACATCGTCGCTATCTTCTACTAAAATAGTTATAACATCTCTTAAATAGGCTGGAGGTTGTTTGGATAATATTTTTACTTCATTATCAGTATCAGTATCATATGGTTCAAATTCATCATCCGAATCTAATTCAAAAGTATTATCAATTATGATAATATCATTTTTTGGTTTAACATATTCTGAAATAACTATTTCATTGTGTTGATGTTTTATGCGAAATTTACGTTCTGGAGCTATGTATTGTTTTTCAGATTTATTATGTAATTTTACAATAAACGTTTCAATATCGTCGAAATCACATTTTTGTTTATAAAGTTGCACTAAATCTAAATTCATAAAATAATCCAATTGTGCAATTATCACTTTAGTATCGGCACTTGTTTTTTCATAATTAAATTCCAGTGATTGATTTTCTAGGAGTTTTGTAAGAATCTCTCCAATTTTCATGCCCAAATATCTTATAGGTTCTATGGCAATTTCTAAATGCATCTGTATGCCCCTATGAACGTTTTTCTCGATTTTTGATTTTTCATAGTCAGTTAATCCAATTTCTTTTAGGCAATTAACTGCACAAACTATGAATTTGCATATTAGCAGTTGATGTTCGACACCTGTACGTTTTATTGATGATTTATTTGCCCATACTGATACTAAATTCATTAGAAACTTTACTAATTCAGTATGTGAGGCTTTGCCTAAATATAATATCAAATTTGTTACAAAATTTTCATGATTTGCTTCTATGAATTCAGTAAATGAGAGTTTGGTACATAAAATATATTGCCAATTTGGATTTTCTATAAGTTTTTTGCTCAATAGATTTGTGATTAAATATTGCTTAGGATTGATTCTTGTCAAACAAATTTTTGCTAAAATATCTATTGCAGTTGTGTTAAGAATTTGAAAAACTTCCTGCAATATTCCTTGATACAAATACAATTTTTGGCTTGGCTTATTTGTTATTAGTGCCAAAATATTGACAAAATCTATAATTCCATCGCAATTAGTCTTTTCATTGAAATGTATAATAATATTGCTTAAAAATATTGCCAATTTATCAAAATGGATATTATTTTGTGCTTTAGAATCAGCATAAACCTCAGAAGCTAAAAATTCTATAACTTTAAGAAAATTATAAAACAGCAAATTGGAAAATTGCTTATTGCTAAGAAAAATTGGAGCATTTCTTTCCAATTTATTAGCAACTCTAGTGGGCAAAGATATTATAATATTGACCATACCAGACCAATTATCAAAAATAATATCATTAGATTCAGTTATTAAGTAACAATTTGCAACAATATATGCAAATAAAGCATCTGATTCAAATAAAACTTGAAGACATCCGGCAACGTTGGCGCCTTGGGTATTTTTCTTATTCCTAATATTTTTGACTAGCACTTCCAAAATTGCTTCGAAAAAATCTGAATCTTCAATGCTAAAAATGTTTCTGATACTTTTGTAGATTTTGCCATCACGAAATGGAAAATTACTATCAAATAGATCAACTACTATGACTTCAATTAGGGTGGAAAATGAATTTTCTGCCAGATGTTTATAGGAAACCTCCTCTGATCCTTGTAGTTTTTGTATATTCAATATTTGCGGGTAATTTTTTAAAAGGTCATCCAAATATTGTAGTATTTTGTCTATATCTTCTTGAGATGTTATTTTTCCAATTTTCTTTAGCTTATCTATTGCGGTCACTGTGAATTCTTCCAAAGATTTTTGTAGAGTGACTTTTTTGGTTGTCTGTCCATCTGCAAGGGGAAACTTCTGTAAATTTATCATATTTGATCATTTTGTTAATGGATTTTCATGTTATTGAGGTTAATTAACCACCTCATTACTATTTTATTTATTTACAGTCCATTCAGTTAAGGAAATTTATCTTAAATAGTGATTTTTTAATATAATATATTCCTATTCTACTATTCCATTTGATTTATTGGCTGTCATATTACATAATATTGTTACTTTTGAGAAATATCATGTTTTGAGGCATATTTTCCAAATACCATAAAAAAAAAATAAATGTTAAAACATTATTTTGTTAGAAATTCAATTTTCGCTCACCATCAAAATTGTCCAAAAGTCCTTCTTGGTTTAATATGTTATTATTTTTTGCATGTTCAGCATGTTGTAAATTTAAATTACTAAAATCTCCCAATAAATCATTTCCACTATTTTCAATAAATGGCATGATTGCAGGCGGTCGTGAAAATTCTCCAATCAAATTTCCACTAGTTGACGAAATATTTTGAGATGTACTTGAGGAAATGAGCAAATTTGATTGAGAAAGTCTAAAAATAAATTATTAAAAAAACAAAAATTGACAAAAAATTTATGTTCTACTTACTTGGTTCCTAATAATGCTGAATTGAAATTGCCAAAGTCATCAGCTCCTTTGCTGCTCAACTCGTTATCAACAATTTCCAATATTTCACCAGCTCTGGGATTGAAATCTTCAAATAGATCATCTGGAAGTTTTGGAAGGGGATTTTGTATTGAATCTCTGACACAATCAGCTGAATCAATCTGAGAAACGAATTTCATTAACCAATTCTAGTAGTAGTTCAGTTTCCTCACCTCTATTAATGGCTTCTGAATTGTGTTTGGTGAAGCATTAAAGGTCAAATTTACTTTTTCATCATCTTTATCTGTATGTGAACTATTAGTTATCACTGAAAAAAATATCAATCTTAAATGCATCAAATAAAACATCTTATTTATATTGTTTTGTTTTACCTCTGGGGAGATTATCATTACTACTATTAACATAACCAACATCTTCTTCAATCGATTTGTTTTTTTTATTGAAATTCTTATCCCAGTTAGTTTCGGCAGAATTGTTTTTACTAAATTGTTTATCATCCATTTTTTTTGAAGTAGAGCCTGAAAAAAAAAAAAAAAAAATTGTCACTCCGATCAATATGTAGACCAAATAATACTTTTTAAAAAAAAAATAGGTTTTAATGGCAGAAGTAACCCTCTAAATTTAGAGAGGGTTCATTGGGGTTTATATCAAAACCTAAATCTTCTCAGGTTTGATTTGGAACATATACACATACCTAATCTAGATTCAAGAGTAACTAAAACGTTTAATTTAGGTGCTGAAAAGGTTTGTAAGGACAAAATATTTACAAGGTCATTGGTCACAATTTGACCAATTAAAAAGCACCAGAAAATGTTGGTTTCGGGTATACAAGGCGTTCCATAGAGAAAATGTCAGAACAGTGATACTTTTTTCCGAAGTAGTGTAGAAGTAAATCTTTCAATTGGCCCTAATGGTCAATCAAATTTTAATGAAAGCTCAAACTCTTCGAATGTAGCAGAAGTCAGGGATTTTCATATAGTACAAGATATAATTACCCGAGTAATTACCCTAAGTTAGTTCATCCTGAAATAGATAAAAATAAGGTAACTTTTGTTCAACTTAATATTCGTTCATTAAGAAATAAATTAGATAAGTTGTTTATATTATTTCTCCAGGATTTTAATAGTCCGGATATAATTTTACTTACAGACCACTGGCTGGAAGTTTCTGAGCACTGCAACGTTTAGGTTTAGGAGTACTATATTTTATCCAAATTTTGCAAACAGAATCTAGCTGGATATTGTCAACTAGCTGCTTAGGAAAGGAGGACCCGGTATTCAACCTTATTAATTTAATTGCCGATTCGATCGAAAGTTTATTGCAAGTCAGCAATAAATTAATATAAATTGCGCTGCAAGCCGCAGCAAAGGCAGACTTAAACCAGTACAAGTACCTCTCGTTGGAAAAGCCCCTCTGGAATTAAGTCTCCCCAGTGCAAGTACCTCTCGTTGGGAACGCCCCTCTGGGTATCTTCAGCCTTATCGTTGTCCAGTGCAATTACCTCTCGTTGGGAACGCCCCTCTGGACAAGGCATAAGGGTGACGATAAACTTATCTACAGTCCCCCAAGCAGAATTGACGTGTGGCCCCCTATAAGGACCCCAGTGTACGAAGGGTCATGTACCTTATAGAATTAGCATACATGTAAGGTTATATTTGGGAAAATATATAGCATATATTTTTATATAACCTGAGCGAGTTTCTCTCCATCTACCCCCAAAGCTACAAACCCCCCATGTCACCCCCGTAAAGCGGGTAGTTGTGACATATTTGGTGGAGGTGCCGTCTCGAAACCGACGCGCAAGAACCGACGTCGTAAGGCGCCTTTGAAGAAAGCTAACACCCAAACACGTCACCAGGCGGTACGTCGACAAGAGAAATTCACGACACCGTGGCGAAGGTGAAGAGAAGACAGAAGAATAAATTGTGACACATAGTTAGTACCGCCGCCATTGTGGCAAGAATAGATGCCAGACAAAACCAAATCTAATTTGAGGCCAAAGAACGCAGCAGCTGCAACACCAACAGAATCATTCAGACCGTCTCATAGGAGCACAGGATTTGAATACTCATTTTCCCAGTCAAGAAGGCCACTTCAAAGATCCCCATCAGGGTCAACCAGTATCAGTTTAGAACAAATTGAAAGTGAAATAGAAAACCAAGCAAATAATCAAACAGACTACGAAAAAGACAGTGTTTTTGGTAGCCCACCAGACCTTACCCTTCAAGAAGCACCAAAACACAGGCAACCATCTAAAGAGGAAGTAGATCAACCGGATATAATGGCGAACACCACAATAACTGATGCTATAACAGCGGAGAAAAAGGCGAAGTTGCCTCAGTTTATCAGCCCTCTGACCTTCCAGCCATGTAAAACTAGCGCGATCGAGTTCCTAAGAACATATGACAGATCAGCGATAGCAAATGGGTGGGACGAAAAGCTGAAAATTGTTTATTTTGAAACGTATTTAGATGGAGCCGCAAACCTGTGGTTTCAGGAATATAAGCGCGACCACCAAAACAACAGCTGGAAAGACATTGTCAAAGATTTTTCAGAGGAATTTGAGGATACAGATTACCAAAGGGCACTCAAGAAAAAAGTCGAAAACAGAAAACAGGGTCAAGATGAGTCAGTCAAGGAATACTTGTACGATTTACAAGTATTATACCACAATTACACGCATACATTTGATTTACAAGAATTTGTAAGGATTTTCAGCGAAGGATTGACAAAGGCAAATCATTACACTTACTACTGGTTAACAAACCCGCCGAACAAGCCACCAACATCACTTATACAATTAAAAGAAATAGCAGACACAATAGATAAAGCTCCGAAGAAAAGTGCAACGCAAGATACCTAAATTACCAGCTGTACGGAAAGAAATACAATAACAGACACAGAACTAAAGATATGTCATTATTGTGGAAAAAGAGGACATGTAATGGCCACCTGCAGGATTCGAATGCAAGGAGAACACACAAGCACAAGAGTACCAATAGCTAGCCAAACGTGTTATAATTGTGGCAAGACAGGACATTTCGCAGCTGTATGTAGGAGCCAAAAGATGAGAAATCATAACTACAACCCAAAAATTGCCACCGTTTGTTACAACTGTGGAAAAACAGGACATATTGCAACAGTATGCAGATCCCAGCCTCAAAGGAACAAATCGTATACGCCACGAAACAACAAAAACAATCCAGGTTGCTCTGTTTGCGGAAAACAGGGTCACTATGCAAACACCTGTACAACCCGACGACAAAACCCAAACGAGAAGGGATGGCAAAATTAAAAGCCCCTGCCATCCTTACCATGGGGAAGAACAATAGCATGGGAATCTTGCACATCACAATTAGATTAAATAATAAGTACATGTCAGCAATCGTGGATACAGGAGCACAAGATAGCGTTCTACAAAGAAGTCTAATCAAAGAGGAACTAACAAGAAATGATGACACGGTTCTAGTCACTGCAGGAGGACACCAGATAAAAGTTTTGGGAGACATTGATGTTCCAATAGAAATACCAGGGAGTCAGAAATGGAAGGGCAGACTAAACGCCAAAGTGATTTCATCATTAACTCAACCAGTCATCCTAGGCATGGAGTTTTTGACAAAAAATAACGCGATCATAGATCTCCCAAGGAAAAAACTGATTCTGAATGGTCAGTATGAAATACCTCTAAGACAAATGAATAATGAAAAAATCAACATGTGAGAGCTGGTCACAACAAAACAACCGACTAAAACGAGAGAGCTTAAACTAGATACTTCAAGAGATGAACAAGAGTTTAACAAGTTTGTAAGAGAGCACATTCACATAAAAGATGACCAGGTTAACGGTCTCCTGAAAGAAGAATATGGAAACATAGACGTCCTAACGAACGATGCCGTTTTAGTAGTAGGAGTAACCCAAAACTACAAATCAAAAAAATCAGTTTTCAGAAAATATAGGCATATGATTCCAAAAAAGAAAGAGAAAGGGACCATTGGAGAGCTATCTATGTCGAAACAAGGAAAAAAATCAGTAATTTTTCTATTCACAAGAGAATCAATGAAGAAGAAGCCAAGTCCAAGAAATATGTATAAATGTCTCACAGCACTGAGGAACAATATCTCAAAAAATAAATCCATCAAAAAATTAGTCATTCCAAGACAAGGATGGGGATTAGAAAAAGAATGGACAAGATTTAAACAGATGATATATTTTCTATTTGAAGATGCAGGGGTCCAAATTCACATTTATAGGGAAAAACCTGGGGATAAAGCTAAAGAAGAAAAGCAGGAAGAAGAAATTAGGCATCTGATGCAAATCGATACAGAAACCAAGAAAAAGACATATAAATTGGGTACAAAGAAAGATTATATGGTATCTCAGAATGAGTTAAAAACATTGAAATTAGATATTATGGGCAAAAATGGTGAGATTAAAGATAATACTACGTATACATGCGTATATAATTTAGACTGGTTAGCAAAAAATCATCTTGAACAAAAAACGCACATTCACACCAATGAAGGTAGCCTCATTTTAAAAGTACAATCAAACACAAGGAACCACAATAGCATTTTTGGCAGAAACTGCATCAGAGACAAATCTTTCACACAATTTCATGTTACAAGCAGAAAAAGACGAAGAGAGCGAAGAAATAACAATGGAAGATCATAAGTTAGACAGCATCACAAACGAGAAGAACAGGCATGAACTCAAAGAACTCCTTCTGGAATACAACGACGTTTTCGCGAAATCCACAAAACATATGGGAAAGACAAACTTAACAGAACACATAATAGACGTCGGAGAGGCTCGCCCAATAAAGAGCCGCCCATAGAGTATCACAAAAAGAAAGACAGATTATTGACGAACAAATCCAGGAAATGCTCGATAGTAAAGTAATTCGGCCTTGCCACTCTCCATGGGCTAGCCCTGTAGTGCTAGTTAAGAAAAAAGATGGAAAAACAAGATTTTGTGTAGATTACAGAAAGGTGAACACAGTAACAAAAAAATCGACATACCCACTACTACAAATCGATGACATTTTGTCATACTTGGGAAATGCAAAATGGTTTAGCACACTCGATATGTTTTCCGGATATTGGCAAGTTCCAGTCGAAGAGAAGTCCAAGCAATACACTGCCTTCGTGGCGCAAGGACATGGGACTTACGAATTTAATGTCTTAAGTTTTGGATTATGCAACGCGCCGGCCACTTTCCAAGAACTAGCAGACCAAGTTTTTTGGGATATGAAATGGAAGGAAGTGCTAATCTACCTAGACGACATCATTATATTCTCACAAACATTCGAAGAACACTTGAGCAAACTAAAGAAAGTTTTTGAGCGATTGCGACAAGCTAACCTTACTCTAAAACCAAGCAAATGCGAATATTTGAAAAAAGAAATCAAAATACTAGGATTCAAAGTAAAGGAGCAAGGCATATTACCAGATGAAGAAAAAATAATTTGCGTAAAAGGGTTCCCGACGCCAAAGAAAATTAAAGATGTACAGAGCTTTCTAGGATTATGTAATTTTTATAGAAAATTTATACATAACTTTGCATCAATAGCAAGACCGCTACATGAAATTACAAGAAAGAACATAGGGTTCAAATGGGGTTCTGAACAAAACAAAGCATTCAACATTCTTAAAAAAAAAACTGGTTTCCGCACCTGTGCTACAGCATTTCAATCCAAATAAAGATACCATTTTGCACACCGACGCAGCAACATGTGGAATTGGGGCAGTACTTTTACAAGAAGACGACAAGGGAGAAGCACATCCAATAGCCTACATAAGCAGGAGTCTTTCAAATAGCGAGAAGAACTATTCAATTAGTGAATTAGAACTCTTAGGCGTAGTGTGGGCATTGAGCTATTTGAGACACTTAATCTATGGGAGACCAGTAAAAATCGTTACTGACCATCATGCTCTTTGCTGGATGGACTCCATTAAGGAAAGTAACAGACGCTTGGCCAGGTGGGCACTAAAACTTGCAGAATTTGATTACACGGTTGTATATAAAAAAGGATCAACACATAGCGACGCCGACTGTATGTCCCGCAATCCAGTGCTTCAACCAAAATTCGAGGAAAAAGAAGAACAAGAGGAGCTCCCCACATTCACACTAAAATCAATGCAAACGGCTACATTACAGGAGAAAGACCCAAGTCTAAAACAAATATTCAAAGCTATAAGAAACCCAGACGACCCAGAAATTAATATTGGCATCAGAAGAAGAGCAAAAAATTTTAGGATTGAGAAAGACTTACTCTATAAAATTAATAAGACAAAAAACGGCTTAGAAAAAGTATTAGTAGTACCAAAATCAATGAGAGAATAAATTTTGTGGGAGCTACATGCATCACCGACAAGTGGACACTTGGGACTGAGCAAAACAACGGACAAAATTAAAAACAGATTTTTTTTGGGATGGAATGCTCAAGGACATCGAAAAGTACGTTAAGGGATGCCCAGATTGTCAAGCTAGAAAGGGGCAACCTTACAGAAAAACGCCAGGGATGTTACAACCAATACCGGTGGGAACAATTTTCGACAAAATCGGAATTGATCTTTTAGGCCCATTTAGAAGAAGCAGTAAAGGGAAAACAATGATAGTTGTAGTTACCGATTACGCCTCACGATATGCCATCACAGCCGCCCTACCGAATGGAAAAGCCGGACCAGTTGCAAATTTTTTACTAGAAAAAGTATTCTTAATACATGGGATGCCAAGAAATCTGCTCAGTGACAGAGGAAAAGTCTTTCAATCAGAATTAGTAAGGGAATTAGGAAAATTAATGGGAGTAAGAAGCCAATTTACAACCGCATACCATCCTTGTTGTAATGGTCTCACTGAAAGGCTAAATAAGACAATAGCTGACATGTTATCTATGTATTGTAACACACAGCAAACGGACTGGTGTAGCTATCTACCATTTATAACATTTGCGTATAATACAGCAATACAGGACACAACGAGATTTAGCCCATTTATGTTAACATATGCAAGGGAACCCACACTACCAGCAGAAGCTGCATTGTTGGACGCTGACAACGAAACGGACGCTCTGCAAATTAGAGAAAAGGCACTCTTAATAAGAGCCATAGCAGTGGAAAATATACAGAAAAGACAAGGGAAAGATAAAGGGCGTTTTGATGAAAGACATAGAGAATTAGATTTCGTAGTTGGAGAAAAAGTTAAGGTTTTCATACCAATTAGAAAGGTTGGAAGAAGCGAAAAGTTACTCTTAAGATGGTTTGGACCATACAAAGTAATTAGAAAAATGGGAGAAGTGAATTACGAGGTACAAAAGATTGGAAGCAGAAAAAAGGATACGGTCCACGTGAGTAGGATGTTGCCCTACTACGATCCATGGACAGAAGCTGCGCCTATTGAAGAAAGGGCAGATGAGACAGATATAGCTGAAAACGCAGAATCCGAAGTTGATGAGGATGAAGAAGACGAAGAAAAAATTGAAGAAGAAATTGGAAGCAGTGAAGCAGAAAACGAGGAAGAAGAAGACTGATTATACAGATAACACATAAGCAAAATTATGAAGTAGGGAAATAGGAAGTAGAGATAGGATGAAAAAATAGAGTAAGAGATTAAATAGAGTAAACAAGGAGGGATGGAGAGAAATGACAGCTCAATATAAGAGGAAACTAGTGGATGACCTCATAATTCTAGGGGAAGATAGAGAATATGAATTACCATGAAAGAAGAAGAATCAGAAACATTCTTATCGACGGAAGAAGCCGCCGAAGGGATTTTAGAAAAGTACGAGCTGCAAAAAGAAGGCATATGGGTATACAAAAAACAAGTTGGACTAAACTTACCTGTTGAAGCCAAGATCAACAAATAACCAAATGATGAAATTTGGTGGCCCGAATGAGGGTCATAATTAAACTATGTAATTGTAATTATAGGAATAAGCAAATTTTTTTTAAATATTATTTTATTTTTTGCATGTATATACAAAACCACCAACCAGGGACGGACTACAAAACAAATTCGAGGGAAGGCATTGTAATAGAAGGACCTAGCTCTGGACTGAGCAGGGGCTAGGAACTTCAAACCAGAAGAAACAAATGGATATGGACCAAAAGTAGACAGACCACAGTACCATTTCCACCACACTCACAAAAGAGATGATCAAGGATTACTTGGGCCGTGGGACCGCGCAAACCCACGACCCAGATGACCAAATCATCAGGAAGTACTTGGAGCCAGAACCAATCCACTTGAAAGACAGAATACAGCACAATGAACAAGAAAGAAGCATAACAAACCAGGAAGCGACACTTAGACCGTGGGATCGATATCACCCCACGATCTAGCTGACCTACCAAGAAGTATTTGGAACCAGAACAGACCCACAACACAGAAAACAGGACCGGACCAAAAGAGAAAAACCCGAGGAAAAACCCATGGCTGAAACGGTGAAGTTGATGAAATTTCTTAGTTGTAAGATATTTTTTTTTTTTATTTTTTTTTTTTGTAGTAACCTGAATAATAATGCACCCTCACCCATCCCACCATAAAAAACTTTTGTTAATTTTTATTTATTTTTTTTCTCTCTATACGCGATATTTGGATTATATAATTGCAAGCATCAGGGGTATTTTATAATTAGGCTATTATTGTAAAGAAGGGATATTTTTAGGATAAGGATATTATTGTATTTTTTTTTGACATTATTATGGTATTTGTATATAATTTTTTGTAAATGTCTCTTCCAAGCATTGGGGTCCAATGCTTCATGGAGGGGGGGCATATGTCAACTAGCTGCTTGGGAAAGGAGGACCCGGTATTCAACCTTATTAATTTAATTGCCGATTCGATCGAATGTTTATTGCAATTCAGCAATAAATTAATATAAATTGCGCTGCAAGCCGCAGCAAAGGCAGACTTAAACCAGTGCAAGTACCTCTCGTTGGAAAAGCCCCTCTGGAATTAAGTCTCCCCAGTGCAAGTACCTCTCGTTGGGAACGCCCCTCTGGGTATCTTCAGCCTTATCGTTGTCCAGTGCAATTACCTCTCGTTGGGAACGCCCCTCTGGACAAGGCATAAGGGTGACGATAAACTTATCTACAGTCCCCCAAGCAGAATTGACGTGTGGCCCCCTAAAAGGACCCCAGTGTACGAAGGGTCATGTATCTTATAGGGTTAGCGTACATGTAAGGTTATATTTGGGAAAATATATAGCATATATTTTTATATAACCTGAGCGAGTTTCTCTCCATCTACCCCCAAAGCTACAAGCTACAAACCCCCCATGTCACCCCCCGTAAAGCGGGTAGTTGTGACAATATCACAATAGACCTATCTCGCAGGATTAGAAAAAGAGAGCTTAATTATAATAAATATAAGTTAGAAAGCAATAAAAGATGACATGCGTGCGCAACTCGTAGGCTGCAGTGTAGCCAGATTGTATTGTTGCAGAACAAATTGTTTGAGCACAATTCGTAATACGATTTCATTTTGAATTTTTTATTTAATTTTTGTTTATTATATGAATTTTACAACTACAAGAATAGTATTCGGAACTTCCTCTCTGCCACTAGTACCTAATACCAGTAATACCTGGGTGTCATGTTTTGAAAGATATATAATTAGATGTCAAAGAAAACCGTTTTCAATAAATAAATCTAGTCAAAGTAAATGATTAATATACAGTCCGTATATATTTTTAATAAATATTAACTAGTGCAACAGTAGTGCAAATCATTGGTCCTTCGATTCCGGATAAATAACTAGTGATATCCTATAATAAAGGGATTATTTCAGGTAAAATCACAAAATTGGCAAAAATAAAGCCAATTTCACTAAAATAGCTGAAGATCAAGGCAAAATCGAGCTGTATCGGCTGTGAGCTGAAATCAGAAAAGTGTGGTGATCCAACGCGGGTTTGTTCGCTTAGTTCTGGGTGAGTCAATTTTAATTAAAATTTGTAAAGCTTAATATACCTTCAATTTGTGTCAATTATGGAAGAGTTAGCGAAATTAAAATCAAAAAAAGGCGTTTTAAAAGGTAAAGTTACACGTATAGAAAATTATTTGAACGCAATAGAAATAAATAAGATAAATGATAATATTATAAATGAAATTCAAATTAGACTTGAAAAATTAAAGCCCCTTTTTGACGAATTTGAAGATATGCAATTTCAGATAGAACAACTAACCAGCAGGGCAAATAATTCAGAGATTCAGTCTGACGAAACTGAGAGAGGTGAGTTTGAAGAAAAATATTTTAAATTGTATGGGGAAATGAATGCCTTGATAAATAGTCATAATAAGCCTTGTGCAAATTCCAACTCTACGGTTCAGACAACACCGTCACAAAATATAAATTCATTACAATCTTTGGTGAAATTACCGCCGATTAAACTGCCAAATTTTGATGGGCAATACAGTAATTGGCTTGAATTTAAAGACTCATTTAACGCCTTGGTGGACAGTAATAATGCATTGAATGATGTTCAGAAATTTTATTATTTAAGGTCTTCCTTAAGCAAAGATGTTCTCGAAGTAATTAAGTCATTAGAGGTCACAGACGCTAATTATAATGTTGCATGGAGATTTCTCAATGAGAGATTCGAAAATAAAAAACTTATTATTCACAATCATATTTCTGCTATTTATGAACATCCTAAGTTGCTTAAGGAGTCGTATAATGACCTAAGAAATTTATATGACTCGATCACCAAGCATTTGAGAGCATTAAATTCATTAGGTGAGAATACTGATGCATGGGATAGTCTTATAATTTATATTATGTCAAGCAAGTTTGACTATGTAACACGTCGTGAATGGGAAAATTATAAATGTGTAGGTAATTTACCGAAAATGTCAGATCTAAATAATTTCCTCAAAAATAAGTGTGAGGTATTGGAAAAGTTAGAGGCATCTCAACGACAAGATGCTGAGTCTCAAAAATATAATAAACAACAGGTCAATAAAAAACATTCAAGGGGATTAACTAGTAGCTATTCATCAGTAGAAAATAGCTTCACAAAATTTTTCAAATGTTATTATTGTCAGGGATCTCATAGTATTTTCAAATGCGGTTCTTTTCTCAAGTTATCAATAAATGACAGAATAAGTGCAATAAAGCAGCTAAAATTATGTCTAAACTGCTTCAATGATAAGCATCCTTCATGGAAATGTATAAAATCCAAATGTACTAAGTGCCAGAAAGCCCATAATTCCATTTTACATTTGGATTCATATAATAATAATTCAGAACAAAATTCAATAGTTAATCGTGGTGAAAATAAAATCACCCAAGACCAAACTCAAGGTATAACAGGAAAAGAAAATGTCGTCCAACAGATAGCTAATAGTTCTTTAAATTCATTTTTGGGTCAGTGCGGTGCTGTCGGATCTCAGACACAGCAACAAACATTTGATACAGGGCATACAGCCATGTCAGCATATTCACAGGTATTGCTTTCAACTGCCATGATTAAGGTGATAAATGGTAATAAAACTATTTTTGTACGCGCTCTATTGGATAGTGGATCACAGAGTAATTTCGTTTCCCAGAATGTTTGTAATGCATTAAAATTGAACCAGGTCCAAATAAATCATGCTGTGAAAGGGGTAGGTCAATCCTCAACTAGCATAAATTCACAGGTAAATTTGACAATAAAATCCTGTATTGACAATAAGTTTTCAGTGAATATTAATTGTTTAGTTCTACCAAGTATTACAGAAAAATTACCGATTTTGTCATTTAGTAAGGAAATTCTAAGAATTCCAACTAATTTGGAACTAGCAGATCCTAAATTTAATGTAGCAGGAGATGTTGAAATTTTATTAGGTTCAGATATTTTTTGGTCTGTTCTAGGATCTAGACAACTCCACTTAGGACCTAATTTACCTATATTACGGGAAACCAAATTTGGATATGTGATAGGAGGGAATTTATCTGTCAATAAATCAAGTTTCAATGACTCTTCATTAAGTTGTTTCAATTTAAATGAGTTCAACCAATCTCTTGATAAAATTCTTATAAGATTTTGGGAAATTGAGGAACTCAATATTAATAAATCAATTTTGTCTGAAGCAGAGCAATATTGTGAAGATTATTTTGCAAAAACAACTACCAGGAGCCAAATGTCAGGCAGATTTGTGGTTAGGGTACCATTCAAGAAAAATTTAAATTTATTAGGCGACTCCCGTAAAATGGCACTTAAACGATTCTTTCTACTTGAGAAAAAATTAAATAAAAACATGGCCTTGAGAACAGAGTATGTATCATTTATGTCAGAATATCAGGATTTAGGTCACATGTCTTTAAGTGATGACATAGATAGTGAAGGATATTATCTTCCTCATCACGCAATTTTGAGAGAGACCAGTATTACTACGAAATGCCGGGTAGTTTTTGATGCATCAGCAAAAACTACCTCAGGGCTATCTTTAAATGATGTGCAATATTGTGGTCCTACTCTACAACAGGATGTGTTTTCTATTTTAACCAGATTCCGAATGTATAAGTATGTAATGACCGGGGATATATCAAAAATGTATCGTCAGATACTAGTTGATCCTGATGAGACTAAGTATCAGAAGATATTTTGGCGTTCACAAATAAATGAGGAAGTTAAAGTATTTAAATTAAATACAGTGACATATGGTACCGCGTCTGCACCTTACCTGGCAGTTAAGTGTCTATTTCAGATTGCAAATGACAATGAAAATAGTTATCCCTTAGCTAGTAAAATTATTAAAAGGGATTTTTATATGGATGATCTATTGACAGGCTCTAATTCAATATCAGAATTAATTAAAATTCAAGGAGAGATTTTCAATCTGCTAGCAAACTATGGTTTTCAACTAAGAAAGTTTTTATGTAATAAGAAAGAATTATTAGAGAAATTTGAAGTCGATAAAAATTTGGATGTAAATATTCTCAACATAGGTGAGAATGAACAGAACAAAACTTTAGGAATATACTGGGATGCCAATAATGATTACATCAGATACAAAATTAACAAAATTGAAGATTTTTCTGAAATTAAATTAACAAAACGTGTTATTTTATCATTAATTTCACAAGTTTTTGATCCCCTAGGGCTGCTTGGTCCCATTATTATTGTAGCAAAGCTAATAATCCAGGAGCTTTGGAAGTTGAAAATAGACTGGGATGATGAGATTCCACAAGGTCTCATAATTATATGGTCTTCATTTTACAATAACTTCTCTGATATCGTTAGTCTCAAAATTCCAAGATTTGCAATTTTTTTCACAATATGTAACAATTGAGCTTCATGGATTTTCTGATGCTTCCATTAAAGCGTATGGAGCATGCATTTATTTACGTTGTTCGATTTTTGATGGGAGTTATCTTTCTAACTTATTATGCGCGAAGTCTCGTGTAGCTCCAATAAAACAAGTAAGTTTGCCACGGTTAGAATTATGCGGTGCTTTATTGCTCGCCAATTTATATAAAAGAATTACTGATATTTTAGAAATTAATTTCAATAAAACCTATTTCTGGTCCGATTCAACAATAACTCTATGTTGGATTAGGAATGAATCAAATAAATGGAAGACATTCGTTGCCAATAGGGTAAGTGAGATTAGATCTCTAACTAAATTTGAAGATTGGCATTATGTGAAGTCTGGTGAAAACCCAGCCGACCTGTTATCCAGGGGTGCTTCTATTGAAGTTCTAAGTAAATCAATTTTATGGTGGTACGGCCCTGAATGGTTTTCAGAAAGCGAATTTAATTGGAATTTAGTAGAACCTAAACTTGAAATTGATAACCTTTGTGAACAAAGAACTGTTTCGTGTTTTGCAGTATTTAATCATAGTAATGAAATAATTTCTATTTTGGAAAAATTTTCTAGATTTCAAAAAACTTTAGGAGTTGTAGCGTTTATCATGCGATTTGTAAATTATTTAAAAAACAAATTTCGAAATTCTCACCCGCTACAACCAGAAGAAATTGATAACGCTCTAAAATTAATAATAAAAAATGTTCAAATACTGTGTTTTCCAGACGAATATTCAAGGCTATATAACAAAAAGGAATTGAGAACATCTAGTAAAATTTTGTCGCTTAATCCATTTCTGGATAACGGCGTTCTGCGAGTTGGAGGCAGAATTAGAAATTCATGCCAGCCTTTTGAAATTAAGCATCCTATAATTTTACCTAATAATCATTTTTTGACAACGCAAATTTTAAGACAAGAACATGAACGGTTACTCCATTGCGGCGTTCAAAACTTATTATATTCTATAAGAGAAAGATACTGGCCTATTTCTGGGAGAAATGCATGTAAAAAAGTAGTAAGATCGTGTATTCGATGTTTTCGAGTTTCTCCTAGAGATTCACAATACATTATGGGTGACCTACCAAGGGTACGAGTTACACCAGGCAATATATTTACCAATGTGGGAACTGACTTTGGAGGACCCTTTTTGCTTAAAGATAGACAAACACGTGGAGCAAAAATTGTCAAAGGCTATTAGTTGGGGAGCTGGCGTCAAAAACATGCAAGAGTTTTCGCAAGGCGGATATTTTCAAAATAGGTCGTACTTTAGTGCTAGAATGCTAGTGTACAGTCAGCACTCACAGTTCCGGGACAGCTGGCTCTGGGACGCGGGCAAAGTTGTAATTTTAAGAAGCATCTAAACTGTTTTCTCAAAGCTCAAAATTTATAGAAATTTCGCACATTATCTGTTTGAAGGTCACAGATAACGTATGTAAATCGCCAGACGTCTAGTTCATTGCAAAAAGGGGGTCAGACGTCCTCAAAGTTTTTATTTTATGGCATTTTCTTCAAATATATTTGTCAAATACCTGCAAAAATATATTTTGACAGGACACCGAAGAAAATGCCATAAAATAAAAACTTTGAGGACGTCTGACCCTCTTTTTGCAACGAACTAGACGTGTGACGATTTACATACGTTATCTGTGACCTTCAAACAGATAATGTGCGAAATTTCTATAAATTTTGAGCTTTGAGAAAACAGTTTAGATGCTTCTTAAAATTACAACTTTGCCCGCGTCCCAGAGCCAGCTGTCCCGGAACTGTGAGTGCTGACTGTACACTAGCATTCTAGCACTAAAGTACGACCTATTTTGAAAATATCCGCCTTGCGAAAACTCTTGCATGTTTTTGGCGCCACCTCCTGGACTATATATTTGTCTATTTATATGCATGTCCACCAAAGCCGTGCATATTGAACTAGTGTCAGATTTAACAACAGAAGCATTTTTGGCTGCCTTTAAAAGGTTTATCAGTCGGCGTGGCAGACCAGCTAACGTTTACTCTGACAATGGGTCAAATTATAGAGGCGCTAACACAGAGTTGTTGAAAGTTTATGAATTTTTAACAAGGCAGTCTGAAAAAATTACTGATCAATTATGTCATGAATATATTAAATGGCATTTCATTCCAGCCTCTTCTCCCAGTTTTGGAGGGATTTGGGAAGCTGGAATTAAATCCGCCAAATCTCATATCAAAAGAGTGATAGGTGAAACTCGCCTCACCTTCGAAGAATTTACCACTGTGTTGACACAAATTGAGGGTGTATTAAACTCACGTCCATTATGTCCACTCACCCACGAACCTGACGATTTGTCGGTGTTAACACCTGGACATTTTCTGATCGGAAAACCCCTCACTTGTCTCCCGGAGTTAAATGCTACAGAAATTCCGATCAATCGACTTTCAAAATGGCAACATCTGCAAGCACTGACACAGCACTTTTGGCGAAGATGGCAGAAGGAGTATCTTTCTGAATTGCAGACTCGTATCAAGTGGAAGCAGAAATCGACAAACCTAATAAAGGTCGGAACATTAGTGTTGCTCAAAAACGAGAACGCTCCTCCATTGCAATGGCAGTTAGGTAGAGTGCATTCATTGTGTCCAGGACATGATGGTGTCGTTCGCGTCGTAAAATTGAAAGTGAATGATGGCATTCTTACTAGAGCAATTAATCGCGTGTGCGCTTTACCAAGTGATTAAGCTTGATTTTTGACATTATTTTAGTATTATGTTCATTTTAGAGTTAATTAGTTAATTTGTTAGGAATTAGATTATTTTAGCTTTTAAAGTACTTGGTACTTTCAAGGCGGGCGGAATGTTTGAGCACAATTCGTAATACGATTTCATTTTGAATTTTTTATTTAATTTTTGTTTATTATATGAATTTTACAACTACAAGAATAGTATTCGGAACTTCCTCTCTGCCACTAGTACCTAATACCAGTAATACCTGGGTGTCATGTTTTGAAAGATATATAATTAGATGTCAAAGAAAACCGTTTTCAATAAATAAATCTAGTCAAAGTAAATGATTAATATACAGTCCGTATATATTTTTAATAAATATTAACTAGTGCAACAGTAGTGCAAATCACAAATGTAGACAATACAAATCGAACATTATAACATTAAAGAAGTGATATAGTGTCAAGTGTTTTATAATGCCTTAAATCAGTCAAAAGAATAGCTTTAAAGTGGATGAACATCGTTTGCACTTTTATTTTGATAAATAACTCCATACAATAATTTATTTCCAAATTTGAAGCCGAAATCTATGAAAAAAGGCACTCAGAAAAATTTAAAATTTGATAAATCACCCCAAATTGCTTACCACGACTTTATCTCAGGAACTATACCTAGGTGGAAATGAGCTGAAATTTTCAGGGTGTTGGATTTTCTAATAATTATTCCTGATTTTGATATTATTATTTATATTATGGTGCAATCTATCCTTATTGTATTGGTTACAAGTATTGGTGCAATATCAATTCTCCCAAAACATAAAAAAACCCACAAGAAGGAACAAGTTTTTAATAAGCTTCTTCCCTCCAAATTCCAATAATGGACTCGTCCACACCTAGATATTTTAAGGGAAGCGCCATTTCTGTATAAATTCCTAGGGTAGTCGTGAGTTGGCTATCGCATAAATAGGTACTGTGCTACCCGCCGTATTGAAGAAGCGGCGTCGCGAAGTCGCGTCCAAATTTTAATTAATTAGCAAGAAATTGCTATTGCACAAAATACAGACAATAAATAAAAAATGTAACTTTGTTTATTGCCGATTGTCATCGTAATGTTTTGAAAAGTTAATACAGTCCACTTTTATTAAGAACAACCCGGTGTTTCGTAATTATTTTCTATTACATAACCTCTCGGGTAAAAATGAGCTATTGAAGCTTTTATGTGTTAACATAAAATTTGATCCTTTCGAGTGCCGGATTCGATTCGTGTGTAATCGTCGGTTCTGTACATACTCTTGTGTAAGAGTATACTTGTGTAAGAGAACTTTGGATTGGTTGTGCGGTACGTGTGTACCTACATATTCCTTGTTCGGAGTGTTGGAGGTTGGAGCTGAAATACCTACCTAGTTGGAGTTGTGAATCTCTACGAGGACTAAGGTCAGAGCTTTCCATTTGTTTTTATTAATCTATGTTGAGTTGAGATTGATAACGTTGAGTTTTTTCTATGCTTCACAAGTTTTGTCCTTTAGCAGACACAATGGAATAAAAAGACAATTTTTGATAGAACAAAAAGACACTTTTTATTTAAATAAAAAACTAAACTCATTTCATTGAATTGAAGTCAAAAAAGATTGTTAAACTTAAATTTTGTTTAATTATTCAAGTTCATAAAAATGGAGGAAGAACTAAAAACATTTATTGCTGATAGAAAAAATGCTAGAGCTAGTATTACTAGGATTGAAACTTTTTTAACAAGAAATCAAAATGATTTAATGCATAAATATGAGTATGAAAATAGGCTTGAAATGTTGGAAAAAGCTTTCGAAAAATTCTCCATTTCACAAGATTCAATAGAAAATATAGGAGCAAGTGCAGAAAAAATAGGCGATAGGTCCGAAACTGAAGATAAATTTTTCAATTTAAAAACAATACTAAAAATTTTGATTGACAAATGTTCTCCTGTCTTGAATAATGTAAATACAAGTGTAAATAGTAATGTTTGTCAAAATAACTCCAATAATTGTACAATAGGTTCTAAGATGCCTGAGATAACTATCGATAAATTTAAAGGAGCTCATCAAAATTGGTCAAGCTTTTTTGACATTTTCAAAGCGTTGGTTTTAAACAATCCCAATTTGGCAGATATACAAAAATTAATCTATCTAAAATCCAATTTACAGGGTGAACCTTTAAAGCTTATTGAGAATTTGCCATTAGTAAGTAGCAATTTGCAGGTATCAATAGATATTTTGAAAGACAGATATGAGAACAAACTAGCTAGTATTTACTCTCATATTAAAGGCCTATTGGAACTTCCATCCATAAATAGAAGCAGTTCTGCTAGCTTACGTGATTTTGTTGTTTCTATAAAGCAACATACGGAGTGTCTAAAAAATCTCAGAGTTCCGGTGGCGGAATGGGATTTAATTCTGGTTTTTATTTTGTCACAAAAGCTAGATATTAATACTAGAAGAGTTTATGAATTAGAGAGGGGTCCTACTCAAATGCCAACGCTGGTTGATTTCCTAAATTTTGTGGAGAAACGCTGTCAGGCTGCCGAGAATTTGTCTTCTCCAGAGCCTATCAAAAAACATTCTAATTTTGTAGAGAAAAAGTTATTTTGTCTATATTGCAAATTAAATAATCATATGATTTATAAATGTAAAAAATTTAAAGATTTAAAAGTTAACCAAAGGAAATCCTTTATTTTTTCAAACCACTTGTGCTTCAAATGTTTTGATTCACATCATGTTAAAGATTGTACTTTTAACAATTGTCCCGTGTATGGAGAAGCTCATAATGCACTGTTACATGTAGATAATAGTACATCTAAGTACAATAACAATCATACAAACAATAGACATCAAAATAATTCAAACAACTTTCAAACGGCAAATATTAGACAAAATGTTCAAGAGAACAGGTTGGGTCATGTTGACAATTCTGGTTCGGGGTCCGCGTCGGGTTTAGCTAATGTGAGTGGTCAAAGTGGCCAAAATCAAAATTCAGAAAACTCACATACAGTGCGTCCCCATAGTTCACGTTCAGTATGTCCTGAAAACAACATTGTATTGCAGTCGAAATCTAGTTTTTTCGGTAGTGAAAATTGTCATGTTTTATTAGCCACTGCCTTCGTACAGGTAATTAATAATGATGGAAGTTTTTTGTCGGCTAGAGCAGTCCTAGATAATGGATCTCAAGTATCTATTATGACACGGAAATTGGCAAAACAACTAAGGTATCCAACGTATAGAAAAAATGTTGAAATTAATGGTGTTTCTGGCGCAGTACAATGCACTGAAGCAATTGATATTGAATTTAAGTCAACTGTTGACAAAAATAAAAGGTTTAAAGCTACATGCTCAATTACCGATTTCAGTAGTTGCAGGTTGCCGCAATTTCCAATTGAAGCCAGCAAGTTAGAAATTCCTAACAATATTGTCCTTGCAGATTCAAAATATTACAATCCACAACATATTGATTTACTTCTTGGAGCAGAGGTGTATTTTTCATTGTTGATTCCTGGTTTAATTAACCTTGGTAATGAACTTCCAGTCCTCCAAAACACACACCTAGGTTGGGTTATAGGTGGAAATTTGCCTTCTTCGTTAATTTCGAATTTCATTGCAAATTGTGATCCGTTTAAGCCGTTGTCATTATTTATCAGTTCAGATCAAGTTGATAATCTATTACAAAAATTCTGGACTCTTGAGGAGGTTCCTAAGGACAATATATTGTCTACTGATGATGAAATTTCAGAAAAAATCTTTGTAGATACTACCAAGTTACTTGAAAATGGTAGATTTCAAGTCGATATCCCTTTGAAATCTTCAAATGAAAATATGAAGCTTGGAGAATCATTTTTATCGGCCAACAAACGTTTTAATTCCCTTGAAAAAAGGTTGATTCAAAATCCTGATTTATTTAGTCAATATTCTGAGTTCATTGACGAATACATAAAGTTGGGTCACGCAAGGTATGTTCCTCTGGACCTTAAAAATAAAAACAATGAACATAAATATTTTATTCCGCATCATTGCATAATTCGAAATGACAAAACTAGTACTCGTCTTAGGGTAGTTTTTGATGCATCAATGAAATCAACCTCGGGATATTCATTGAATGATATCTGTCTTAAAGGCATGGTCGTACAGCCTGAGCTTTTTGACATGCTGTGTAGGTTCCGTATGTTCCGTTTTGCAGTTGTTACTGACATCCAGAAGATGTACAGGCAAATTATGATTAATCCAGACCATACTTTTTTGCAGAACATCTTATGGCGAAAAAGCCCTGGTGAAGAACTTTCTTGCATAGAACTTTTGACGGTTAGTTATGGAACCAATTTCGCACCATACGTTGCCACTCGTTGCCTCACTGAATTGGCAAATATGTATAAGCATAAATTTCCTACTGCAGCGAATGTTTTAACAAGTCAAATGTATGTTGATGATGCACTGTATAGCGTGAATTCCTTGAATGAATTATATGAATTACGAAACCAATTAGTTGAATTATTGAATTTGGGAAAGTTTTCACTTCATAAGTGGTGTTCCAATTCTCAGCAGTTTATGCAAAAGTTTAGTGTTATTTGGTTGATATTTTGTTGATGCTGCTGTTTCTGTTTTCGTTTTTGTTTTTGAATTTTGTGCTTTCGAATTATGCGTTTTTGGGATTTTTTCCGGAGGAAATAAAAACGTGCTGTTTTTTTTTACAAAATTTTTTTTGTTATATTATTTAAGGGAAAAAATCCTTGGTTACGGTCACCCCGGTTTTACAATCGACGGGTGTCCGATGCACAGTCGCTTAGGAACTACGGGCGCCTGATGTAATCGTAAACATACCGCCCCCATTGGAATGTCTCTACATTTCAAAACTAGAGAAAAAAAACTAATTCCTAACTTAAGAAGTAACATTTTAGCAAGAACATCAAAAAAATCTTGAACTTAAAGGGATATGAAATATTAAGGCTAATGCAATGGTGCAAACAAAATTATCACAATTACCTAGCGCATGACAATAAACCTCTAAGAACTTTGATCACAAATAAAGGTTAAGTTCAAGTTAAAGCTTGCTAACTTATTTATGCCATAATACACACACACTATTCGTCATTCGTCACAATTTGAATGTTAAGGCTAATGTTCCTCCATGGGCAATGGACAGAGCTTGGTAATGGCCCGCTTGAACAAACCATTTTGTGCTCGTATGGTTACAACCCGCACCAGGTTATCTTCGCCGGGATGGATTTCTACGACCCTGCTCAAGGGCCAATGCATAGGTGGTTCGTTGTCGGTTTTTAGAAGGACCATTGTACCCACTTTGACGTTTTGCTGTGGGGTACACCATTTCGAGCGTTGCTGCAAGGAGTGCAAGTAATCCGCGCTCCATACACACCAAAATTGCTGCACCATTTGCTGCAGCTGCTTGAAATACTTCAATCGATTGATGCTCACATCAATCACCTCATCTTGTGGACAGCTTACTAAGCTTCTCCCAATGAGAAAATGACCAGCTGTTAGAACTTGCAAGTCTGTAGGGTCGTCGGTTAAAGGGGTAAGAGGTCGCGAGTTCAGGATTGCCTCTACCTGCGTAAGTACGGTGTAAAAACTTTCATAATGAAGCGTAGCACCACCCATAACACGCTTTAAATGGTACTTAAAAGACTTCACAGCAGCCTCCCATAGACCGCCACAGTGGGGAGAGCGAGGAGGAATAAAGTGCCATTGAACTTTATTTTCGCTAAAATATTTTTTATATTTTGAGGAGCAATCTCGAACTGTAGAGCATAAACGGTTAAGCTCGTTACTCGAACCTTGGAAATTAGTAGCGTTATCGCTATAAATGTGACTGCATAACCCGCGCCTAGAGACAAATCTCTTAAATGCATTCAAAAAAGCCTCACCAGTCAAATCGGTCACAAGCTCAACGTGAACAGCGCGAGTGGCAAAACATATGAAGATACTCAGGTAACATTTTAGCACAACACGGCTACGTGTTTTGCCATCTTTTAACGCGTACGGCCCTGCGAAATCTACACCGCACACACTGAAGGGACTTGAGGGAGTGACTCTGGAGGAAGGTAGTGATCCCATAAGTTGATTAATATTTTTAGGTTGGATGCGAAAACAAGTTATACATTTGCGCAGGATATTCCGAACTTCATTTCTGCCATTAATAATCCAAAATTTGTGTCTGATTTGAGTAAGGGTGAACTGAGTCCCACCATGCAAGAACTTTAGATGGTAAGATCTGATCAATAGTTGGGTAAATGGATGCTTAGGAGGCAGGATGATAGGGTATTTTTGATCGAAATCGAGGTTAGAATACTTTAATCGCCCATTTATTCTTAGCAACCCATTTGAGTCTATGATGGGATTAAGGCGAAAAAGTTTGCTGGTTTTAGGAACAGTATTACCAGCGCGCAAAAGCTGTAAGTCCCTAAGAAATATGTCCCTTTGGACAATAGCGCACAATCGCAGCTCAGCCGTTTGCCATTCGTCAATAGTCAAGTCTTTTGAACATTCCAAATCAGCATTTGATCTTTTTGCTTTGAGATTCTTATAAAACCTGAGCAGATAAGCCGTTGTTCTGATTAACTTACTGTAGCTAGAATAAAGATCGAAAATAAAAGCTTGATTTTGCTGAATTTCATTATATGTTAGTGAAATGTTTTCCTTTCGAGCCTCTGGGATAGAGTCTATACCGGTGATAATAGTTTTAGGCCAGTTTCCAGAGGATTGACAAAGATACGAAGGGCCATGCCACCAAAGTGTGGAATTTTGTAATAATTGAGGGTTAGAACCGCGACTCAAAATGTCGGCGGGGTTCTGATCAGTTGGTACATGTCTCCATTGAGTGCTTTCAGTTAAATGCTGAATTTCAGCTACACGATTGCTAACAAAAACTTTCCAATTACTCGGTTCTTTATCTAACCAGGCCAGAACAATAGAAGAGTCTGTCCAATAGGTTGTTTGCTCGATTGAAATCCTTAGACGGGATTTGACTCGATGCATGAGTTGAGCTAATAGATACGCGCCAGACAGCTCTAACTTGGGTATAGTTAAGTTGGAATTTAGAGGTGCAAGCCGACTCTTAGCACAAATAAGATTGGAACAAATTTGACCTTTACCATCTAGATGAGTCAGATAGATTGAGGCGCCATAGGTCGTTTGAAAGCTATCACAAAATCCGTGTAACTGAATATTCTTTGACATAGAAGAAAATAAGACACATCGGGGAATTCTAATAGAATTTATCGATGCTATTTGTTCAACGAAGTCCAACCAGCAGGCTGAAATATGCTCAGGCAAATCATCGTCCCAATCCACCTTGATTTGCCAGATTGCTTGTAGGATTAATTTCGCTCTCACAATAATAGGGTTTATCAATCCGAGAGGATCAAATAGCTGTGCCACGCCCGCTAACACGGTTCTCTTAGTGACCCTGGCCTGTCCAAAACAAGTAGGAAAAGCGTAACTAAGAATATCATCCTCCGGATTCCAAAATATACCTAAGGTCTTGATCTCCTTTTCACTTTTGATTTGAAATGGCGTTTCGCTACCTATATCGGCCAAAACGTTAACGTCATTGGACATCCACTTTCGCAGATTTAATCCCGATTTTTGCAAAACATGAGATATTTCATTTTTCAATTGCTGAGCCAATTGATGATTGTCACAACCAGTGATTAAATCGTCCATGTAGAAGTCATTGATGATGATATCAGAAATATAGGAATTTTCAGATCGACATCCTAACCCAATCTCGTTCAAAACCCTTGTCGCCAAGAATGAGCTGGGAGTAAGACCATAAACAACGGTATTCAATTCGAAATGCTTTATGCTTTGTGAGGGATGTTCCCGCCATAAAATACGTTGAAAAGATCGATCATCTTTATGTACCAAGATCATACGGTACATCTTCTCAACATCTGCTGTCAAAACGACAGGATAAGTTCGCATGCGCAGCACTATATCGAATAAATCATTTTGAACCTTGGGACCGGTTTTTAAAACTTGGTTTAAAGTAAGTCCTGAGCTGCTTGAACTACTGCCATTAAATACCACTCTGAGCTTAGTAGTTTCACTAGATTCTTTGAATATTGGATGATGAGGAAGATAATTACAAATTTTATTAGGAAGGTCTTTCTGAGGATCAATTTGAGACATATGTCCCAGATCTTCATACTCTTTTAAGAACTCACAATATTGTTTTCGAAGCTGAGGATTTTTTGAAAGTCGTTTTTCTGTTGAAAGAAGACAATTTCGTGCAATTTGGTAGGTATCACCTAAATTTTGAAAATTATCTTTAAACGGTAATCTTACTATGTATCGTCCGGCATGATCTCGTGTGACATTTTTTCTAAAATGAATTTCACAGTCGAGCTCCTCAGCGGTTAACTTACTTTGATCAGATTGTACATTCTCTATGGCCCAAAATTTCTGAACAGAATCATGCAAGCTATTAATGGAAAGATGACATAAAGAACTTACCTGAGTAGAAGAGATTTGATTTAAATGTGCTGAATGCAAAGGACCAGCTAAAAACCATCCTAGCTTTGAGTTTTGAATGACAGGTTGATTGGCCCCTAACTTAATTTGTTGAGGTTCCAGCAAATCATAAAATAAATTGGTACCTATTAAAATGTCGATATTTTGACATTCAAAAAAATGAGGATCAGCTAATTGTATATTTGGCGGAATTTTTAAAGAATTGGGATTAAATGAAAGCTGAGGCAATTTTGCAGTGATTTTATCCAGGACCAAGAAATGTATGCTGGTCGTGTATGAATGATTCATTGAACGCAGTTTTGTAGTAAACGACTTATCAATTCTGATTGGTGCCTGGTTAATGCCATTAACACTCATATCTATGTGTTTCCCTTTGATTTTCAATTTATTATAGAATTCTGTGGTACAAAGATTGTTCATACTACCCGAATCTAACATGGCTCTGCATTTCACCAAGTTTCTATCTTGATCCAGGATCTCCACAACTGCTGTTGCCAAAAGTGGCTGGCATAGAGCCTGATTGCCATGTATTTCGCAAAATGCATTTTGACTGTTTTGGGGTATGATGTCACCCACCTGTTCGGATTCTTCTTCTATGTTATTGTATTGTGTTTCTTCAGTTTCTTGTTGTGTAGCAATATATGTGTTTCTAGATTTGGGTGAATTTTGAGGGTTGTAATTTATGTTTTCATGCAAAATACTATTGTGTTTTTTTGAACACATTCTACAGCCCCTACTGGGACAAGAATCAAGGGAATGACCTGCTGCACGAAGGCAGTTTACACAGATACCAAGTTTCTCAAGCTCAATGTAGCGATTTTGTATTGACAATGCTAGTAAGCGAAAGCATTTGTATGTTGAATGGTTATTCAACTTACAAAAGCTGCATGAGAACTCAATATCCTCCTGCCCTGCTGGTTCCTCCATGGCAACATGGCTATACCTTTTTGGAGATAACTGCTCGGGTTTTCTTGTGGAAAAACCTTTTGATTTTGAAGGAGATTCTGTGCGTTTAGAATTTAATTTAGTTTGAATTGTCTCTAGAACCTGTATTTTGTTTTTCAGGAAATCTACAAAACTTAAATAAGTGGCGTTGTCCTGTTTGTTGAATACTTCCCATTCTCGACGGGTTGTATTGTCCAACTTGCTTGTGAGAAGATATAACAAAATTGTGTCCCAGTGCTGAACCGGCTCATTTAAATTTTGCAAAGCCCTGTAATTTTGTACTATGTGATCAAGAAATTTTCTTAGAAAAATGCACGACTCGCCTTGTAAGGCAGGATAGTCGAAAAGATTCTGTAAATGTTTGTGTTTAAGCAATTTTTGATTCTCATACCGCTCTTTAAGTAAATCTATAGCGATATCATAATTATCCTCAGTGATATTTAGAGACTGCAGAATTTCTGCAGCTTCCCCTTTGATGCACAACTTTAACTGATAAAATTTCTGGATTTTTGGGACTGAGGGGTCATCATGAACGATTGATTTAAAAATTTGGAAAAAGGTTTCCCATTGTTCGTGATTACCAAAAAATGATGGTGGGGTAATTTTGAAAACATTATGATTGGGTGGCTGTTGTATGATTGGTTGTATAATTGGAGGTGGAATTGCTGGTGGAGCTGCTTGAAGACTTTGCAGGGTTTTCCTCTTTTCAAACTCATGATTTTCAATAATATCAAGTGCTTTACCACTAAGTGAATAATACATCTCTTCATATGTGTCCCCCTCGTCATGCTGCTCTGGGTTCAAACTGACTAGTTGAGCTTGAGTTGACTCAAACTGGCTAAATGCTGATTTTAATTTCTCTAGCCGTAATTTTAGTTCGGAAAGTGACAGATTTTCCCTTGTGGTTTTACTTAAATATGAACGGAATTTATTTAATGTGGATTTGAAACCACCCCGCTTCTCCACCAACTGCAGAATAAGGGTTTCCCCTTCTGTGTTGTCTTCGTCAGCAAACATTTTTGCGTGTTATGTGCTTTTTATGAAAATTTTGCCCAATTTGTGAAGTTTCTACATCGACCCACTCAAATAGCTGCAGAAAATAAGGAAAAACCAATGAGAAAAATGGAACCGACTGACCTGTATGCGTAATACTGCTTTTTGCTGGGACTGAATCCAATTTTTGCTGGTTATAAGGTTATCCGGTTCGATGTGGCCAATATATGTCCGATGCACAGTCGCTTAGGAACTACGGGCGCCTGATGTAATCGTAAACATTTAGTTCTGATTCTGAGTTACAAAACTATTTTTTAATTTCTGAGGGCATGTCTAATAAAGTTTTAGGTATTTTTTGGAATCCAAAGTTGGATTGTTTTTCTGTGTCTTTACCTAAAAATATTGATATCACTCCTCTCACTAAGAGAAATGTTTTGGCTGTCATTGCGCAAATTTACGATGTTTTGGGACTAGTGTCTCCGATTGTAGTGAATGCAAAAATTTTCATGCAGAAATTATGGCTGTCAAAGTTGGGTTGGGATGATTGTCTCAGCGAAGAGTTGAAATATGAATGGTTGAAATTTGCAAAAAATATTTTAGATTTGTCAGAGCTACAAATTTCACGGTGTTTGATAGATAATTTGGATGATGTGAAGCGAATAGAAATACATGGGTATTCTGATGCCAGTATAAAGGCGTATGGTTGTGCTCTTTATTTGAGAGTAATTTATAATAATGACAGTGTGTCAACTAATTTAATTTGTTCCAAGTCTAAGGTTGCGCCGTTGCGCACAATCAGTGTTCCTCGGCTAGAACTCTGTGGTTGTTTGCTGTTAGCCCAAACTACAAAAAGAATTGTAAATATTTTTAAAGACTCTTTCAGAATTGACTCTGTTAACCTGTGGACAGATTCGAAAGTTTCACTGGCATGGTTGCAGTCACATCCAGGAAGATGGAACATTTTCGTTGCAAATCGTGTTTCCATCATACAAGAAAATAGTTCTAACTGTGTCTGGAGGTATATACCTACGAAGGATAATCCAAGTGATTATGTGTCCAGGGGTCTTTCAGCCCAAGAGTTACTGTTTAACAAACAATGGTGGAATGGTCCTCATCATTTAAGTAATCCAAATTTTAATCTTGATTCCTTTAAAACTAATCTCGTTCTTGAAAATCTTCCAGAACAGAGAAAAACGGTTTTAAGTGCAGTGTCCAAAGTACATTGTGAAAGTCAATTGCATAAAATTTTAGAAAAATATTCAGATTTTTATAGGTTGCAACGTGTTATTGCATTCTGTTTAAGGTTTCGTCATAACTTGAGATGTCCAATAGGTGAAAGAAATTTTGGTTCGCTTAGTGTTGATGAATTACAAGAATCATTGTGGTTCATAATAAAATTTCTTCAACTAAAATATTTTTCTGAAGAAATTGAATGTCTGAGAAATGATAAAATAATTAAAAATAAAAAGCTACGTTGCTTAAATCCTTTTTTGGACAAAAAAGGCCTAATGCGTGTTGGCGGGAGATTATCAAATGCTAATATTCCATTCTCCCAAAAACATCCATTACTGTTGCGGTCAAAATGTCATGTTGTCAATATAATGCTGCGAAAAGAACATTTGAGATTATACCATGCAGGTGCACAAACAGTATTAACCAATTTTAGATTAAGATACTGGCCTATTGACGGGCTTAGGTCAGTCAAACGAATTATTCATAATTGTAAAACATGTTTTCGCTTTACTGCAAAGTGCGCTGAACAAATGATGGGTAACTTACCTAGGGACAGAGTTTCGATCTCGAGGCCTTTCCAAAGAGTGGGTGTTGATTTTGGTGGGTTTTATTTACTTAAAACTTCTAATTTACGCAGAGCTCCAAAAATCAAGGCATACATTGCCATCTTTGTTTGCATGGCAACAAAATGCGTGCACATTGAACTTGTGACAGGATTGTCAACCGAGCATTTTTTGCTTGCTCTTAAGAGATTTATAGGTAGGCGAGGTAATCCATCTGTGATTTACTCTGACAATGCCACAAACTTTTTAGGCTCCAGTAACCAGTTGAAGGAACTTCATGAATTTTTTAAGAGTAAGGAAAATGTTCATTCCATTGAAAATTTCCTCGCGCAAAATGAAACCCAGTGGAAATTTATACCTCCACGGTCACCTCATTGGGGGGGCATATGGGAGGCTGCGATTAAGAGTGCCAAGTACCATATCAAACGAACTATTGGTGACACAGTATTGAACTTTGAAGAGTTTAGCACTGTACTCACTTCTATCGAGAGCATCTTAAATTCAAGACCCTTGAGTGTTTTGTCTAATGATTCGTCTGATTTGAATCCATTAACGCCAGGTCATTTCTTGATTGGCGATAGCTTGGCTGCATATCCAGATAAAAATTTACTTGAAGTTTCCAATAATCGTTTATCTATGTATGAGAAATGTGTGAAAATCAAGCAACAGTTTTGGAAAAGGTGGTCTGTGGAGTACTTAAATAGGCTGCAGCATCGACCCAAGTGGTGCAACCCTTCACAGAATTTGAAAATCAATCAGGTGGTATTGGTCAAAGAGGACAATTTACCACCTCTCAAATGGTCTTTGGCACGTATCAGTGAGATACCTCACAGCCCAGACGGCAAAGTGAGGTTAGTTAAAATTAAAACCCAAGATGGAATTTTCTATAGGTCCATTACAAAATTATGTCCTTTACCTGATGATAAACCTATAACCGATTGTGACGATTCTTAATGTAATTATTGATTACTGATAATATTATTATATTTTATAGCTTAGGTTAAGGAGTTATTTGTTGATAGTTTATAATAAGTGCTTAGTAAAAAGTGTGAATAGTGCTTTTCTCAGTGCGTTCATTTGATTTTTTGTTGGAATTTTCATCAGAAAATGCCCAAGGCGGGAGTATGTTGGATTTTCTAATAATTATTCCTGATTTTGATATTATTATTTATATTATGGTGCAATCTATCCTTATTGTATTGGTTACAAGTATTGGTGCAATATCAATTCTCCCAAAACATAAAAAAACCCACAAGAAGGAACAAGTTTTTTAATATGCTTCTTCCCCCCAAATTCCAATAATGGACTCGTCCACACCTAGATATTTTAAGGGAAGCGCCATTTCTGTATAAATTCCTAGGGTAGTCGTGAGTTGGCTATCGCATAAATAGGTACTGTGCGGCGTCGCGAAGTCGCGTCCAAATTTTAATTAATTAGCAAGAAATTGCTATTGCACAAAATACAGACAATAAATAAAAAATGTAACTTTGTTTATTGCCGATTGTCATCGTAATGTTTTGAAAAGTTAATACAGTCCACTTTTATTAAGAACAACCCGGTGTTTCGTAATTATTTTCTATTACATAACCTCTCGGGTAAAAATGAGCTATTGAAGCTTTTATGTGTTAACACAGGGATTGTAGTCCTTTGAAAACTCTTTGGTTTTTGGTTGAAATGATTTTTTTGTACCATTTTTGAATTCTTCAAAAAAAAATATGCCAATTGACTATTTTGAAATTTTTCAAAACTACAGGAACAGGGAAGGTCAAAAATAAGCCCCTGTTCAGTCGTCGTTAGATGACACTGTACATCTCGCAGTCTTCTTTTACTTGTGTATATTTTGGAGCAGAATTGCAGAAATATCCAACAACTGGTAAGTAATTTATTTTGAGAGCTTGAAATGAAAGTCTTAGGTACAATCAATAGGAATTATTGTGAAATGACTTGAAATTGTAATATTTTTCATATAACTTTGCGTTGGGGGATGGCAGGAGAGTTAGGGACCACTCCAGCTGCCGACAAGATGTACTTTCCCATTCTTTAGGATCACAGGAATACGAATTTGAGCATTTTTGTCGGTCCTCACATTTTGCATACTCATAACTGTCTAACTCCCGGTCTAATTAAACTTGAAAGACTTATTGAGATCTTTTAATTTGCAAATGCACATAAAACGAAAATCGGCTAAATAATGCAAATAATAAACGATGTGACTAGAATCCCGACTAGGAATCCACATTGAGTCCCGAATGACGTCATCAGTAGTTTTGTTGGGACCAGGGCCGTAGCTAGAGTCAAATGTGTGATAGGGCATGACAAATTTGACAATTTTTCAATAAATAACATCCCTGGCAAGTAAACAAAATGGCGCTGATTCTCGTGCCGCGTTGGACCATTCGCACCAAGAATAATACACACAAATAGTGAAATCCATTGGTAAGTTCAGTGCACACTGAGTGCATTCGTGTCCTACTAGCATGACATAAAAGAAAGTGACAGAAATACATGTATTTTGCACTAATTTCACCAATGGCGGTCTTCGCCATAACTACTACTACTAGTACAGGATAGCTTATCATCATAAGGCCTGCGTATATCAAATCTCAAGCCCCCCACCACGCCAAAGAACCAGTGATTACGTAGGCAGCGTGTCGTTTCTCGCCTTGACGTAGGGTGTTTTCACCACAGATTATGATACTATGGCAACATTTTTCATCATGAATGTATATTCTAAACTACGACTCTACGACCGCTGGCGAAAACAGTTGACGACGTAGTTGATGATTAGTGTTACACCATATGGACGCAATTTCCACAGATGAGGCCGATAAGTAATCCTGTGTAGTAGTGTGTATTATCGTATTATCCTTGCATTTGCACTCTTTCGAAACGAAAAACTTCCTCTGTGTAAACGTCAAACATTGTTGCATACATTCACTGGCGCCGACTACATGGGGGCATCGGGGCAGGTGCACCCATGAGCAACCTCTCATGGGGATTGCGAAAGTACAAGTACAAGTGTTTAATGGTCATTCCAACGGTGGTTCAGCTATAAGTAAGTATTTGGCTTACTTTTTACTTACTTTTTGATTTTGTTTTTCTTCTACTTGTATCTATTTTTCGGGTGTACAGTGTGTCCCATTTTGATTGTACATAAGGGATATCTCAGTTGCTATTGGAGTTAGATGGATGCAGTTTTCGCTCCGGTTTTCGGAAACTTTAGCTACTTTTCTGTCAAACGAAAGATGCCGTCAACAAAATTGTCCTCGCCCTTCTCGTTCTTCAGATACAAGGTGCTTTTAAAAATGTTACATTTTGGGACACCCTTTGTATCTCGGCTTTCTCGTAAGTGATTGAAAACGTGACAACGGGTTCCTATAGATATTTTTACGTAGATTCCAGAAGCGTTGTCAGTTTTTCTCTAAAAGCAATTGTTTTTAAATTATAAACCTAAACATAGGTACATTATTTCAAATGAGGCACCCTATATATTATAAACTCATTGAATAGTTTTGCTTTTGCTGATTTCAATGATATAAAATTCGGTAGCATTACCTTTAACAGTTTTCGAGCAAAAAAAATTTATCTGTTTTTGTCATGAGAAACAGTGTTGCAGTGTTTCACTTTCTCATTTTCCTTAAGGTGCAAAATCCTTTTCTGAAACTTTGTTCCTTATGACAAAAACAAACAGGATGGAGATATACCTATCGAACTTTATACCATTGAAATCAGCAGAAGCAGAGCTATTCAATGAGCCATTAATACAGGGTGTCTCATCTGAAAAAACGTATGTTTGGTTCACTATTCAAAAACTGTCACTTCTAGAGAAAAACTGACTTCGCCACTGGAATCTATGTAGAAAGATCTATAAGAACTCGTCCCCTTTTCGATCACTTATGAGAGAACCGAGATACAAGAGGTGTCTCAAAATGCAACTTTTTCAAAAACACCTTGTATCTGAAAAATGGAAAGGGCGATGTAGCCAACGTTCGCGAAAACCGTATCCTTCTCTAACTCCAATAGCAACTAAGATGTCCCTTATACATGCGTATAGGGTATTTGATTATATTTGGACCCATACCTACAGCCTTTACTATTTGAGATAGAAAAAAAATTTAAATACAAAACTTCACAGTTTTTTTCTATATTTTCTTTTAATGGTATCAGAAAAAAACAAAATCGCATCGAAAAATGGGGATATGTAGGCAACTTCGACTTTTCTCGATGGGACACCCTGTATATTATGCGATCAAATGAAAGATCTTCTCTTCCTGATTCCAAATATATATGCATTGATTACATTCGGGTGAGCTGATTTTGATATATCTTAGCTTATATTATAAATTAAATTCAAAGAAATTTTATAAAGATTTAAATGTCTTGACATCCTTATGAAATTTCTTTGCAAATTATTTATAATTTAAGCTAAAATAATAATGTCAAAAACAGCTCACTCAAATGTGATCAATAAATATATATTTGAAATCAGAAAGAAAAGATCTTTCATTTTATCGCAAAATATTGTCAACTAGCTGCTTGGGAAAGGAGGACCCGGTATTCAACCTTATTAATTTAATTGCCGATTCGATCGAATGTTTATTGCAATTCAGCAATAAATTAATATAAATTGCGCTGCAAGCCGCAGCAAAGGTAGACTTAAACCAGTGCAAGTACCTCTCGTTGGAAAAGCCCCTCTGGAATTAAGTCTCCCCAGTGCAAGTACCTCTCGTTGGGAACACCCCTCTGGGTATCTTCAGCCTTATCGTTGTCCAGTGCAATTACCTCTCGTTGGGAACGCCCCTCTGGACAAGGCATAAGGGTGACGATAAACTTATCTACAGTCCCCCAAGCAGCATTGACGTGTGGCCCCCTATAAGGACCCCAGTGTACGAAGGGTCATGTATCTTATAGGATTAGCATACATGTAAGGTTATATTTGGGAAAATATACAGCATATATTTTTATATAACCTGAGCGAGTTTCTCTCCATCAACCCCCAAAGCTACAAACCCCCCATGTCACCTCCGTAAAGCGGGTAGTTGTGACATATTTGGTGGAGGTGCCGTCTCGAACCCGACGCCCAGAACCGACGCCGTAAGGCGCCTTTGAAGCAAGCCAACACCCAAACACGTCACCAGGCGGTACGTCGACAAGAGAAATTCACGACAGCGTGGCGAAGGTGGAGAAGATACACGTAGATGTGAAAACTCGTAGATTTAAAAACTGTGACACATAGTTGGTACCGTCGCCATTGTGGCAAGAATAGATGCCAGACAAAACCAAATATAATTTGAGCAGTGGAAAATATACAGAAAAGACAAGGGAAAGATAAAGGGCGTTTTGATGAAAGACATAGAGAATTGGACTTTGAAGCTGGAGACAAAGTTAAAGTGTTTTCCCAATCAGAAAGGTTGGAAGAAGTGAAAAGTTACTCCTAAGATGGTTTGGACCATACAAAGTAATTAGAAAAATGGGAGAAGTGAATTACGAGGTACAAAAGATTGGAAGCAGAAAAAAGGATACGGTCCACGTGAGTAGGATGTTACCCTACTACGATCCATGGACAGAAGCTGCGCCTATTGAAGAAAGGGCAGATGAGACAGATATAACTGAAAACGCAGAATCTGAAGTTGATGAGGATGAAGGAGACGAAGAAAAAATTGAAGAAGAAATTGGAATCAGTGAAGCAGAAAACGAGGAAGAAGAAGACTGATTGTACAGATAAAACATAAGCAAAAAACTATAGAGTAGGAAAATAGAAATAGGATAGAAAAAATAGGGTAAAACATTAGCTAGGGAGTATAAGATAATCACCAGAGGAAAAATGGAGAGGAACGGTAGCTCAAGATGAAAACAAATCCTAACAAATTTTACCTTTGTTTACATGATTTTGGTGGTGTACATAGGTGCACACCAAGGGAACGAAGTGGAAGTTTCCGCAGGAGCCTCATGGAAGCTACTGCCGGAAACCATATCATATGGAGGATCCATACCCCTGACATATAGCGTATCATGGCAAGACGAAGTGCAAGAAAAACAAACGACAATGGAATGCCTAGATAAAGGAAAAATAAAGTGCAAGGTAATGAAGCAGATGGAGGAAATAGCCAAGGCAGTGGACAAAGAGATAAGCAGCCTAAATAACGATGGGATCACTACTCGCCTGAAAAAATCAAAGAAGACAAAGAGAGCAATCTCCCTGTCATTCATAGCGGACGGACTTAACTGGTGCTGCGGGGTGGCCACCCAACAGAAACTAGACTCTTTAGTCATGGACACAGATTCCTTAAGATCAAGACTGGACTCAGTAACGCAAGGGCTTGAATCAGCGATTAAAATAATAGGAGAACAATCATCTTACATGAAACAATCCCAAGAAGAAACAGCAGCGGCTCTAAAAACAACCGAAACGAAAATAAAAAACCTGGAGAATTTTGTAGAAACGGTGGGCAATGAGTTTTTAAAAGAAGAGGCAACACAGCGTAACCTAATATACTTGATCTTAAAAAATAACATAGATCTGGCAAGAAAGGTAGTGACAGTTACCAGAACCATGAAGAGACAAAGTATCATAGATTCTTGTAAACACCACCACATACCAATGGCGGTTGTAACTCCCCAAATACTTGAGGAAGATTTGAAACACCTGAACACCGAGCTCAAAAACAGGGAACACGAACTGGCAATCCAAACGCAGGAAATTTCTAAGTACTATGAGCTCCCAATTTGTGACTGCAGTTTCACAGACAACAAACTAGTAATTCATATAAAAGTTCCTACAAACGAGAAGAACCGTCAATGGCAACTATTTGAATTACAGACGTACCCTTTTTCATGGCAGGGTCAGACATGTATCATCGAACACAACACACTCTATATGGCGGTTGCTGGAGGTAATGACTACCATGAGAGCAAAACCACAAGACAGATAACAGGAACGGGTCTTCATCTATGTAACCCGTATGAAAATAAGCTATGCTACCTGCCAAGGTTTTCAGGCGACACACTCCAGGGCCCGTCATGTGCCACAAAATTATTTCAAGGCACTATAGTGGAAGACCTGACCACCCATTGCCCTATGAGGTGTCACAAATCAACCCTCCTGGTTATCACGGAAATAGGAGACGACCAATTTATTATAACCCACCCCCAGGGAGATATAAAAGTAGATTGCCCAAAGAAGTCCACAGTCCTAGAGAAAAACGGTACAGCACAACCAGGGGCAATCAAAGTCCTCATGCCATGCCAGTGTAACCTAAAAATAAATGATAAAATAATAATACCAAAGAGATTTCCCTGCAAGGAAGTCGATACACAGCTATACATTACTCACGTGATCCCTGCAGCTTGGACAAACCTAAAATCATTCGTGCTCAACCCTTTGACTACATCTACGCCAGTAAAGTTCAACAATATACACGAATGTATAAACCATAACTGGTCGCTGACGATCCCACATCGAAACCTAACATCAAATAAAGCACTATTAGAAAACATTGAAAGAAAACTAAAATATGGACAAGCATCTGCCAGAACTTACCATTGGACGACAGAAAGTCACAGTATAATGACGATATGGAACACAGTTTTAACAGTAATATTGATATATGTTTTATGGAGAAGACCTCAACCATTAATCCTTGCACTCTTCAACCCTTGTACAGGCCAAGACTCGGGCAGCCAACACCCACCAGAACACGATATAATATTCTATACTACATGCGGTTTGTTTGTACTATTCCTCATGTACTTATTGGGAAAAGGGTTTATGTACCTACAAAATAAAGCTAAAAAAGAAAGTTTGCCACATAAACCAGAAAGAAACGATACGGGCGTGGAAAACCACGAATACCTATTGCGAATTACAGGCCGTAGACCTGACGGAACGCTGACATGCACTTTTCATAAAAGTAAGTGCGATCGGAGCGCACCTTTGAATGACGCTACAGAAATACGTAATGATTAGAAACAAAACACCAGAGGTGGACTTAGTGGAACTTTGATTAGAATAATAAATATTCTCTGAAAGCGAGGGAACAAAAAGAGAGAAAAAAAAACACTTTTTCTTACAACTCTATGTATTACTAAAAATAAATTATGACCAGCGGTCGCCTAGCTCGCACCACGGCGCAAATCAAGCAAATGGCTCCACAAAGGGACCCATAAAAAAGGGTACGTTGGATCCCTGGCACGGGGGGTGGCCACTCTCCAACCACCCTCACGTACATTACTACATAATTCTGGAAGAAGACGAATATATATATAGATATTTAAATAGAGAAAAAACAATAGAACTACTTACTAAGCCAATATTGGGGCACTCCTGCCGCACAATTCTCCTGACAGCCCTAAGTTTGGAGCGGGCTACAAGGAAAAACACATGAATACACTAAAACAAACTATACTTCTTCTGAACTTACCTGGAGGGGTCATTTTTAACAATTGGGCGAATTAAACTGATGGGCCAAATGTGGGTCATAATTATTAAACTATGTAATTATAGGAATAAGCAATTTTTTTTTTTTAAAAATATTATTTTATTTTTTGCATGTATATACAAAACCACCAACCAGGGACGGACTACAAAACAAATTCGAGGGAAGACATTGTAATAGAAGGACCTAGCTCTGGACTGAGCAGGGGCTAGGAACTTCAAACCAGAAGAAACAAATGGATATGGACCAAAAGTAGACAGACCACAGTACCATTTCCACCACACTCACAAAAGAGATGATCAAGGATTACTTGGGCAGTGGGACCGCGCAAACCCACGACCCAGATGACCAAATCACCAGGAAGTACTTGAAGCCAGAACCAATAATCCACTTGAAAGACAGAATACAGCACAATGAACAAGAAAAAAGCATAACAAACCAGGAAGCGACACTTAGACCGTGGGGCCGTTAACACCCCACGATCTAGATGACCCACCAAGAAGTATTTGGAACCAGAACAGACCCACAACACAGAAAACAGGACCGGACCAAAAGAGAAAAACCCGAGGAAAAACCCATGGCTGAAACGGTGAAGTTGATGAAATTTCTTAGTTGCAAGATATTTTGGATTATATAATTGTTAAGCATCAGGGATATTTTATAATTAGGCTATTATTGTAAAGAAGGGATATTTTTAGGATAAGGATATTATTGTATTTTTTGACACTATTATGGTATTTGTATATAATTTGTTGTAAATGTCTCTTCCAAGCATTGGGGTCCAATGCTTCATGGAGGGGGGGCATATGTCAACTAGCTGCTTGGGAAAGGAGGACCCGGTATTCAACCTTATTAATTTAATTGCCGATTCGATCGAATGTTTATTGCAATTCAGCAATAAATTAATATAAATTGCGCTGCAAGCCGCAGCAAAGGTAGACTTAAACCAGTGCAAGTACCTCTCGTTGGAAAAGCCCCTCTGGAATTAAGTCTCCCCAGTGCAAGTACCTCTCGTTGGGAACGCCCCTCTGGGTATCTTCAGCCTTATCGTTGTCCAGTGCAATTACCTCTCGTTGGGAACGCCCCTCTGGACAAGGCATAAGGGTGACGATAAACTTATCTACAGTCCCCCAAGCAGCATTGACGTGTGGCCCCCTATAAGGACCCCAGTGTACGAAGGGTCATGTATCTTATAGGATTAGCATACATGTAAGGTTATATTTGGGAAAATATACAGCATATATTTTTATATAACCTGAGCGAGTTTCTCTCCATCAACCCCCAAAGCTACAAACCCCCCATGTCACCTCCGTAAAGCGGGTAGTTGTGACAATATACAGGGTGTTCCATTAAAAAAAGTTGAAGCTGTCTACGTTTCTCCATTTTCCGATGCGATTTTGTTTTTTCTGATACCGTTCGAAGAAAATATAGAAAAAAACTGTCAAGTTTTGTATTTAAATTTTTTTTCTAACTTAAATAGTGAAGGCTGTAGGTATGGGTCCAAATATAATCAAATACCCTGTACAACCAAAATGGGATACTGTGTTTATACAGGGTGTCCCCGTTCAAGTGGTCAAAAATGCTACGGTATATAGAGGAACCATGGAGAACTAATTTGAGATAGGACACCGTTTTTTTTTTTTTTTTTTGGGTGGTTCCATTAGGTAGAAAATGGGGGTGCATTATACAAATTTTTAAATATCATTCCCACATCAATAATCCCTAGAAATTTGAACAGCCTAGCATTAGCCCTTCAGATGATGAAAGGGAGTTGTTTAAATTTCAACACCCTGTATTTTGGAAACGGCGCAATCCTGACTATCTGTGTCCTATTAGTTCTCTATGGCAAAATTAGCATTTTTGACCAGTTGAACGGGGACACCCTGTATAAATAATAATAAATACATTATTGAATGTTTGTTTAAAATTTATACTACCTATCCAGACATACGAATACAAAAATTGGGCGAGGGTTGCTTTAGTGCTGCCCGAATTTAGCAATCGGGAACACTATAAAATAGACGTTTTTGAGCGTGGCCTGGCATCCGGAAAAAAATTTTCGCCCACCCCTTCCCCTTATAAACAAAAAAAAGTCATTTATTATTATCCTGCACCCATGAGGACTTTCAAAAGTCGGCGCCGCTGCATACATTTAGGAGTTTTCGGAAACACCCTCGCACTAACTGGATTTCAGGCCTTCTCTTTCATTATCTACTCTCAAATTTCCCAGAGAAACTTTAACGCATGTTGCGTTTTAAAGGTAGGGCATGATCATTTGAAAGGTAGGGCATTGCCCCCCCTGGCTACGGCCCTGGTTGGGACTAGTGTTCTGCACCGATTCGGGAATCTCGGGGCCTGCTTAGGACACATGTTTTGAAATTATAATATAGATAGCATCAGTGGTATAGCCATAAATCATTATGTAATTTTGTTGATACCTATGCATATACACTATTATACAGGGTGACCAACGAGATTTCACCCAGGTGATAACTTTGGAACGCGTCATTAAATGTTCCACTTTGTAATTTTTTATCATTTTATTCAAAAAAGCGTTAGAAAATAGGTATGGCATTGCCGATTTTGTGATTAAATTTTCTAACGAAAAAATTCTATACCTGATATACCAGGATACATTTAAGATTTTGAAGTTGAGTTGCAGTCACCACTCGACCAAAACTGAACCGAAAGTAGTGAAATTAGATGACACAAATAGAAGCGGAAAAAAAAAATTACCCAGATTCTCAAAATTTGAATTACATTAGATGACGCGTTCCAAAGTTATCACCAAAGTCTTATCATCTGGTAGGTAGAAAATCAGAAATGTATTCGTAAGTATGCCTTCAATTTCTGAGGCTCAAGCTGTTACTATTTCTTTTGAATCTGAAGGTTGGAAATTGGCAAAAAAGTTTAGTATTTATACTGATTTGGAAAACTTCATCAATTAATATGTGATGTAAACTACCCTATTTTCTGTTAACAAGTGTTTTTGAAATAAAATTTCCCCCTATGGAAATATAATATTGTTTTATTTATTTGAATTGAATACATAATATGATTTTACCTAATGAAAGAATAATTGTGATTCTCTTTATAATTTAGGGACCATAATGCGAGTCCCGATTCGGGACCTGTATCCAGTTCCGACAAAACTATTGATAACGTCATTTATTGACGTTATTCGGGACTCGACGTGGATCCCGAGTCGAGACTCTAGTCACAGCGAATAATAAAACTAAAGAAGCTTGGTCAATTGTAAATGACCTAAGAGGTAAGAACAGTGTGAAACCCCATGTCTCGGACCTTGACTTGAATATCCTGAATAAATATTATTGTTTTATTGCAAATAAATTAACTGAGTATCTTCATTCCAACATCGACCCTCCTGAAAACCTAAAGGATTTAGTTGTAAATGAGACATTTGATTTTAGGAATACAAACACACTAGAATTAAGATATACTTTTACCGAAATAAAAAATAAAAATAGCTCTGGAATAGATGAAATCTCCATAAAAAAATTTCAAAACCTTAATAACCATGTTCTAGATATTTTGGCTCATGCAATTAATCAAAGCTTCTCTTCTAGAATTTTGCCTCAAAACAGCTGTAGTTATCCCACCAAACAAAGCAGGGAGTTATGATGACCCCGCTAATTTCCGCCCTATTGCCTTGTTGCCAACCTTATTCAAAATCATTGAAAACATTATAAAAAAACAAATACTAGAGTTTATTGAAACCTAAAACTAATAATATAATAAACAGTAGCCAATTTGGTTTTCAGAAGTCCCTTAGCACTAACAACACAATATTGCCATTTTTGGAAAGAAGTGTTTTTCAATATAAATGACAAAGAATGCACCACCACAGCGATTTTCTGCGACTTTACAGAGGCATTTGATTGCGTTAACCATAAGCTGCTGAAAAATAAACTTAGTGTATATGGGTTTTAGAGACATTTCTTCACTCTACTTTGAATTATATATTACTGGATGTAAACAAATGGTTAGAAATGGAGATTCTAAGTCAGAGTTACAAGAACTTAGTCATGGAGAAACACAAGGCTCTGTGTTAGAGCCTATCCTTTTTATTTTATATATCAATGATTTATCTAATATTCAAATTCAAGCTCACTTAACTATTTTTGCTAATAATGCAACATTAAAGTAGAGCAATACTAATCAAGGCCAACTAAAAACCATCATTTTGGAAGATATTCTCAAGGTGAAGGACTGGAGTGATGTCAATTGCCTATCATTCAACATAGAAAAAACAAAAATATTAAGTTTCAGATTTTCAATTTCTGATATAGCATTGCAGGACAGATGTATAAAATGTAATAACCGCACGAAGTTTTTGGGTCTACATATAGATAATAATCTAAAATTTGACATTCATATTTCAAATTTAAATAAAAGGCTGTCATCTAGGTATTTCACAGTTCTGCAGACTTATAACGGACTTGGCAGTAAGATGGCAAGAACAGTATATACTTTGCTTTAATAGAGTCTCACTTGAGATATAGCATTGCATTTTGGGGTTATTGCAGCAGACAGTTGTTTGGCTCAGTCTTTGCTTTGCAGAAACAAGCTCTTAGGTTTGTTTATGGGGCCAAGCTTCAAGATCATTGTGGACCACTTTTTAAAAAACAACAAATTTTGACAGTTGTCTGCATTTTTATCCTAGAAACTGTTGGTTTAATCTTTAAGAAATATAAAAATTCAACTTTTTGCACTACCTATCCCACATTTCACTCAAACTAAACAGTCATACATACCACATGACAGTGTTAAAATGTACAACAAACTCCCCAATTACTGCAAACTTAGTGAAGATCATGGAAGGTTTCAAACTTAGATTATTTTGTCTTTTCTCTACTTGGAAATTGTATATATTTAATATCTAAACAACTGCAGGAACACAAACTATCAGCTGTGAACTTGGAACTCAAACAGAACTGACGGAGGAAGCCTTGGAAGAAGTGATGTACTCAAATGCATTAAAAACAATTCACCTAGATAAAGGCACCCAAACTTCCAGTGAAATACAAGCGGAAGACCCAAATAACCAAACACTAGAAAGTGATCAAAAGACGTCACAAAAACCACAGGCGTTTTTGATTACAAATTCTGAAATGAAGGGATTGGTCGGAATATTTAAAGCATGCACCAGGAAAAGCTATGACATAAGCTATCGTTATTTACACAGAGCAACTATAAATGACCTTTTAGCCATGCTGAATCATATGCGAACAAGATAAGGGTAAATGATTTACTAATAATTTTCACTGGTAATGAGGATGCATGTAGAAATACTTCACTTAACAAGGATTTTAGGAAACTGGCAAGTTCACGAGGAAAAGTTTTTGTAGCTGGGTGTCCCTTTTCCACAAACAGACCTGTTTTGAATAAATTCATACAAAAAACAAACTTCAATCTAGAAGAATCTTTAAGAAACACACCCATAACATATATCAGCACAAGCTTGATGCAACAACAAAAAATGACCACAAAAATCTGCTGGGAGTACCAGGGTTTAGTAAAATTGATTAATTACCTCTTGGTCAAAATAAACAAAGTGCCAGGAAACACCGGCATTAGAAAAAAAACTACCCAACTTATTCAGCGTCAACAAAACCCGCATTTGCACGACAACGTACAGAATATTGCTGCGCAAGATTTCAGCTACATAAACGAAAACGAGCAGTTTACAAACCGCCTAAATAAATTACGCGAAAACTCTCCTATCAAACAAAAGATAGTAATACATCGAAATATAAAACTAGCAAGTGCTAAACCTCAAACTAATCTTAGCCCAATTAAAGACATCAAAAATACTGTCATACGGAAAACATCAGCTGATTCTGGGGAGGCAGAAGCATGGGACAGTTCAGCAGGAAAACTAGGAAAGCACAACATTTTAAGAAAAAGTGTGATTGGCGCTAGTGATCATAGGTGTAAAAAGGCCTCTAGTTGTGCTCGTGGCAGTCAGAATTGTGATGACTTTGATAAATCATGTAGTATTGCATCAGTGGGTAATCTGAAATCTATCCACGACTATTACCAAAATGTAATAAGTCCTGAGTTTTTTCGGAAACTCAAAATAATTCGCAGTCCAAGGTAGTGTTTTCCTGTGATGGCCAAGGAATACGCATCTGCCAACTGAATGCTCGAAGCATACGCAATAAAAACTTGCAACTAGAAGCTCTTCTAGATGAAATAAAACCTAGTATAGTGGGCATATGTGAGCATTGGCTATCGGAGGAGGAAATCCAGCAGTATAGCATTGATAACTATTGCCTGGTGGGTTCGTTTTGCCGTGGCTCTAGCAGAGGCGGAGGAGTTGCAATTTTTGCACAAAAAAATGTAAAAACTAAACGGGTATCACTTAAAATACCTTCTACAGAGCACGTGTTTGAGTATACAGCTTGCGAGTTACAAGTTAACAATAAAAAAAACCATTTTTCTATCAATTTACCACCCCCCTGATAGAGCCACTAGTGATACCGAGCTATTTTTTGGCCAACTTAATTTAGTTTTACACTGTTTGACAGAGAGATATCAGATTGTATTTGTTGGGGGCGACTTCAATATTAATTGTAGCGAAAGTCAAAATAATAAAAACAAAAACTTACTTCTGGATACTTTTTTGAGTTATGGATTGAAGCCAACTAGCCTCGAACCAACCAGACCATCCTCGGACACTCTATTGGACTTTATATTTACAAATTATGAATGTAATAATAATTTGCTCTTAAAAACAGGGTTTTCAGACCACTTAATGATATCTGTCGATATAGAGGACTTGTTGAGTCAAAAAACTCACCAAAAAAAAACTATAAAACGAATATTCTCAACAGAAAATCAAAAATCCTTTTATGAGAACCTGAGTATGGAGGATTGGTCCGAGGTGTATAATGCCAATGAGGTTGATGAAAAATTTAACAAATTTCATGGTATTGTTTTGTCAGCCTATAATAAGGAATTCCCTGAAAGATTATTTAAACTAAAAAATAACTCAAGGGGCTGGGTTACAACAGAAATTAAAAACATGTCATACAAAGTTAAAAATTTGCATTGGTTGTTTCAAAGAACTAAAAACAAGAATGTACAAGACAAATATGTTCAGTTAAAGCGGAAATACAAAGAGTTATTAGAAAAAACCAAACTAGACTACAATTCAAACTTCATAAAAAAATCATCAAACCTAAGTAGAGCTGCCTGGTCAATAATAAACAAAAAGAACGGGAAAAACTCTAGTAACTACTCTGATGTGCAACCAATTATTCTCAATGACACTGTTGTAACAAACCCACAAACTCTTTGTGATATGTATAATAACTACTTTTTGACCTCAGTAAATGGCATTGGTGATGAGTTGGCAAAGAACATTGAGAACAAGAGCCTATCCAAGACAAGTACGTCGTTCTTTCTTGAACCAACCTCATATAAGGAGGTTTATCAAGTACTTCTCCAGGTTACCAAAAAGCGTTCAAGTGGCTCCGACAACATTCCGTGTCATATAATACGCAATGTTGCTGATATTTTGTGCTTTCCTTTGGAAAATATTATTAATATGTCATTTCTCAAAGGCCAATTTCCAAAAATATTAAAAATCGCTAAAATTATCCCCATTTACAAGAAAGGAGAAAAAAGTGAAGTTAGTAATTACCGGCCAGTCTCAAACCTGTCAGTGTTTTCTAAGGTTTTTGAAAAAATCATGTACACTAGGTTGACATCATACTTCACAAAAAATAACTTATTCTCTTCTTCTCAGCATGGGTTTCTAAAGGGGAAGTCTACTGAAACAGCCTTGTTTGAATCAATCAATGCAATATACAGGTACCTAGATCAAAAACATCACACAGCAGGAATATACTACGATCTTTCCAAAGCTTTTGATCTAGTTAACACACCTTTGCTTGCTGAGAAACTGGAGAATTATGGGATCAGAGGACCCGCTCTGGAGTGGATTATTTCTTACATGACAGATCGGCAGCAGTTTGTACAAATATCAGGGGGGGATGGTCAGATTGTTAACCAACAATTTAGATCAGCTACCCAGAGCATAAAATATGGCGTCCCTCAGGGCGGAATCCTTTCTCCCTTGCTCTTTCTTATTTTCTGTAACAGTCTTTCTGACATGTTTGATGAGGTCCATAAACTACATCAGTTCGCTGATGATACAAGCTCAACCGAACATCACAAAAATCACTTCGATATGGTTGCTAGTCTAAATCTAACATCTTCAAAAATATCAGATTGGTGCACTTGTAATGGTCTCCTCTTAAACCCTCAAAAGTCTGTAGTTGTTGATTTTAAGAACGTAAGATCGCAAAATAATGACCATCCACCATCCGTAGTACTACTCAATGACAAATACATTCCAAATAAAAAAAGTACCAAATTTCTAGGAGTCCACATTGACTCATCTCTTACCTGGGAGAGTCACATAGAAAGTCTTGCTAAAAGACTAGCGACATCATGTTTTGCTGTAAAAAACTTGAAACAAGAATTAGATGCAAAAACAACCTTATTGTACATCCATTCACATGTAATGAGTCGCATCAGCTATGGAATCATCATTTGGGGATCAACATCTAAAATTGAAAGACTGTTTTTACTCCAGAAGCGCTTGATACGTGTCTTGGATAGAGCTAAATGGAATGAACATGCTGTCCCAATCTTTAGAAAATACGAACTGATGACCATGTATTCTTTATACTTTTATAGGGTATTGTTGTTTGTTAGAAAACATCAAAGTTATTTTAAAACCAATAGTGAAATTAACAAGGGAATCAAAACCAGATTTTCTCAAAAGTTAACAATCCCTATTCACAAAACATCATTATTTCAGTCATCTCCACTTTATATGGCTACAAAAGCATACAATTATCTTCCTGCAGATGTAAGAAACATCCAAGGTTTTAATAGTTTTAAGAATAGGATTAAAGCTGTGCTTATGGATAATCCTCTTTACAACCACAATCAATTTTTTAATGTAAACTTTTAAATATCATTTTGTGTATTGTAATGTTGGTTCATGTGATTTTGAATATTTTGTTATTTGTTGCTCTGCGTGAAATGCTATGTAGTACTGTGTAATTTGTTAAAAAAAATCAATTTATTGTAACGACAAATGTACTTAATGTGCATATCTTTATAAATCTGACATTTTATTCAAATTTATTTAATATTTATAGTAATAGCTTTAATGTTTATACTAGTGTAATCGACACATCCAATATACCAATGTATCAGATGGACTAAGGATTGAATAAATAAATAAATAAATAAATAAATGTCTTCTATTGTGTTATTGTTGACTATGTTATTTTCATTTGTTTTTTGTATTATAACTATCACCAAAGAATTTTAACTATTTTAGGTATTTTATAATTAATAATTATTTTATAAGTTATATACACTTCCTAGTACAAGCTAAGCATTTGACATTTAAGTATAGGGACATAAAGCTTCCGTATTTTTTGCTCGGTATCCATATCGGTATCGTACTGCGCATGTGCAGAAGCGATACGGAGGCCGAGATACCGTACGTACAACGTAACGTTACGGCCTTCTCACGATATCCGTATCGGTAACGTATCTTGACATTCCTGACACATGTGCCAAATTTTAAATGAATATAACCTCACTTTTTTTCCGGGTTGATTTAATTTGTTTAGTTTATACTTTCTTCAGTTTCTTGTGCTTCTCTATCGCAAAAAAAATAACAATTTTAAGGTTAGATATAAAAACGCCGGAGTTTTGAGACAAAAATTTCTAGATTATGAGATGCGTTTACGTTTACCGGAACAGGGAGCGCTTTAACAGCCTTTTCGCTTGTCAACGTATCTAGTTGCGTTACGGATACCGATACCGATACCGGCGAATTATTTCAAGTAGCTTTATGTCCCTATTGTAACATTTACCTTTCACTATTTTTGCTATTGCTTTGTTTATAAAAATCCTGTATTTTTTGACAATAAAGCCTATTGAATTGAATTGAATTAAACAGGTCCAGTCCTTGGTCCGGTCTGTTTGCACAGGAATCACAAACCATTTAGAGAGAATTTCATTGGTTGAAAACAATCAGAAAACTAGTTTCAACCAATGACATTCACTCTTACTAATTTGCGATTTGTGTGTGAACAGACCTATTAGTATAATGTTTACTTCTATTGAAAATGTATAGAAAAAAGTGTAATATGTTCATGTTTTTTTGTTTTGAAATCGATGGTTTCCACAAAGTTCGTCATCTCCTAGAAACCCTTTATTTATAGATCAACCAATAAAAGCAGATATTTTTCCATTTTTTATTATTTTTTTAAATTTTTTTCATGCTCATTATTCTTGTTCATTCTCGTTGTTGCTCGGAGAACATTCTCCAAAAATAAATTCTTGAGCATTTTACAACACTACTGACAAGTGATAATTAGTGCCATTAGTGGCAACTGGAACACTGAAATTACTGCTTTGTAAAGATATTAAATAAACTGTGGTATTAACAATAAGGTGCTTAGGTATTTTGGTATTTTATTTAGAGTTTCATTTTTTACCTATTGTCAGAAAAGTTTTTTGAGAGTAAGGTTACAGATAATTGTTTTTAGTTACTTTATCGAAATATGCCAATTTCAAATTGCAGAAAACTGTTACATTTGCAGGGTTTGTACTACCTTATTACAATTATTATATTCTTGAAAAATAAATGAATAAAAACCAAAATGATGAATGCTCGGATGAATGTAAGAGATTCTTCATGCTTACCAAAATCAATTCCAGCCATATCAGAATCAGAGCTCATACCCACATATTTATTTTTATTCCTTTTAGCCTTTTTTCTCTCCTCCAGTAATCTATCATTGTCTTGAATAAAGTCTATCAACTCTTTTACTTTATGCCTAATGTTTAGACCCTGATCTTTCCCATTATCGTCCATGGCTGTGAAGTTTTCCAATGATCTCAAATCACATAAATGTTTCTTTGATGATCTGACAACACGTTCAGAACCGTTCTTAATGAGGTAGTTCAAAACCAAAAGAGCCTAGAAAAAATTTATAGCGTAAAAGTGAGTGAAACTCTAAATAACCTTATTTACCTTGTAAGTTCTTCTCCAATGTTGCTTGTTATCATTTAACATCCTTTTCCAAAGCATAGACATGAGTTCTGGAAAGAGTTCATGGGTAAATGTGGCATGTGCGAGTTCTTGCATTAGAGTCCCAGTGGGGCCCCATGCTTCGTCGTTGGTCGCTTGCCTCACTTTGGCCTCGATTTCTGTATAGTTCATAACAACATTCGTTCTGGAAACAGGGAAAAATATATGTAAACAATTTGTTGAAAAACTATATATATATATATTCAACTTACACCTTGTCCGCAATTTCGCGCACTTTCCACATGCTGAATAAACTCTCCATTTTTCAAAATAAACTATTCTTGGATACTTTCAACTCAACTTTGGAATAAATTTCAATAACCCGCACTTGGAGGCAACATTTGTTTTTGTTTGGAAAATGAAAATTGGACAAATATGTCGATCATATGTCAATTTCAAATGTCATAAATATAAACGCGTTCGGTATATCGGGTGGTGCGTACGATTTGTCTGAACCGGTTAGCGTTAGTGCGGTGTAGTTATGTTTTGGAACGCAACCATCTAAAGTACACCGGAAAATGGAACGCTGAACGGTACGAATAGTGTAAAAAGTGCGACATTAATGACGGGGCAGGGTAAAAAGTGTCAGTAGTTCGGACTTATCGTACGCACCAGGGATAGTTCTCCAAACTCCGAGCTTGAATTTACCGTTCGTTTATTTAAAAAGTGTGCTCGGTGCATACACATTTGCGTTCGTTAATTTAAATTTCCAGCGCTCTGACACCGTTTAACTGCTGTGCACTCGCTGGTCAAGTGATTCCGGCTCCGCTTCATTCAGCACAGAACGCTTTGAGCAAAATTCTAAAAGCAAGCACAGTAAATTCGGTTTGATTACTCCGTGAACTCTGATCACTCTCATTCCTTGGGAGGTTCAAGGTTCAACACGAGCCGCTTTCCAGTATGGGAGTGTGACACCCGGAGCTACTCGGGGCGTTGAGCTCCCGAGCTATACGTACGCGTCAACCTAGCTGTCACATCCGTGAGTGGCTATTTATCTATTTATTTCTTGTTATATCTCAACATTTTAAAATATATAGTTTTGATTCTCTTTCATTTTTGATAAATAAAAAAACAAACTGCACAAATAAACAGATGATTATTTTTAAAACTTGGTTAGTTTGTTGTCGATCCAATCCCAAACAAAACCTCAACCAATTATTATTTTTAAAATTTGAAATATTTGACACTAAGAAAGGCGTCTCACGCCATGATACTGGAACGGTACAAATCTAGTGCGTGGCGCCCCCGAGGTGCTCTAGAGCGCGCCAATGTGCATACTGGAAAGCGGCTACGGTTGTGGAGTCGTAAAGTAGACTGCAAGCAAAGCGGTGAAGCAGTGTTGCCACAATCTCTGAAAATTTCGTGCCAGATTATATTTTTAAATGGGGCCAGACTTCAGAATTTCGGGCAAACTCATTTTAAACAAAAAAAAAAAGAGAGAAAGCCCGCCTCAGGGTTCCACGCCCAAAAACGTTTATTTTGCATGAAAAAATTATGATTTGGCTTTGTTATGGAGAAACGGGCCAGATTCGAAAAAGAGTGGCCAACGGGCCACTCCGTCTTAGAAAGGGCCAGATCTGGCCATATGGGGCCACCTGTGGCAACACTGCGGTGAAGATGAAAGGGTCAGCAATCAGGGCGAATTCTCATGAGCGTAAGTTGACATTTCTGGCGTAATCACGTGATAAAATGGTTGCGTTTTATTGGTAAAATAGTCGCCATGTTGGATATTTTACCAGTCAAAACAATGAACTATAACCAAAAACTGGAATGCGAACACATATTGAGGAACGTGAAGCCTAGTGCCGCTGCTGCGGAGGGGATACCTGTTTTTGTCGCACTCATTATGTTAAATGGCGGAAATTGCTTCCAACACGTATTCCAATTGATGAATACGTGAAGGTAAATACAATGTAAATATGACAAAACTCCAAAACGTCATATGTCAGCGAGCAACAGAAAAAAACAACATTCCCCTTTGTGCATGGTCGGCGCACTCATATTACCGCTTTGAGCCAGCTTTTTTAGTTCATTCGTGACCGCTGATGGTTCTGCTGGTCTTATAAAACTGAGGTTATGAAAGTGAAAATGAAATAAATACCGAATGTTCTGTGTACCGAATCCTTTATCGGAAATGTCATTGTCATTTAGCCTTGCCATATTTCAAAATTTAAATTTAAATTGTCTTTTGATTGTGTTTATTCTTGTGAAAAACTAGGGACTCGATAAACCTCTGCAGTCTGCAAACAGTGGCGACGATGAATAGAGGCCCCACCGCCATATTTTTGAAATTTCAAATATGAATACATAGGAATTATTGGATATAAATGGATATCTATCATCAAAATTTGGAGGTAACGTATTTCTCTGACTAAAATTCAAATACGTTATTTTTAATTTTTTATAATAGACATGGATATCCGAGGGGCATTAAGACATTTATATCATATTATTCATATCAAAAATTTACAAGAATATGGCAGCGGGACCTCCATTATCACCATTGTTTGAAGAGGGTTGTGGAGTTACTGAAAAAATTACAGGGAACTATCAATAACAAAGTGCCATCTTTTGGAGAAAGAATGAACTAGTATTTATAGTTCACTCTTAGTCGGCAGAGGGCGCTAAAATACGACATGTAACTTTGGAGAGCCCAGTCTATTTACCCCCTATATATATTAGTCTATGCCTTTGTGGCATCTGTCTTTCATGGCTACATTTTTTTGGCAGATATGGCAATGGTCGGGTTCATCAGGACGTAGCGCTACAATAGCGATCATCAGCAGTGTTCCCAAATAATTACAAATATAGCAAATTTTATCCCTGTTCTTCTCACCAAAAGGAAAAAAAGATGGAAAATGGTCCGAGCGCTCAGTGTTTCAAGCGGAATTCATTAATTTTAATAATTTTTGTTTAAATAAGTGAAAATATAATAGATTTATTGGAATTGTAATAATGTAAATAATTAACCTTTGATAAATGTAATAGATTTGCTACATTTGTAATAAACTAGCAACACTGTTGATAATCGCTACTGTAGCGCTACGTCCTGATGAACCCGACCAATGTGTGCGCATTCCAGTTTTTGACTATAGTTCATTGAGTCAAAATTACACCATATTATCACGTGATTGCGCCAGAAATGTCAACTTACGCTCACGGGTAAAGCTATTTCAGCGCATAGTTTGCGGTAAAGTAAAATTCCTTTCAAGAGTTTGGAACACTCGAGCTACTCGCTCCAGTGTTAGTGAATCCCAATTTTAAAGAGACAGATGCGGGGTGCAACAAACACTTTTCGAAAGATAGTCTGTCGAATATCAGCACCATTAGGCGGTTACACACGAACGTGGATGTCTGAAAACATGTACGCACATACATGAACGTGCAAACAAAAACATCAATGTGTATGCACAATACCGTCGCGTTTTTGAATGTGCAATTTTGTATGCACACTCGGAATACTGTAGCAAGAATAGCAAGATTGCAGTTTTGTGCGAGCGTCTGTACAAAAGCGCCATGCACGTTGTTGTTTGCACGTTGATGTATGCACGTATATGTATTAAGACATCCACGTCCGTGTGTAACCGCCCATTGAGATAAATCAGCACACAGCACTAACGCTGCGATGATTCGTACAATTTAATAGTTTGCAATGCAATAGTTGTAGATTATGACGGAGCATCTATAGCAGCCTTTACCTTAAAAAAAAACAAAATAAACAGGGGCTGGGGTCAGGGGCCTTATTCTGTAAGGAACGAACCGTTCGATTCGGTAGAATCTCTTCGATTGTGACGTCATTTTCGGTTTGGTAGCGCGAAAACCAAACCAAAAATGACGTCACATGTTGCAATCTTTAGATATTCATAATCATAATCCATAAAAATACTGCAAGTTTCCCAACAATTCTATGCATTTAATGATGAATGATGCATTTACATAGTAAACGCAACAATAAAGGACTGCAGCTGACGTCACCTCCAGCGAAAAGTTTCGCATTCTACCATTTTGATCGCGGACAGCTGATTAAAGCCGATTCGTGTGTTCGTAATCGCTTTTCCGTCCAATACGATGCGTATACGCTTCGAGTTTACCTTCGACTCGGAATCTTTCCGTATCGGATGTTCATAATTCGTTTGTTTTCACGATCTCCTGGGGTGCGTTCAAGGACGGCAATTCTAATGTGAAAACCTACTTTCCCCCCTCCATCTGTAATGCTGAACCACGTAGGTTGGAGCCGAACTCGAACGGAAAATGCCAATTTTGACTTGGCTGTAGCCATTCCTGAACGCAGCCCGAGTTTTCCGGACGAAAAATTGCAGCGTTTTTGATTGGTGGATTAGTCCGCCGTACTGAGTGTATTTTCATTGTTACTTTCTTTGTTTCGCTGATCTCTTTGTTCGGGTTCGATAAAAGGAAGATTCTAGAACGGTTCAAAACAATCGCGATCGCACAGTTTATCAATCAACGAAATGACGGCTCGGCGTGTCTCGGCTATCACAAATTTCAATAATAAATTAGTTGTATTCCTTTCACACCTAGGAAGAGCTCCGGAACAGCTCTGGGGCTTCACGCGCTTATTCCTTTCGAAAAGTTTTTGTTGCACCACGCATCTGTTCCCTGCAAATCGGGAGCGTCTGAACGCTGGAGCGAGTAGCTCGAGTGGTTCAAACTCTTGAAAGGAATACAACTACTGTGCGATTGTTTTGAACCGTTCTAGAACCGTCCTTTTTTCATCCCCGAACAAAGTTTCTATCAGCCTTTTTGCACCAATTCTACCAACCAAAAACGCTATACTTTATTTTGGACAGTTCGTCAGCTGTGCCAACTCTAACCTCAAACTTAAAGTCCACTTTTACTTTCAAAAGTTTCAGAGAAGTCCCAGAGCCATTCCACTTGTCCATGTCCATTCGCTCAACATTTCCTCTTGGCTTGGCTGGTAGGGATTATAGTGAATAGGTTTAAAGGTGCTTATTTCGAAAATTCCAAATAGATTTTTTTCATATTTAATTAAAAAAAAATAAAAATACCTATTGTGTAAGTTGCATGTAAAATTTCTGCTACACAAAATCGAAAATGAATTTCGAAAATGCGAAAATTAGTATTTTTTATGGATCTCAAACTGGAAACGCGCAAGATCTGGCCGAACGAATGTGGAGAGAATCGAAACGATTTTATTTTCAGAGTTCTGTGAAAGCCTTGGACGACTATAATGTAGCGGAGATTGTCGACGAACGTTGCGCCCTTTTTGTTTGTTCGACTACGGGACAGGGTGAGGAGCCCGATAATATGAAAATGTTTTGGAAGTTTTTGCTGAAGAAGAATTTGCCAGGGGATTTGCTGCACAATTTAAAGTGAGTAAGATATTAGGTCTCGTATTAGGTATAACTTTACCTTGAATTTACAGGAAAGAGTACAGCAAAAAATATAATAGGTATACAACATACTTTAGTATTATATTGTCTCCTTAACTTGCCTATATAGAAGGAGAGCTAGCGGTTCATCTGACTAACCCGTTTCCCACAAGGCTAGAAATTTTTTAAATAATATTTTATTATCGGTTAATTAAGAAAGTACCGTTCTAGCAGGCATCTCATGGTTGCGTCATCATCATTCATCTCTCAAGCTTTTGAAAATGTATTTTTTTTCTTCAAAAAAAACCCACTCCCACAAGACTACAATTTTTATATATTTTAATTTACATAATGTTTAAGCGTAAAAAGAAATTGACAACCTATTTTAAGGGTTGCAAGTACCTGCCAGAAGATGGCAAAGTTGATATAGGGATAATAATTCATAACCTTCTTCCACAAGGCTGAAATTTTGAGGGAATATTCTTTTATTGATTAAACAAGTATATGTGAACAGCCAACCTATTCTGGAGGTTGCAAGTCAGTGTTGCCAGTCTATTACAATTGTATTTAACAGATCTATTACTTTTTAGAGGAGTTCATTACCTTTTTACCTTTCTAAAAATTCTATTACCTTTTTTTATATGTTTTGTTATGCATTTTCTGCTCGAATATTAAAAGATATTTATTTTTTATATCTCAAAAGAAGTTCTAAGTTTATTTTTATAGTTTTAAGGTGAGAATCGTAGGGCCTGTCCAAATATATATCTAGTTTATGGCCGTTCGCACCCAAAGATAACACATAACAGGATTGCTTATCAGCCTCGTTTTTGGTAATTGCCGCCATATTGGTGAGTCACCATTTCCGACGTCATAACTAAATGTGTTTGTTCTCGACCCCAGCGGTTCATAATGTTTTTGAAATCTGTTTTGAACCTTTTGAAAAATGACGTCATTACTTCTTTCGACAAAAAATGAGGATTTTCCATTATTATTATTTTATTATTATTATTATGATACAATAGTAAGCAGTTTACACTGATGAAACTATTGGATTACTTGTAAGTTTATCGTCGTGTTTTTGGTAAGAACTTATTGTCCATAATGAATATCCACATGGAGTAATGCACTCATATCGGTGTCGACCTTATTCTTGAAAGAATTCAGACTCTGGGCGGTGACTGTAGAATTTGACAGGCTGTTCCATGGGTAGACAATTCGATTTGCTATGAAGTTTCTTCTTGGAAGCTTGGCGGTTTTTTCCTTGCACAACTTCAAAGTATGACCTCGTAGATGGGGGTTGTTATTGAAGGTGAAGATGTCAAGGTTACAGGAGTAGCCATTTCGAATAATCTTGTATGTCTCGATCAGATCTCCTCTCTGACGCCTTTCCCTCAAAGAAGTGAGTCCCAGGGTGGATAGTCGAGTAAGGTAATCTTCATTACGGAGTGATGGTGGAATTTTTGTTACTCGTCTCTGCACTCGCTCTAGTATCTCGATATCCTTTATGAAGTACGGATTCCAAACTGAGTGGGCGTATTCTAGTTTTGGACGTATGAAAGATTTATACAGTTTCATAATGGTGTTGCACGACTGGTCTTCAAAGGCCCTTTTCACAAGGTATATGTATGAGTTGGATTTTTTGGCAATTTTTGATATGTGCATCTCCCATTTCAGATTATAGGTTACTATGACACCTAGATCCAATTGCTCCCTCACATGCTTCAGCTCGACATTGTTTATTTTGTAGGCATACTCAGTGGTGTTGGTTCCAATGCTCAAGATAGTACATTTTTCTTCGTTTAGCCTCATTTTCCACGTATTGGACCACACTTCTATAGCTCTGAGATCTTCTTGCAATTTCTTGTGTTCTGCGGCCTTTGCATACAATTTCGTGTCGTCGGCAAAAAGTAAAACCCTGGTTTGGATATTAGATGTCATATCGCTGACATACAATAAAAAAAGTAGAGGACCCAGTACTGATCCCTGAGGCACCCCACTCTGCACTTTTCTTCTGTCTGAAAAGATTGCATTTATTCTTACTTGGTAGCATCGGTTTAATAGAAAATTTGATACAAATTGTAATAGGTTCCCAGCAATGCCAAAGTGATGTATTTTGTGCAGGAGATAACTGTGACACACTTTATCGAACGCCTTCTCAAAGTCGAGATATATCACATCCACTTGCTCGTTATTGTCAAAGTCCCTTGTCCAATCGTCCAAGCATAGTGTAAGGTTGGTTGTTGTAGAACGCCCTGGAAGAAAACCATGTTGGTGCTTCAGTAATGGATTTTGCTCCAGTACAAATGGGGTTAACTGTTTCACCACAATTTTTTCCATACACTTGCATAGATTGTCAAACTTATTGGACGATAGTTCGATGGAGCGGTTTTGTCTCCTTTTTTGTATATTGGAATCACAAACGATGTTGACCAAGTCTCAGGAAAGTTGTGAGCTTCAAAAATACTTTTCATGAGATCAGACAAGGGTTGGCTCAGGATGGCTGCACAATTTTGCAGGAACACTGCTGGAATTCCATCAGGGCCTGGGCTGGAATCCGTCTTCAACGATTTTATTGCTTCATACACCTTATCAGGAGATAAGTCAATATTTGACATCTTTGAAGTTGCACGTAGGTATTCCGGAATTAGTGGCATTTCGTTTTGATTTCCTTTGGTGAATACCTTTTCAAATTGGTTTGCAAAGCATTCCGCTACATCAAAGTCGTCAGTCAAAAGTTCATCCGCTTCATTCTTTAATGTTATTGTTGAAACTTGGGTTGATAGTGTTTTATTCACATACTTGAAAAATATTTTATCTGAGCTCTGAGAAGCAATGTTGCATTCATAGTCTTTTCTTGACTTTCTAATTACACTTGTTAGGTAGTTGTTTTGTTCGCGATATTTTTTGTAATTGTCATCTGTAGCTGATTTTTTGTATTTGTCCCATAGACCTCGTTTCTTTTCTATTTGTTTAAATATGAACTGGTTTAGCCACGGTTTCTGTGGGTTTGTTTTACATGGTTTCAAAGGAATGAACTTGTCTATAGCACTGCTTAAGACTGACATGCACGTGTGGAACACATCACCCGAGGCAGCAAAATTTTGCTCAGCCAGAAAACTATTGATTTTCTCATAGTCGGCACTGAAGAAGTTGCGTTTCAATACAGTTTTCGTTGGACGCAGTTCACACTTTAGTTGACTTTTTCCAATGATGACGACATGGTCGCTCTTTCCTATGGGTGGCTCGGGTTCCAAGTTATATAGCAGTTTCTTATCATTGGTGAAGACTAGATCAAGTAGTGAAACTTGGTCATTTCGGAAACGTGTTGGGAAATCAACCATTTGGTAAGCATTAGTTTCAAGATAGTTGTCCAAAAAAAGTCGATTTTGTTTGTCTGGGTTGGACAGATTAAGATTCTTCCAATCTATATACCGATAGTTGAAATCCCCCATAATATAAACGGGCATATCCAATGAACAGGCACGCTTAATTGAGTTGATCATAATATTATCATTTTCCTCACTAGAATAATCCGTTCTGTATATACAAGAGACCAGAAATTTGATGTTACAGATCTTTATCTCAATCCACAATGACTGTATTGGGGCTAATGTATTAAATTGATTGTCTACTGTAGAATATACTTTGTGTCCATTCAGCTCATCCTTAACCAAAACACACACTCCACCTCCAGTTTGATTTTCTCTGTCTTGGCGGAATACACTATACCCATCAATCCCAACAATACTATCAACAATGTTCTCATTAAGCCAAGTCTCTGTTACTAAGATGCATGCAGGATTATGTTTCTGTATTGATACTGACCATTCATCTATTTTATTGGCAATAGATTGCAAGTTACTGTACCAAAAAGTGATTTCAATCTCCAAACTGCTACCCTGATTGTTGCTTATTAGTTTTTTGGACCTTGCTTGATCTTTATAATTTTTGGAATAGAGTTGTGGTATTTAATTTTAAGGTTGGACTCACCGCTTTCCTTTCGGGCTTTTAGTTCGGCTACAACTTCCTTCAAGTACTTCTGTTGAAGGAGAGTTAGATCGCCCTTGATATATATTCCTTTCGATTCATCTAGTTTACTTTTGCTCTTTAAAATTTTTAAAGCATCTTCCTTTGTTTCAAACATAACCTTTATAGGTCTAACCTTATTTAAATCATATCCTCCCAATCTGTACAATTTGATATTTTCAGTGGGTACGGATTCATCTAGTGAGTTTAGTATTGATACGGCCCCCTCCTTCTCTTTTATATTCCGTTCTTCCTTGTTCAGATTTTTTATTTCAGGAACCCCAAATACAATTATATTCAAGGACCGTTTCGCTCTTTCACTGATTTCATCAATTGCTGGAACCAAGCTGGAACCAAGTTTTCTTTGTCTTGGGATTTAAAATCCTCAACCTTTTTTTCGAGTTTATTAACACCTGTTCTTATCAATTCGGCTTCATTTATTATTTTGGTAACCTCAGCATATGTGCTCTTTGCTTTATTCAAGTTTTCTTTAATTTCATTAACTTCAGATTGAAGTTTTTTGAACTCATCCTTCAGCAGTGGAACCTCCTTAATCGATTCCTTCACTTCAACCTTAAGCAGAGGAAGTTGTTTGATGGAGTCCATACAATCCGCACAAAAAAACGGGAGAGTGCGCTTGGCAACCTGGATCAATGCACGTACATCTGTTGTTGAGAAGTTAGCACATCTTTTACACCAGACATCCTTGCACGCATCCATACAGGACACAGGTGTACTAGTACACAGTAGTGTGTATCCAAGGAGAATAAATAGTATTCTAAGGAGTGCTTATCGGCCTCGTTTTTGGTAATCGCCGCCATATTGGTGTGTTACCATTTCCGACGTCATAACTAAGTTGTCAGCTGTTCAAATAGCCTACGTCAAGGCGAGAAATAACATGTTGCTTACGTAACAGCTGGTAATTTGGCGGGGGGATTTGTTATACACAGGTCTTATGAGGATAGGCCATCCTGCAGTAGTAGTGTGTATCATCCTTGGTTTGCATCGACCATATTAGGGAGGTTTAACATTAACTGTAGCCTAAAATGACATTTTTATATGTAAAAATGTCATTTTAAGCTATGCTCTAATTTTTTTTCACGAATCATGAGTTTTATTTTTTATAGAAGAATAACACTATTAAAAGTTAATCTCAAATATTAGATATTTATTCATGATAAAAAAAAAAAAAGGTTACATGAACTCCCATATGTGGCGCCAGCTGTAAAAAAATCTATTACCATTTTTTTAAATCTATTACCATTTTTAGGACGAACCTGTTACTCTTTATGAAAGCAACCTGGCAACACTGTTGCAAGTGTCTGCCAGAAGAGTATACAGTGTGTCCAAGGTAAGGATGGGATTTTTTATATAGACAACCGTCGTTGGTTTTTGTTCTCAATAAAATAAAGTTTAAATACAGTAATAGTTCGAAATAATTATTGAAATTAGTGTCAGATTAAAGAGAAAGTTTTTCTGTGTTATACCCTTGTGAAATCAAGTTTGAAGAATTATTATTGATGGTGGAAATTCCGTTTTATAGTTTTTCTTGGTGACTATAATGTAGTAAAAAAAACCATATTCCTTATCGATTTAATTTGCATATCGCTTGAATTTGTTTATTTATTGGACTTCACTTCAACTGGATTATTGTTGACCTCACAAATGTACTAGCTATTGTACAATTAATTCTCGACAAGAATTTCAAATTGACGTTTTTTTTTGTCCTACTGCTGAAATGGTTCTTACCTTTAAATGCTGCAAGAAGACACAGAACAACTGGGTCTGCATACTGTGCCACAATGTTTACCATAAGAGCTGCAAATCAAGACTTGCCAGAGATGTGGACATAATAAGGGATAACCTGGTTTTGTGTTCTGCTCAGTGCTCAAACCTGGCAAGAGAGTCAACTGACTCAACTGACTCAGATCCTGACGTAGTAGCAAGTCTAACGCAAATGATCAATGAGCTTAAAACTGAAGTTTTTGACAAAACAAACTACATTGATAGGTTGAAGCGGGAAAAGCAAACTCTACTGGATGAGGCGGAATATTCAGAAGATCGATTGGTTCGTGAAAATAGCGCCCTTAAACAGAGGCTGTCTCAGTTGGCAAGAAATTCGCTAGAACAAGTAACCAACGCTCCAAGGAAACTTGCTTCTTCATCAACTCAAACTCTTTTTCAAGAGGAAATTCTGCTTCAGAATGACTCTCAGACTGATCCTTGCCTTGCGGGCAGCTCTGATGAGAAACAACAAGCCCTCATGATTGAAATAGCCGAAATTACGAATCTCAATAAACAAATGGCTACTTCAATTGAGACCCTTGATAATGAGAATCGATTTCTTTCGAACGAGCTGGAAGACTTGAAGGAACAACTTGCCTGTTTACATGTTTCCCATGGGAAGCCGAGCGGGGTACCCTCTTTAAGCAGTAAGAGTGCACAATTTAATGTATCTTTGTTCGACGAACTATTAGACATAGATCCGCATGTGACTGAATCATCTAGCTCTATTGCATATGCGCCGACTCCACAAACTGTACATGTTCAAGCCAACCCCAACAAAAAAAACAAGATACTGGTTTTTGGTGACGCAAGTTCTAGAGGTGTTGCTGATGGACTGCTAGGCCTGACTAATGAATACCTGATTTATGGAGAATGCCACCCTGCTATTGCAACTTCCCATATGACAGCCAAACTCCTTGGTCTAACGGCGGAATATGGTAATATGGATAATGTTGTAATAACTATTGATTTGGGTTCTTTTGATTTCCTTGATGCTTTTTATTTGGGGATACTATTTTCTATTGGTAAATGTACTAATTTGATTTTTTCTTTGCGATATTCCGACTGGGAATACAACAAGTATGTAAGGTTTGTTTCTCTTTGTCAACATTTCCTCAAATGCCAAAGTGCATCAATTAGAGTTCTGGATAACAATAGGGTAAATGGCAGATATCGATTGTCAAGGCATTCCTTTTTAAGTAATGTTTTGTATTATGTAAAGAGTAGCATGATTTCAAATCGCGTCCTCACACTCTCTGACTCCGGTGCCAAATGTGTGCAGGGCAACATTGTCAAGTTGTCAAATAGTGAAGAACTTACGTGTGTAGAACTTAATGTTCCAATTACCCCTGTGGGTCTTGTAGATGGTATTGATCATGTTTTTTCATCTACTGGCGGTGAAAATGTGCCCAACAACCTAGCAATAAATATCTCGCAAAAATCTGATAGCTTGCCTTTTTTATGTCCCCCTTCAATAATAATAGAAGAAGGGTAGATTCAAATTCAAATTCTGTGTCAATACTTACCTTGAACATCCAATCTGTTCGCAATAAAATCAAAGAGTTTGAGGTTTTCTTGGAAAACTGCAACAGACCAGACTTAATCTTGCTCACAGAACATTGGTTAAAAAACTGGGAGCCTTTCCACTTGCCAAATTATTATATTGTCTCAAACTACTGTAGAGACTCCTCCAATGGGTATGGAGGTACAATTATTTTAATGAAAAAATCATTCTCTTTAAACTTCAATATGGAGGAGGTTGACAAGTATGACTTCTTGCGTGTGGAAAAAGAATTCGAATTTTCGATTGCATTTAACAGAAAACACAATTTGTATTTAATTTGTATATATAGACCTCCAAGAACAAATGCTACAGGTTTTTTAGTGAACTTAGAAACCATTTTATTGGATTTACCGGTTAATTGTAAGGTCATTTTGTCAGGAGATCTAAATATTAACTTTATTGACAACCAATCACCAGCTACTCTGGCATTAAAGGACCTACTGTGCTCTTATGGTTTGTCCATGCATGTTGACTTTCCTACCAGGGTAGCTGAAGATTCTGCTACTGTTATTGACTATTTTTGTACTAACTTATCCGAGAACGGGGTTAACTGTGAAATGGTTTCCACCCCTGGACTGTCAGACCATGAGGCATTGTTAGCCAACTTCTCTCTACTCTGCACAAAACAAAAAATACCCCAAAGATATGGGAGGATTTTTTCAAGTCGGAATTTTGAAAGATTTAATACTTGTTCTTCCTTGGTGGACTGGGAGTGTGTGCTTGCTTCAGAAAAACCTCTGGAATTGTTCCATACACTGTTGCACAATACGTTTGCCAAGAGCTTTCCAGTGTGCAATATGAGAGCAAAAAAGCCCAAAAAAAACTGGATTACGAAAGGCATTAAGACTTCCTCAAGAAATCTTAAATCTTTACATTTCATCAAAAAGTTTGCCGATAGTCAGTATTTTATAAATTATTATAATGAATATCGGAAAATTTATAGGAAAGTTATCGGATCAGCAAAATTACAATACTATCAAAATAGAATCTCTAATGCAAAAAACCCTTCAAAAGAGGCATGGTCCATTGTGAACGACCTAAGGGGCAAGCATAGCCATGCAGAAAAGTTAGCTGATATTCAGCCAAACATTCTAAATGAATTCTACTGTTCAATTGCGAAAAAAATTTCAGACAAGATAGAACCCGCCTTAGATCCCCTCAGTTATCTTAGCCATTCACACATCGATGAAACATTCACTTTAACAGAAACAACTGTAGAGGAACTTAAAATCATAATCAGAGACATAAAAAATAAAAACTCTGCTGGAATAGACGAGATGTCTGTCAAAATCTTTCAAAACTTAAATGATAATATTCTCTATGTGCTGTCACAGGCCATCAACAAATGTTTTGAGGTTGGTGAATTCCCCGACTCACTTAAGGTTGCCTTGGTGGTCCCCATACATAAAGGTGGCTCCTTCAAGGACCCAGCTAACTTTAGACCCATTTCACTTTTAAATACCCTGTCAAAAATAGTGGAGAAGGTGGTGAAGAATAGACTGACTGTGTTTTTATCACGTAACAATATAATTAGCGATTGTCAATTTGGATTTCAGTCATCTAAAAGTACTAGTGATGCTGTATTCTGTTTCCTGGAGCAATTGTATTTGAAACTGAACGATAGAGAGGTTGCAGCTGCGGTTTTCTGCGATCTCTCTAAAGCGTTCGATTGCGTTAGACATGACATACTCTTGAATAAAATGTATATTTATGGAATTCGGGACACTTCATTGAAATTCTTTACCTCATATTTATCAAAAAGGACCCAAATGGTTAATAACAGGAGTTCCATATCATCAGCCTTAGCAATTGACACAGGAGTTCCACAAGGTTCTGTCCTGGGACCTATTTTGTTTTTGATGTATGTTAATGACCTTTTTGAATTACCACTTGAGTGTATGTTCACTGGTTTTGCTGACGATATTACGCCCCTTTGGCACCATAAGGACCCACTGCTCTTGAAAGAGATTGTTTCTAATGACCTCCATCAAATAAAAGCATGGTGTGATTCAAATTTTCTAAGTTTTAATATTGAAAAAACCAAAGTTCTCAGTTTTAAATTTACATTTGATAATCTTCAACTTGGAAATCAGTCAATCGGTCTCAGTCAGGATACTAAATTTCTTGGAATTAATATTGACTGCAATTTAAAATTTTTCCAGCATATAATCAACTTAAATAAAAAAATTGCAGCGGGAGGCTATGCTGTACGTCAAACGTGCTATGAATTGGGTCAGTCTATGGCTAAGGCCACTTATTTTGCTCTTGTTGAGTCCCACTTGCGCTATGGAATTGCTTTTTGGGGGAACTGCAGTAAGTGTTTGTTTCAATCAGTGTTTACTCTTCAGAAACGTTCTGTTAGGTATATTTTTGGAGCAGGTCTCAGAGATCATTGCCGAGAATTATTTAGGAGGGGGGGAATGTTAACCTTAGTGGATCTCTTTATCTTAGAGACTGTCTGTTTAGTTCACAAGAGGTACCAGGGTACTACACATGCGCACTCCTATCCAACAAGGAACTACAACCTGATACCTTTGCCTATACCAAGGTTCTCTCTAACTCAGGATTCTCTGATTTATAAAAGTATACAAATATACAATAAACTACCATTAAATTTAAGAACGGATCAAAATTATAAATCTTTTAGAAATAAGGTTAAAAGTTTATTGGCAGATAAAACATTTTATTCTCTTGACGAGTATTTTGATGACAACCTTTAACAGGATCTTGTGTCTGTATCGTGATGTAAGTGTCTAAAACTCAACTTTATGTTTTATGTTTTATACTACTTGTAGAACAGGGTCTACCTGATTTAGTAATAGATTCACAATGCCATAATAACTGATGTATTCTAAATTTTAAAAATGTTACAAATTTACTAATAAGTACTGAATTTTTCTTTTATTGTTAGTCATTTTACCACTTGCTAGTGCCACTGCTGTAGTGTCTTTTTTACTTGTTATCTGTTCTTATATTTTATATTATTAAGGATGTTGCTTTGTCAATAGAATGTACTATAATTTTCTGACAATAAAGCATATTTGAAATTTGAAAAATTTGATAGCATTAGGATCTATACAATGGGTAATGATTGGAGTTACAATAGCCGCTTTCCAGTGCCTAAATTATTAGAGTATCATGCTCCTGAAGTGTGACGCTCTTGAACTGTTCAACATAAGCAGCACTGGAACGTTCTCGTCTTAACCCCCACCATTTCGGATTTCAGGAGCATTAAACACAGACAAAAGGGTTGGTGCACGAGGGGGCAGGGGATAACAGAAATGAGTAGCTCAAGTGTACGACACTCTAAGCACTGGAACGCGCAAAGCAATTGTGGAGCACTCCTGAGCTGCTCAGGAGTAACTCAAATGGGTCACTGGAAAGCACCTAAATGTTGGTTAGATTAGGAAGAAATTGCGCAATTTAACAAACAATAAAATGGTACTTTGACATTTGAAAAAAATTAAGTTGATGAAGGTGGCTCAAAGACAGAACGTTAGATTTCAAAGGACATGGCATTATTTAAGTGTAATTTGGCCCTCTGCTGATTTTTCTGAAATTTGGATATGTTGTAGTCGACACCAAAATAAAACTTTTTTATCATTGCGCCAAAGTTCTAGGTCTACCGGAACTGCCCGAAAAATAAGGCCAAAGTAATAAAAACGGACATGAAGAAATGCTGATTTTAATGAATTATTCAATCAATCAATATATTACAGAATTTTTTCTAATTTACATTGTTTAACATAGTATACTTATTACTATGTGTAGTCTTAATTTGCTATTTTAACACCTAGGCGATTTGATCCCCTGTATGTGTTACCTAAATATTTTCAATTTGTTTGAAAATCAATATATTGTATTTTTTCTGAATCTATTAATCTTAACCTAATATTACATAAATATTTGCAGTGTAAGGCAGCTAAGCATTTTTTTAAAAACAATTGAATTTATCCTTATTTATTAATTTCTCTCTATCAATCAATCAATCAATAATGTACTTTATTATCAAGAATATAATTCTGTCGACAAAGCAGGCTAAAGCTAACATTAACATTAACATTATAACTTAACATATATAAAATATCTTCAATTCAAATCCAATCAAGTTTACTAAATACTACAAAAGACTAAAAATTTTGGGTAGATGAAAGTGTAAACAATTTTCATAAAAGATTTAAAGGTACATAGCATAGTCAAGTTCACAAAACAGTACGAACAGGGGAAAAAAAAATATAAGAACAATAAAAACAATGACAACAATGCGGATATGGCAATATTCCCTAAATAATTTAATATATTGTACAATCTTATAATGATATGAGGTCATTAGAAAAATGAGGTGACTTCTTTTCGGTTTTTAATTTAAACATTTTTAACTTCGTTTTTAACTCTCTCGCACAGCAACCTACTACTCAATGGCAACCAAACATTTTTGAGGTTGGGTTTATTGGTATTCCCCTCAGTATTTCTCTATCCAGTGCAATTAGAGTTCAGAAATGTGTGCTGCGAGTGGCATAGAAAAGTCACCTCATCAAACAGGCTTATTGGCTTATTGCTATGGGCGAAAATGAAGTAAATAAAACTATTTGGAGGGACCTCACATCTGACAGATGGTGGTAGATTGTGGAGCAATTGTGAGAGATTGTGTAACGATTGTGAGATATTGTGCAACGATTGTGGGTGATTGTGACACGAATGTGAGAGATTTTGTATGATTGTGTAACGATTGTGACAGATTGTGACAAATTGTGAACGATTGTGAATGATTGTGTGAAGATTGTGAGAAATATGTACACCGACTGCAAGAGCTATTCACCCCTCGATGTGCAATTTGGTTAATTTTTTATTCTAGAAGTTGTTCGTTGATATTTATTTGTTTAATAGTTTGGTTAATTTTTTCTATTACTTTTAAAGAAAGCGAGTATTGTTTCAGAAGATTTTCTTGTAAACTATTTTTTTTGTTTTATAATTCCCTAATGATGTGCTTGTGATGTTCTCCGTCAGATGCGTCCAGGTTTCCAGTTACAGATTCGAATATTGAGCCAAGTCATTAATTTATTCCTTTTGTTTCTCTGTGGCTGAGGAATATTTTTATTTTTGTATCAATTTTATTCTGTCTTCTTTTAAAAGAAATATATGTAATTGCTAATGTCTTCAAAATTGTCTTGATGTCCATTGAGAATGTTTGTGATATTATTAGATTTTATGTGAAGTTTATTTATTTCCCGTTATTGGGTTATAATAATGTATCAGGGTATAGGTTATTGATTTTTTTATGTATTGATTGCAAATATGTTATCAAGAATAAATTGCCAAATGTCATTTTGGAACACTTGTTATTATACACCGTTGGCACAGCATATATCTATAATTATAGAAAGAAAGAAGGTTAAAAAATAATAATTTTAAAAAAAGTATGTTTTTTTTAAATTTTTGTGGAAATTTTCTTTTAATATTAAATATTTGTAGTAAAAACATTTTTGCTATTAAAATATAGACTTTTCCAAGTAATCCATTTTTTTGAAATAAGAAATTGATCAATTAATAACGGAGATACGAATTTTGTGAAAAATTGTTCCATCCGTGATTTTGAAGTAGCTGTTTATCGAAAAAAAATTATTTACAAAAATGCCAACATACCATTTGGTAATCAAGTAGTCCCATATTTTCATAAAATAATGCATTTTTAAACTTAGCACTAGATCGAAGCGAGCGGACCCTATGATAATGGACTAATGTGAAATTTGTGTGGAAAAATGGTATACATTTATTTCAAAAACATTAGCACCATGCAACAAATATCATATCCTAAAAACCAACCATTTAAAAAAAAAATTATACTAAGGCCCGGTTTATTCACCTTCAGATAAACTTGCTGGTAACCAGGGCCCCCGCTACCATAAGCGCAAAGGCGTGCGGCGCACGCGGGCGGCATAGCCAAGGGGCGGCAATTCGCACCAGAAAAAAATATATAATTTTTTTTTAAAAATTTATACTATATACAGGGTGTCCCACGGTGGATGGCGTATTAGACGTTTATGGAAAACTAAAAAGCGGATCATTATGAAAATTTGGCAACCGAGATAAACGACCATAATCTACACTTTAAAAATATTTTTGTTTATGCGGTGTTGCCGCTTCTACTCTAAACCAGTGGCAACAACGCTATTTTAAATGAAACATCCTGTAAGTGATTGCACATTTGGATTCTACGTGAAATTCTGAGCAGATTTCATGTGGTATAGCCTATACCTAAGTTCAACTGTTTTGGAAATATTAACAGTTGAAAATTGACTTTTTGCAACTTTGACAGGCTGTAAAGCCTGAACGGTTAATTCTAGAGGAAAACTGATTTTACATTCCTATCTTAGATTTTTATGAACTATCATTTGACACCATATTTAATCCATTATTAAAAATTCCAATTAAATTTAATCTCCGGTTAAATTCAAAGTTGGTGTCAAATGATAGTTTATGTTAATCTAAGATAGGAATGTAAAATCGGTTTTCCTCTAAAATCAACCGTTGAGGATTTACAGCCTGTCAAAGTTACAAAAAGTCAATTTTCAACTGTCAATATTTCCAAAACAGTTGAACTTAAGTATAGGGTATATCACATGCAATCTGCTCAGAATTTTACGTAGAATCCAAATATGCAATCACATACAGGGTATTCCATTTAAAATAGCGATGGTGCCACTGGTTTAGAGTAGAAGCGGCAACACCGCATAAACAAAAATATTTTTAAAGTGTAGATTATGGTCGTTTATCCCGGTTGCCAAATTTTCATAATGATCCGCTTTTTAGTTCTCCATAAACGTCTAATACGCCATCCACCGTGGGACACCCTGTATATAATAATTAATAATTACATTTTTTTCCTAAAGTGTTTGAATTATTTTCCTTTCTATTCAAAGGCCAGGCACCTGATTCTCGAAACGCCCAGCGCTCGTCTGGGAACAAGACAAGTGCCCTGTCCTTCTCAGTTCCATCTTAAATCTTACATGAGTGACAAAGCCTGAAAATGAATAGAACACTGCCCTGCGCCCTCGTGCGTATCGAGCGAGAATCAGTCTGCAGGTCGCCTCTTAGCTCCGTACAGCCAATAGGACAATTTTCTTGTTGGTTCTTGCAAAATTACTCTGGACTATTATTATTTATGTAGTTATTAACCCTAGAATACTAATCGCCGTTTCCACCAACTATTTTAAGGAAGCCCCAATGATAAGTATTCCCTAAAATGACAGTCTTCCATGGAAAAATGTCAGTTAAACAAATACTTATCGTTAAGGCTTCCCTAAAATAGTTGATGAAAACGGCCATAGCACACGTAAATTTTACGTGTACTTTTTTCTAATATGCTGCCATTTTCCAAATATATAATCCAGCCCGCTTCAGTTACATCAAGAGTACTTCTCTCAATACTAGTAGGAGTAGGTATCGCCTTTGTTACATAAATGCCAGTCGTTTGACGTCTGCCAGATTCTCAAGAGTACACTTCTGCACGTAAAATTTAGGTGGGTTAGTACTATTTTTTGACGAACTTTATTTGTATTTTGCAGTATTTTTGAGAAAATATGGATACAAATTTGTTCTGAGTGTTGTTCATTCAAGAAAAATTAAGATTATTTCTCATAATTTCCGAAATATGGGCAGCTTGAATTATTAATTTTAATTTGTATTTTGTATAAATGAAAGTTTTGAGAATTTTTTTTTTCAATCATACCTATAAACATATAAGAAAATATTTGGTTTGATTTTCTATGCTTTGCCATCCATAGACGCGTTTCGACCTATCAGGTCTCATCAGTATGGCTAGGAAAAGCAAAGAAAACCAAACCAAGTTTCGTGCCTGTAGGCAATATATACATAGTACAAAAGTCGAAATTTGATCGTGGCGCCATCTAAGACAAAACTTCAACACCAAGCAGCAATTTTCGCTGCAATATGGCGACTGAGTGTCTAATCGGCCGACCAAAATTCAGTTCGTGGGAAAACCCAAAATAGGAAAACCTATTATCCACTGATGAGAAAATATTTGGTTTGATTTTCTATGCTTTGCCATCCATAGACGCGTTTCGACCTATCAGGTCTTATCAGTATGGCTAGGAAAAGCAAAGAAAACCAAACCAAGTTTCGTGCAGACACTCAGTCGCCATATTGCAGCGAAAATTGCTGCTTGGTGTTGAAGTTTTGTCTTAGATGGCGCCACGATCAAATTTCGACTTTTGTACTATGTATATATTGCCTACAGGCACGAAACTTGGTTTGGTTTTCTTTGCTTTTCCTAGCCATACTGATGAGACCTGATAGGTCGAAACGCGTCTATGGATGGCAAAGCATAGAAAATCAAACCAAATATTTTCTCATCAGTGGATAATAGGTTTTCCTATTTTGGGTTTTCCCACGAACTGAATTTTGGTCGGCCGATTAGACACTCAGTCGCCATATTGCAGCGAAAATTGCTGCTTGGTGTTGAAGTTTTGTCTTAGATGGCGCCACGATCAAATTTCGACTTTTGTACTATAAACATATATGTACAGAACTAAAAACATACGCACACAATATTTACAGACGCACCGAGTAACTCTTACATTTCACACAAACACCTAAAAACTAAAAACATAGGTTAGTATGTACGTGTGTTTTTGTAGGGTTAGTATTCTAGGGTTTTTGTAGGGTTAGTATTCTAGGATTAAAGAACATGACAACCCGTGCAATTGACTCAGTGCCAGTCCAAAAATTTTTGCGCTTTCTTAATCGCCAACCCTAACTAGGGGGCGCAGGCTCATTTTATCAGCTTGAACAGTTAAAAAATAAATATAAATACTGCCACGAATTTCAGGTTCACTAAAACTCACTTCCCAAACAGTAACAGCTTTTATTAGCTTAATTGACTTTACACAAAATTCACTTAGGTAGGTAGGTATCACTATTCGAAACTTATACGACAAAAATCGAATTCCAACTGACTTAAAATATTCTTACGCTCTATTTATATAGTCGAAATTGCACTCGGAATTAAGCCAGAAAAACATCGAATCGAATATAATAGAATTTCAATAAAAAGCACACTGCCTACTGCCTGACATGAACAAGTGACTGACTTAATTTCTTAGAATTCAGGCGCCGCGATATCAATGCATTTCCGTAACCTCCCTTCCAAATCAGATCATCCTGATCTGACTATCAAGACGCACCACATCCTCTTCTTCGGCTATAGTTCCACTCAGATCCATAATAACTCAAAATTTTCTCTTGCCTAACATCACTATGCCTGTCTAAGTGGACTGCGACCTGAAACTAGCGCCTTAAGACCGCTCGGCCATCCTGACTTCCTACATCTATCCACATGTATGCATGGCTCTTCTTTCCTTGAATTGACGTCATAAATACTAGATAAATGGCTACTGGTCCTGTTCCCTGTCGATTGCTTCTGAAAACCTTCCGCATTTATGTTGACGCTTCCGGAAAGGTCAAATTAACCAGACGACGGATGTCGATTTCAAATTCTTGTAAGCTTTCTGCAACTTTTTGATGCCTTGTTCTTAGTTTTACCTGGTAAAGCTGCTTTCAGTGTTGATCTCCATAACGGCGCTTTAACGCATCGACAAGCGCACCATAGTTTTGTTGGGAAACTGGCGGAAGAGTCTCTAATATTTCTGAGACATGCCTGCAGCTGTGTCATCTTATCTTCAGCCATTACTCTTTGAAACAATTTCGAATTGACGTCTTTACATGGCCCACGATATCGTTCCAGCATATTATCCAAAATTCACTTATATCACTATTTGTAACGTATACGACAAAAATCCACAATACCGTTAAATTAGATTTAGATTAAATTAGATATTATTGTTTCTGAACATATTATATTAGTACCAGCAAATTTGTTATCCACAAGCAATTTGGAAAATAACTGGTATTAATTGTATTGTCATAAAATTTGTCAAATAAATTAAAAATCCTGTCTAGTTCAAGATAATTTCTCTCCGAATAAAAGAAATTTATTCAAATATACAGTCCATTAAACTAATATTGCATTAGTTATAAACATTGGTCTCTACGAGCCGGATATATTCATGTAAGTTCCAGCCAAATAGTGGGTATTCACGCAATAAATGTGAATATTGGAATTGGTGTTTCTCCATTGATGATCGGAAAACGACTGTTTGTCTAACAGTTGGATTGTTCCACCACGGGTCTTCAGTTGGAATTAAATAAGGTAAGAGAATTGCTGAGATTTAAAAAAAAAAAGTGTGTTTAGATTTGAATCAGTGAAATGTCTGACGAATCAAAGTTAAAGATTAAAAAGAGTAATTTAAAATCTAAATTAACACGATTTAATAATTATTTTGATAATTTAAATAAAGATAATTTAACTGAAGAGATAATTATAGAATTAGAGGAAAGATTGAAAATTTTAGAACCAATTTTATCTGAATTTAATGATGTTATTTGTGAACTTTGTTCTTTAAATGAAGAACAAAAAACAGGCCTCCTTGAAGAAGAGGAGGATTTTGAAAATAAATTTTATAATTTATGTAGTCGGGCAAAATTAATTATTAAAAATGTACGTACTGACTCTGAAACAAATTCTGAAACAAGCAAAGGTAGTGTAGAATCAACTAGACATAGAAATCATAATTCAAATGATCATAATCCAATAGTAAAATTGCCACCCATAACTATACCACCATTTGATGGTAAATATTGCAACTGGTTGCAGTTTAAAGATGCGTTTATTTCATTAATTGATCAAAATAAGTTACTCAGCGACATCCAAAAATTCTATTATTTGAGAAGTTCTCTGCATAAGGATGTTCTTGAAGCAATTCAATCTATTGAGGTATCAGCAATAAATTATAATGTCGCATGGCAGTTTTTACTCGAAAGATATGAAAATAAGTCCCTAATGATTCATAATCATATTAAAATCATTTTTGAATATCCAAAGTTAAGGGATGAATCACATGTAGGATTGAGAAATTTATTTGATACAACTACAAAACACTTACGTTCTCTAAAAAGTTTAGGAGAAAATACTGATTCATGGGATAGGTTAATCATCTATATTTTAGCAAATAAATTTGATGCTGTTACTCGTCGGGAGTGGGAAAATTATAAATACCAGAACGACCTACCTTCGTTACAAGATTTGAATGGCTTTCTTAAAAATAAATGTGATATATTAGAGAAAATAGAGGCCACTGGCTTGGAAAGTCTTGATAACAAGGGTAAAAGGAGTCGTAGTCATGGTTTACTAGCTTCAGATAGTAAATTAAAATGTTATTATTGTTCAAAAGATCACAGTATTTTTAAATGTGATTCATTTTTGAAACTATCTACTCAACAAAAAATTGAATCAATAAAAAGTTTAAAATTATGTTTAAATTGCTTCAGAAATACACATCAGTCATGGAAATGTAAACTAAATAAATGTGCCAAATGTCATAAACCGCATAACACCTTGTTACATTTGGAAAATATAAATCGAGATTCTTTAGTAACTCCGGACATTGGCGATTCCAGTGTAGTTACCCATGTACAAAGGAGCGATTTTGCTATGTCTAGTTCTCAAGTATTATTATCTACAATAAAACTTATAGTAAAAAATGGTGGGAAGGAAATAACATGTAGGGCACTTCTAGATAGTGGGTCTCAAAGTAATTTCATCTCCAAATCATTCTGTGAAAAGCTCAATTTGGAATATGTTAAAATTAATCATGCCGTTAAGGGAATTGGACAGATGTTATCTAATATAGATCGCCAAGTAAATATCAAAATTATGTCACGAGTTAATTCTTTTGAACAAAATATAAACTGTTTAGTGATACAGAAAATTACAGATAGATTACCTGTTTGTAGTTTCAATAAAAGTTCACTCCAAATACCGGTGGAGTTAGAATTAGCAGATCCTGATTTTAACGTTTCGAAAGAAATTGATATATTATTGGGATCTGGAATATTTTGGACGGCTATTTATTCAGGACAAATTTCATTAGGAAATAAACTTCCCATTTTACAGAATACTGTATTTGGATGGATAGTTGCAGGAAATATGCAAATAGGTTTTAATAACGTCAATATGTCGATAAATTGTTTTAGTAATGACACTAATGGGTGTAATCTTGACATTAGTATCGTGAAATTTTGGGAATTAGAGGATGTTTTGAGTAAAAAAGATGTTTTATCGGAGACAGAAAGATATTGCGAGGAACTTTTTGACTCCACCACTATCAGAGACGACAACGGTAGATATATTGTGAGAATCCCTTTCAAAAAATCTATTTCAAATTTAGGAAACTCTAAAATTAATGCACTTAATAGATTTTATGGTTTAGAGAGAAAATTGATTAAAAATCCAGATTTAAGAAAGGAATATATACAATTTATGGATGAGTATATCTCTTTAAATCATATGTCAGAGTATAAGGATTTTGATTGTGAAAGTATGGGTTATTATTTGCCTCACCATGCGGTCATCAAAAGCACGAGTTTAACTACTAAGTTACGAACAGTTTTTGATGCCTCGTGTAAGACTACTTCTGGTTTGTCTCTGAATGATGTGCAATTTGTTGGGCCTACATTGCAACAGGATATTTTCCAAATATTAGTAAGATTTCGCATACATAAGTATGTAATGACTGGTGATGTGAGTAAAATGTACCGCCAAATACTTATAAATGAAGATGATCAAATATATCAAAAAATATTTTGGCGATCACATCCTGATGAAGAGCTTAAATGTTATATCTTGCATACTGTTACCTATGGAACTGCGTCAGCTCCTTACTTAGCGGTTAAATGTCTTTTTGACATAGCAAAACAAAATGAAGACAATAAACTGATAAGCAAAATCATCAGGCGTGATTTTTACATGGATGACTTACTCACCGGGGCAAATTCAAAAGAAGAACTGTTGTATATTCAAAAAAATATTTATGAACTTTTGGCCAAATCTGGTTTTGATTTACGCAAATGGCTATGTAATGATAAAGATGTTCTGAACGATTTTAAGATTAGTAATAATGTAGATGTAAGTATATTAAATATTGGTGATAATGATTCAAATAAAATTTTAGGTATTTTTTGGAATGCTCAAGGTGATTCCATAAATTATAAAATAAGTCTAGATATTCTAAAATTGAAGAAAGTTACTAAAAGAACAATTTTATCAGTTATATCCCAGATATATGATCCGTTGGGTTTGTTGGGACCCATAATCATAGTTGCCAAATTATTAATTCAAGATATTTGGAAACTCAGGATAAATTGGGACGATGAATTACCTAGCTATATACTTAAGATCTGGCAGGAATTTCAGCACAGTATCACTTCAATTAATGAATTTAAAATACATAGAAACGTATTTTCAGATTATGTGCAAATAGAATTACATGGTTTTGGTGACGCCTCAGTAAAGGCATATGGCGCTTGCGTTTATGTTCGATGTTCTTTGAGAAATTGCAGTTTTATTACCAATTTGTTATGTGCCAAAAGTCGAGTCGCTCCTGTAAAGCAAGTCAGCCTGCCAAGATTGGAGTTGTGTGCAGCACAGTTATTGGCTAATTTAGTTAAAAAGGTTATGACAGCTTTGGAAATCAAGTTTGACAAATATTATTTTTGGTCAGATTCGACGATAACTTTATATTGGATTCGCGGTGAATCATCTTCTTGGAAGACTTTTGTGGCTAATAGGGTTAGCGAAATTCAGTCATTATCGAATAAACAAGATTGGCATTTTGTCAAATCGGAGGAAAACCCTGCAGATTTACTATCGAGAGGTATTACATCTAAAGACTTGGTGAATAATTTATTATGGTGGCATGGTCCAGAATTTCTTTCAAATGATTATTCTTCTTGGAGTCTTCAAGAATATCCTATCCCTAATGAAATTCCGGAGCAAAAATCAGTTTCTTTGCCTATTTCAAATACTTTCAATTTGTTTAATGAATTGTCTAAAGATGGTTCATCTTTTACGGAAATTTTACATTCATTAGCTTATGCCTTACGTTTTATAAAAAATTTGAAGATAAAAGACCATGATAAAAGACTCGAAGGTGGTTTTGTGCCTGAAGAAATTAATAAATCACTTGAACTATTGATAAAAAAAGCTCAATTAGAGATGTTTGCTGATGAATTTAATTGTTTAATTTCTGGAAAGCAAATTTCTTCTAAAAGTAAAATTTTGAGTTTGAATCCAATTTTAAAAAATGATTTAATATGTGTTGGCGGTAGACTTAAACATGCTAATCTATCAGATGAGAAAAAATATCCTATTATTTTACCTAGTAAACACACTTTAACCAAATATATACTAGAACATGAACATAAGCGACTTTTACATTGCGGTGCACAACTTTTGTTATCCTCCATCAGAGAAAAATACTGGCCCATAGGTGGTCGAAATGTTTGTCGGCAAATAATAAATAAATGCTTGAATTGCTTCAAGGCTAATCCTAGGGGGAACAATTACTTAATGGGAAATTTGCCTGATGTTCGGGTTAACACTTACGGTGTCTTTGAAAATGTTGGCACTGATTATGGTGGGCCATTTTATGTTAAAAATAAGAAAGGTCGAGGCTCTCAGTGTTCCAAGGCTTACCTTTGTTTGTTTGTTTGTATGTGTACCAAAGCAGTACATCTTGAGATTGTTTCAGAGCTAACAACAGAATGTTTTTTAGCTGCTCTTCATAGGTTTGCGAGTAGGCGGGGCAAACCTAGAAATATTTATTCGGATAATGGTCTTAATTACGTTGGAGCAAATAGAGAAATTTGTCGAGTTTATGAATTTTTACAAATTAATTGCGAGTATTTTACTACAATGTTAGCGAATGAAAATATAAAATGGCACTTTATTCCTGCCAATTCCCCTACTTTTGGAGGTCTCTGGGAAGCAGGAATAAAAAGCTCCAAAATTCATATCAAGCGTGTTCTTGGGAATAAATCTTTAACATTTGAGGAGTTGGGTACTTTACTGATTCAAATCGAAGCCATTTTAAATTCTCGACCCTTATGTCCAATAACTGAAGACCCAGAAGATGCTGCTGCTTTGACGCCTGCCCATTTTCTGATTGGACGTACCCTTACCTCAATACCAGAATACCCTCTTATCGATGTTTTGGAGAATCGACTGTCTCGTTGGCAGCATATTCAGTTTATGGTTCAGCATTACTGGAAGAGATGGCAAAAGGAGTACCTTAGTGAACTACAAACCAGATTGAAATGGCGGAAAAACTGTCAGTCTTTGGTAAAGCTGGGATCTTTAGTGTTAATTAAAGACGATAATGTTCCGGTCTTGCATTGGAAACTAGGACGTGTTACTGAGTTGCATCGCGGAACAGATAATATCGTGAGAGATGTAAGTGTAAAAACTCAAGGCACTATATTGAAAAGAGGAATTAATCGTGTTTGTGTCTTACCTATTGAATCGGAGTGTTGATTCAAAGACCTTTTTGTATTTGTTGAATTAGGTACCTTTGGAATTAGGAATTTATTTAAATTCGTAAACTATGGTACCTATTAATTTTAATTTAGTATAAGTTTTTGTTTTTCTTTTGTGTAAAATATGTTGAAAGTTTATACCACATCCTTTCAAGGTGGGCGATATGTTAAATTAGATTTAGATTAAATTAGATATTATTGTTTCTGAACATATTATATTAGTACCAGCAAATTTGTTATCCACAAGCAATTTGGAAAATAACTGGTATTAATTGTATTGTCATAAAATTTGTCAAATAAATTAAAAATCCTGTCTAGTTCAAGATAATTTCTCTCCGAATAAAAGAAATTTATTCAAATATACAGTCCATTAAACTAATATTGCATTAGTTATAAACAACCACTGACCTAAATTATTCATACGCTCTATTTATATAGTCGCAATTAAGCTCGGGATTTAGCTCGAAAAACATCGAATCGAATATAATAGAATTCCAGGAAAAGGCACACTGCCCGACATAAGCAAGTGATTAATTTAATTTCTTGGAATCCGGGCGCCGCGATGTCAATGCACTTTCGTAACAATACTTACTTACGAGGGGTGTACACGAGAGAGCGTTTTTAAAAAACTTTATTTGACTAATACAATAGAACTGACTTAAATCTAGAAATTACTCCTTGTATAATATTAAAAATAAGCTGAATAGAACAATATAAATGCTGAATTGGAGTTCTCACGGGATATAACTCCTCCATCCTAAGTTAAAAGCATACCAAAAAAGGTATGGTTTTATACAATGGAAAAAATAAAGAAAATGCTAAAAGAAAAATATGATTAAACTAAATAAGTAAAAGTAAAATTGTTAAATTACAATATCGTCTTCTAACGAGGCTTTTTGGGCACGTTTAAGGCGATGTTTCAAAAGTAATTTATAGACAGTAAAAATGCATAGTATTCCTAAAATACAATAAAGTAAAATTGTCCAAAAATTTATTTGGTGCATTTCCATTGGGTTAGATATTTCTTGTAGTCGTCTCTTCTGTTCTTGAAGCGTTGTGGCAATTTCATTGGTTTCCTTCAAGTTGATGGAGTTCAGGTCAAGTGTAGGTGGATTAAAAGCAAACTCCTTTGTTTGGTAATAATTCATCGATAAATTCAGTGTAGGCAAGGATACATCATCATAAGTCAAACGATTGGGCTTATAAGTTCGTAGAGTAATTGACTTTATTTGTAAGCTGCATTCATTTGTAGATTCGGCTAAGTAGGAACCATGAAGCGGTACGTTGTCCTTAGAATTTGGACAAGATGCTGAGACAATTAGTTGTTCGGGCGTTGTGATTATCCATTTTCCGTCCGTTATTTTAGTGATTTGGACATTTTGTAGTCTAATACGGAAAGGGTGGCAGGTAGTGGCATTTTCTTTGTATAAAATCAATTGGACTGCACATGGAGGCTCATGATCAATGTATGCAGTATGGGCTTCTTTACATAAGTACTCGTTGGGTAACAATTGGTTGCAGGTTTGGTCCATATAAGAGTACTTGTTGTTGCTAAGTGCAAGGTATGGTTTGTGTGGAAAGTTCATAAAGAAATCAGGATTTTGTTCGCTTGGAATTGGTATTGGAAATAATTGATAATAGTGATAGACATCCGATTCGACCAATGGTATTTCCAAGATGAAGGTGATAATCAGGCCCTTTGAATAACCTTTAATCTCGATTATTTTTTCGTAGTTCAATATGTTATCAATATTGGCTTCTAATGGTAACACGTCATGCACTAATTGTTTTTTAAATCTACAAATTTCTTTTATTAGCTCTAATGGATCGATTATTGAATTATGGAGCGTATTGATTTTAGCAAATGAGATAGCTACTTCCGTTTTTTCTAAGATATCGTAAATTGTTTGATATAGCATTGATATCTGATTAATTATTATGTGAGTTTGGAAGTATTGATGGTTGTCAATAGCAGACAGAGCTACCTTTTTTATTGTGCTTTCAATTTGCAGTATTCTCGATTTTAGCGTTATTTGATTGGCAGATATATTAGAGATAACGTTTTGAAACTGTTCAATGGTTTTCCCTAATAAATTAATTTGATTAAAAGATGATTTTTTAAGTTTATCTTGATTTTCTTGTAATTGTCTAATTTGCCTATCATAGAGATCTGCATCATCTTTATCAAGATTGCCAGTAATGCATTTTATTAATGATCCTAAAGGATTCAAGATGCCACGTTTTTGTCTTTTTGAGTAACTACTCGTTGGGTCAATTTGCCTTATGTTGTTTTCTATGCGTTTTTCTAATGCCATTAAAGGCAGCAACGTGTTTTTATATTCTCGTTCATAGGATACATTATTTGTAATGTTTTTAATTAAATAGTTAGCGTTTTCTTTGATCAAATAAAATTCGTTAACAAGGGGTGTTAGGTCGTGAATTTGTATTAATGACCAATGATTGGAAACTATTTTGGCAGTTCCCAATTTATAAGGTAGGAGTCCGGGATATTTATTCAGGTTATGGAAGTTTATTCCTACTGCTCCGATGTTGAAGATTCGGATCCATCTGTAACAATAGATTTGATTTTGGTTTCGTTGATATGCAAAATCTCTTTTCGATTTGTTTTGGGGTTTTCAATTTCAATCTTGTTGTTTTCTAATATTTTTGTTAAGATGAATGGACCTGTGAATCTATGGTGTAATTTACCACGTCGTTTGTCTTGTTTTTTATATATTTGACACCCTATGGTTAGTTTTTGAGGGGTCTTCTTTTGATTATGTTTGTCAATAAGTTTTTGTTTTAAATTAATTGAGTCTTGTTGTATTTTGTTATACAAAGCTTCCGTGTTAGTTTTGTGATTGTGGACATATTCAGTGAATATTTGCGCGGGCATAAGTTGCATAGGGTCACTAGAAGAAGTGTGTCCTAAAATCAATGTATAGGGAGTAAAGCCTGTGCTTGAATGGATTGTGCTATTATAAGCAATTACAGCATAGGACATTAGGGTTGATACGTCAGTGTTTTTGTTTTTTTCTCGTAGTATTCTTATGTGTTCTATCAGGGTTGAATTTAACCTTTCAACGGGCGAATTCGACTCGTGATGATTTGGAGTAGTAAAATGGATTTTAATATTATGTGTTTTCAATAAATCCTTAACTACTTTGTTCTTGAATTCTGTTCCATTATCGGATACAATCAATTTAGGGATACCGAAAAATGAAAAGAAATGGATTAGATTTTGGGATACTGATATGGCGGTGCCAACGCAAGGAAGGGCTTGTCCATATTTGGAAAATTTGTCTATAATTACTAGGAATTTTTGTTTATGTACAAGGAGTGTATCGAGGTGAATAATCTCGAAGGGTTTTGAAGGTGTTTCTGTCAATACAAGAGGTTGGTCTGGTGGATTCCTGTTATACTTAGTTCTTTGACATATTTCACATCCATTAATAAATTTAGTGACGTCAGATTTCAGGGGTTTCCAATAATAATTAATTTTCAGGCGTTTTAGGGTTTCCTGTATTCCTCGATGGTTAGTTTTGCCTTCGTGTGAAAATCTTATTATCATTTCTCTTTCCTCTGGTTTAACATTATTAATGAGTTTTGTGCATTCTACAAGCTTGAAATTACAAAAGTGTTTAGATAATGCTTCTTGAAATAAAACACGTAATTCTTTTGATAAAAAGTGCACATAGGTAGTTTTCTCTGTGAGGTTTTCTTTCAGAAAATTTACTATCGCTTCTTGTTTCGTGGGAATCGTTGCTCGGATTATCCTATTACCGTCAAAGGTTTCAAATTCTCTTTTTATGTAGGCGTCGTATGGTGATTTTTTCACAATTAATTGATTCGTTTTGTTGTTAATTATTTCGTCTAATATTGGGATTTCATTTAGGGTTTCGTCTGCGTTTGTACTATGAGCAGTGTCAGTACTGGACGTATTATCCATTGGTGGTTTAATTCGGATATCTTCAAGAATTTTTATTCGAGAGGTTGAAGGCTCTTGAGAAGTTGAAGGCACTGGAGGTAATTCAACCGGTCGATTAAGTTCGTTTATGATTTTGTTATATTCGTCAGTGTAAACTTTTTCTAGAAGATTTTTATCGATTTCGTTTAGAAATTTATCGATGTCAGTTGTAATATCTCCTGGATTATTAAGGAGAGATTCTGTTTCTAAAGCGTTGAGTGGAATTCTTGAAAGAGTGTCGGCGTTTGTATTTTGTTTGCCGCTTTTATATATAATGGTGTAGTCGTATTCTTCAAGCTTTAATCTCCATCGAATAAGTTTTGAACCTGGCTCTTTAACATTGAAAAGCCAGACTAAAGGTCGGTGATCTGTATATATTTGAAATTTCCTTCCAAATAAATACGGCCTAAAGTATTTACATGCCCAGATGATAGTGAGCAATTCTTTTTCAATTGTCGAGTATCTCTGTTCTGTTTCATTTAGCGTGCGGGAAGCATACGCCACGGGATGATCGTTGGGGGGTGTTGATTGAGATAAAACTGCACCGAGAGCTGTATTAGAAGCATCGGTTGTTAATACGAAGGGCTGTGTGAAATCAGGGTATTTAAGGATTGGGGAATTAATTAGAAGATTTTTTAAATGGTTGAATGACGATAAAAATGCTGGGGAATGTTCGACTTTAGCATTTTTCTTAAGACATAATGTCATTGGCTTGGCAATTTTAGCAAAATCCTTTATAAATCTTCTATAGTATCCAGCTAGTCCTAAAAATGATTTGATATCTTTTGGTGTTTTGGGTATAGGAAAGTTTTTTACAGCTTCTATCTTATCTGGGTTGGGTTTCACGCCTTCTTTGGTTATTAAATGTCCAAGGTAATTGACTTCTTTGTGTAAAAATTCGGACTTATCCAATTGAATCTTGAAATTTGATTGTCTGAACCGTTCAAATATTAGTCTCAAGCGTTCTATGTGCTCTTGGAGTGATTTACTGTATATTATGACGTCATCCAAGTAAACGCAACATATTTCGTTCTGGAGGCCACGAAGAACGTTGTTCATCACCCTCTGGAACGAGGCGGGGGCGTTTCGTAAACCGAAGGGTGTTATATATTTCATTACTTTACTATTTACTGTGTTCCCTATATTTATGTACCTGTATGTTGTATGTCATGTTGTCAGTTATTGTCAGAAAATACTGTATTGAATTTTAGCTTATTAAAGCCTTAATTCTAAAGGTTCTTTTACTACAATTTAATAAGCTAATAATTACCCAATCAATGGACAAATTACTCAAGCCAGAACGACTAGAAATTGACACACATTCAAACAATGCTAGCCAGTTATGGATCCACTGGAAACGAACGTTTGAGAACTTTTTAGAAGCTGCCAAAATATCAGAAGATAAGGACAAATTAAACCTTCTAGTAAACTATGTGAGTTCTTCAGTTTATCAGTCTATTAGTGAATGTATTTCCTACATAGAAGCAGTCGCCATACTCGAAAAGTTATATGTAAAAACACAGAGTGAAATTTTTGCCCGTCATACTTTATCCACTAGAAAACAGCAAGTAAGTGAATCTATAGACCAGTACTTACAAATTCTGATACAATTAAGTAAGGACTGTAATTTCAAAGCAGTCACTGCTGAACAGAATAAAAATGACTACATAAGAGATTCATTTATTAGTGGTCTGGCCACATCTCACATTAGGCAAAGACTTCTAGAACATACGACTCTGAACTTAGAAGAAGCACATAAATCAGCTAGGTCTTTAGAAATGGCCCAACAACAGTCAGAATCTTATACCTCAAATTCGTACGTCAATTCAATTGTAGCAAATCAATCATCGACTTATGTTCAACAATCAAATGAACAAATGGATACAACACTTGCCGTAATTACATCAAAATGTTATTTTTGTGGAAGAAACAGACACTCTAGAGATAAATGTCCAGCAAGAGATGCAACCTGTCATTCCTGTGGAAAAATTGGTCATTTCACACAAGTATGTAGATCAAAATATCAAAAACAATCTCATTATTCAAATAAAACCTCAGCTGCTATGATTGGAATGATGTCAGCAGCCTCAACATCTTGTTTATCGAAAGCTATTATTAAAATTGAAGTCAATCATATTCCAACTGATGCATTAATTGATACTGGAAGTTCGGACAGTTATATCTCAAAAACTGTCACCACACAGAGACGTATCAAAGTGTTTCCTACGAATCTCAATGTCACAATGGCTGCTTCATCTTTAAATTCTCCTGTTTGTGGATACTGTATTGTGATTTTGAAAATATCAGATCATGTGTACAAAAATATCAAGTTTTACGTGATGGAAAATCTCTGTTCTGAAGTTATAATTGGACATGATATTCTTCAAAATCATTCTGGAGTAGAATTCAATTTTGGTGGAAATCAATCAAAACTTTCTATCTGTAATCTAGTAACAGCAAATATTCAACCTTATCCGCTGTTCGCGAATTTAACAGACAATTGCCAGCCTATTGCTATTAAATCTAGACGGTTTTCTAATGATGACTACAGATTTATACAAACAGAAATACAAAGATTATTGAAAGAAAACATCATTGAACCAAGTAATTCACCGTGGAGAGCACAAGTATTGGTTGCAAGTAACGTAAATCATAAGAAACGCATGGTTGTTGATTACTCGTTGACAATCAACAAGTTCACTTTATTAGATGCATATCCACTACCTAATATTGATAGAATTATTAGCCAAGTTTCGCAATATGAATATTTTAGTTCTATAGACTTACGTAGTGCGTACCATCAAATACCTATTTTGGAAAGTGAGCGAATTTACACTGGCTTTGAAGCATGTAACAACTTGTATCAATTCACAAGAATTCCATTTGGTGTCACAAATGGAGTAGCATGTTTTCAACGTATAATTAACAATATCATAGATAATGAAAGACTATCTGATACATATGCATTTTTGGATGACGTTACAATATGTGGAAAAACAAAAGAAGAACATGACAAAAACTTAGAGAAATTTATGAATATTACAAGAAAGTATAATCTAACATTAAACGATGAGAAATGCAAATTTTCAATGACAACTATCAATATTCTTGGATATACAATAGAAAAAAAAACCATAAAACCAGATGCGGATAGACTACAGCCATTAATCAATTTAGCAGCCCCTACAAATGTTGCTTCTCTCAGAAGAGTACAAGGTATGTTTGCACACTACTCAAAATTTATATACAAATTTTCTGAAAAGATACATCCCATTGTAAACGTGAAAACTTTTCCCATGAACAGAGAACAAATTCATGCATTTGAAAGGCTGAAACAAGATATTATTGATGCAGTTGTAATATTCATCGACGAAAAGGTTCCATTTACAGTAGAAACAGATGCTTCTGATTTTGCTATTGGTGCTCAACTGACACAAAATGGTAAACCTGTCGCATTTTTCTCAAGAACCTTAACAAAAATAGAACAAAATCATTCCAGTATAGAAAAAGAAGCATACGCAATAATCGAAGCTATAAGAAAATGGAGGCATTATTTAATGGGACGACATTTCAGTATAATAACTGATCAAAGATCCGTTGCATTTATGTTTGATAATAAGAGTTCATCAAAAATCAAAAATGAGAAAATATTGCGTTGGAAAATAGAATTATCATGTTACAAATTTGATATTATATACAGGCCAGGAAATCAAAACATTGTAGCTGACACACTTTCCAGGATATCTGCTGCTATTCAACCATCAACATCAGACAAAACTTTGTATAATTTACACAACGCGATGTGTCATCCTGGTGTCACAAGATTCTATCATTGGATTAGATGCAAAAATTTACCTTATTCACTAGAAGACATCAAAAGAGTTATATCCGCATGTCCGGTTTGTGCAGAGATAAAGCCGAGATTTCATAAAAACAAAGGAACTCTTATCAAAGCCATAGCACCATTCGAAAGATTAAACATTGATTTTAAAGGACCGTTACCTTCCAATAATAGAAACAAATACTTACTAGACATTGTAGATGAATATTCAAGATTTCCGTTTGCATTTCCATGTTCGGATATGTCATCTGCAACGGTAATAAACTGTTTGACTCAACTATTCTCAATGTTTGGCACACCAGGTTATATTCACAGCGATAGAGGAGCATCTTTTTTATCTGCTGATGTGAAATCATTTTTAACAAGTCATGGTGTTGCCACAAGTCGTACAACTGGGTACAATCCAGAGGGAAATGGACAATGTGAAAGAATTAATGGAACAATTTGGAAAACTATTCAACTTAAGGTTAAATCTAGAAACCTTGAAGTAAAACAATGGCAAGATGTTTTAATCGATTCTCTACATTCAATAAGATCCCTTTTGTGTACTGCGACTAATTCAACACCTCATGAACGCATGTTCAACCATCCTAGAAGATCGACTAATGGTACCTCAATGCCTACTTGGTTGAGCACCCCAGGCCCAGTTTTTCTAAAGAAACATGTTAGACATAGCAAATTTGATCCACTAGTAGAAGAAGTGGATCTTCTGGAAGCAAATTCAGATTATGCTCATGTACGATTATCCAATGGTAGAGAAACGACTGTATCAACTCGTCATTTAGCACCAAGGGGAGATGTGACACTGTCAGAACAAGATCAAAATACCATAACACTACCAGAACAAGATAAGAATGAATTAACTATTCCTGAAGAAAACCTTACATCAGTCAGTTCAGAACGTTTGTCATCTTCGTTCCCTTTGAATGATTCAAATTGCTCTCTTCCCCAAAATTCTGAACAATCACACAATGAAAATCCTCCAGTGAAACCTACTGATGAATCCAGTTGTGTTTTGGTAAAGAGAAATCATAGGCCACCTTCATATCTTCAAGATTATGTCACAAAATGAGCGAGGAAGAATGTTATATATTTCATTACTTTACTATTTACTGTGTTCCCTATATTTATGTACCTGTATGTTGTATGTCATGTTGTCAGTTATTGTCAGAAAATACTGTATTGAATTTTAGCTTATTAAAGCCTTAATTCTAAAGGTTCTTTTACTACAAAGGGCATACGTTTGAACTCGTAATGTCCTGTGTAGGTGGAAAATGCTGTTTTGTGTACGTCTTCCGGTTCCATCTCTATTTGGTGGAAACCATTTGCTAGGTCCAACGTCGTAAAGTACTGAGCTTTACCTAGTCTATCTAAAATATCAGAGATGTTGGGTAATGGGTACTTGTCTTCGACTGTTTTGTCGTTAAGTTTTCGGTAGTCAATTACTATTCTCCATTTTCTTGTACCAGATGCATCTAGCTTTTTTGGTACTATCCAAATTGGGCTAGACCATGGGGAATTAGATGGTTGTATTATACCAATTTTCAACATCTGGTCCATTTGGGTGCTGACTTCCTTCTTATGAATCTCAGGGTATCGATAAGTCTTTGTAAAAATAGGTGTTTCATTTGGAAGATTGATTTTATGTTTGATTTGATTCGTAAAAGTCAATGGAATACCTTCACAGTAAAATATATCTCGGTATTCATAACAAAGATCTCGAATCGCTTGATATTCTTCTTGATTACAGTGGTCTAAACGTAAGTTCTTCAAATTTTGTTTTAGTTTCATATCATTTGGTTGATTTACTTCGATATCCATATCGGTTTCCATTTCCTCGATAAAATTATTTTCAATTTCGTTTATAGGTTCTACTTCAAATGGTTCTGTGAAACTTATTTTTATTGGGTTTTCACATAAATTCGTAATTGTTGTCAATGCAAAATTACTTTCAATTTGTACCAAGGCTTCTGGCATTTCTGCGATATCATCAAAGTTAATATGGTTTAGTATTCCTATTCCATCTGTTTTGTTTACAGGTACTTTAACCTTCTGTGAAACACGAGGAGGTATAACAGTTTCATATGACTGTGTGGGCTCCGTTGTGTTTTGTGGGAAAAATAATTTGTTTTGAAAATGCAAGGGTAAATTTACTTGTAACGTTTCGAGTGCAAAATTCTTTAGATTTATTTTGGCACCGATATCGATTAGAAAATCGACACCTATCAAACCGTCGAATTTATTAGAGAAATTAAACAAGTAAAATTTGTGGTAACCATTTTTTTTGAATGATAGAAAAATGGGTATATTTATGACTTCGTCATGTATTGATGTTGCATGAGCAGTTTTTACAGTGAAATTTTCATTAGAAATGAATTGAGAGTAAACTTGGTATGCTAATTGCGGATTGATGAAACTTTTTCCGCTGCCTGTGTCGACTAAGAACTTAGCATTTAATTCGGGGATAATTATTACAGGCAAATCTGAAGTACTATAGTTGTTGAGGCATATTACGTCACATTGGGGTAATTGGGCGTAATCTGAAAATTTTGGTATTGGGAATCATCGATATTTGTTTCATTATAGTCATTATTAGTGTTGTCATACATGTTGTACATATAATCATATGGAACATTGTATGAGTTGAACATTTCAGAATTTGGCATTTGGTAATAATTACTGAAATCCAATTGTTCGTCATTATTGGGAGTAGAATTAACGTCGATATTTGTGTCTTGAGTTTGAGTTTCGGTGATAGTATTAGGGGACAAAGTATTTGCGGATTGGTTCGAAAGTTCTTGCACAGTGAAATTATTCAGGCGAGATCTTTGAACTGTATTTGGTCTTATAGTGACACCAGACGATGTGTCCATTGGTTCTGGAGCACTATTGTTTTGGGTGATACTGGGTCTTTGGAATGGTCTATTGAAATTATTGAAGTTTTGAGGTCTTTGGAATTGGTTATTGAATGGCATATTTGGGAAAGGTCTTGCAAAGTTTTGGTTGTTAAACGAATTATTTGGTCGATAGAAAGGATTATTAGTGAATGGTGTTATAGGCATTCTTGGAATATTAGCAGCATAATTTCCAAGTGTATTGTTAAAACTTGATTGAGGCTTACTTTTATTATTGACGTTGTTATTAGGTATATTTCTTGAGCTTTGATTAGACCTGTTTCTATATTGTATGAAATTCTCTTCTTCTCGTACAAATGCGAGAGCTTGTTCAAGAGAATCTGGGTCTTTTAATCTTACCACTAACTGCATATGGTAATTTAAGTTGTTAATAAAAGTTTTTAGACACAGATTATCAAATTGTTCGATTTTTAGAATTTTCATATTATTAGGATCGTTTGAGCTATTAATTTTAGCAAATAACAAACTTCTAGAATCTTGCAATTTTAATCCAAAAGAATGTAAGGATTCGTTCTTATCTGGTTTCATATTAATGATATCTTGGACAAGACAATCTTCAGTTCTTTGGTCAGAAAATGTGACAATTAACGAATTTTTAATTTTCTGCCAGGTATCGAGTTCCGTGCGAGAAGCAATTAATTCGGCAGCTCTACCTGTCAATTTACAAATTACCGTATCGAACAAACAGATGTTTATTGGATCTGCGGCATTTTGTCGATTTTGGTGATTCTGTAGAAAATGTTCACATGATGTTAAAAATCTGCCAAGTGTTTTGGTGTTACCATCAAAATTTGGAATATTATCGGCTTGGTATCTAATAAGCTGATAATTTGGGTTGGCCATATTAACAAGATTTTGAATCTGATTATTAGGTTGAAAATTATTGTTAAAAATGTTTATAAGATTGTCAAGCTCGTTATCACCTTCCAGATCGAACAAATATATACCAATAAAATCAAAAAATATAAAAATAAAAGGAAAAGAATAATGGGATCACTTACAGCAATATCAGATTGATCTTGAAGTACATGAATTTATCTTCTATGGATTTTGGACGATGTAGTTCCGCTATCCGCACCAATAGGATTAATGGACGATTTTTGTTCCGATCCCTGGTCGCGAGTTCACTGATTGTCAAAAGTCTTTCGTATACCACGAACGTATATTTCGATTTGACGGTAAATCGTTAGCACGAAAAGACGATGGTTTTTTTTACGGCCCGCAAAATCCAAATTTTCGACTGAACCGGACTGTTTTTTACCGAAGTCTCCGTCAAAATCCTACCGACTGCGCCACTTACGAGGGGTGTACACGAGAGAGCGTTTTTAAAAAACTTTATTTGACTAATACAATAGAACTGACTTAAATCTAGAAATTACTCCTTTTATAATATTAAAAATAAGCTGAATAGAACAATATAAATGCTGAATTGGAGTTCTCACGGGATATAACTCAATGCACTTTCGTAACAATACTTAATATTTTAGTATTTTTCATAAATATTATTCTGAATACCGTTCGATTTTTTTTATGATTTATATTTTGATTAATTTTCTTGATTCACCGCCTCTTAAATTTTGCCGCCGGGTGCACTTAGCACCTCTGCACTCCCTTAAGGCCGGCACTGAAGATATTCAATATCATGCTATGGAAACACTACTGCACAGGTTATAAATAAACTACAAAGACTACAAAATAAATCAATCAAGACTATATTTTCTAGAAATCATTATACCTGTGTGATTCTCTCTATGAGGACTATCAATTCCTGAAAATATAACTATTAAAAAAATATAAACAAGCTAGACTTATGAATGTCATACTGAAATAAAATAATTATGAAAATTCTTTTTTAGGTTTGCAATTTTAGGCCTTGGCGATTCCAGCTATGCAAAATTCAACTTTGTTGCAAAGAGACTTTTTAAAAGACTGCAACAGTTAGGTGCAGAGCCTCTAGTGCCTCTAGGCTTAGGCGATGATCAGCACGACTTGGGCTACGATGCTGTAGCAGATCCGTGGTTGGACAACTTATGGAAAAAGTTGATAGAAGAACACCCTTTGCCTCATAGTGTACAGCCTTTGTCAAGTAACTTGCCTATAGTTCCACGGTAAAATCTTCGATTTTGTTTAATTTGCTTGATCAAATATAATTATTTTAGATGGAGTATTAAAAAAGATTTCAAATGCTTGGAACCTCAGAAAAATTTAAACAATTTTCAATCTTTATTTTATTCAACTAGAAAATCACATGAATTTGATGCACTGGTTGTAGAAAATTCTAGGCAAACTGATATTTGTCATTTTCAGGTTAGTATTGCATTAATTAATTAGAATTGACTTATTTTTAATAAATGCATTATTTCAGGATGTTAGATTGATAAAATTTAAAACTGAGGGTCAACAATACTGTCCGGGAGATCTCCTCGTTTTACGACCTAAAAATCTGGATTGGAAAGTAAAAGAATTTAAAAATATTTTAAAAGATAATGGAGTCAATATTCCAGATGACACTGTGATAAAACTGCAAGAAAATGATCAAAAAATTCCTGTACCAGAGGCTTTGAAATTTCACGCTACTTTCCAGCAACTTTGTGAAGAATATTTTGATTTACTATCAATACCCAGAAGGAGGGTTTTTGAAGTTTTATCCCAAATAACTGATAGTGATCTAGAAAAGGAAAAATGCTTGGAATTTTGCTCAGCAGAAGGGCAACAAGACATGTACTCTTACACAAATCGCCCTAGAAGAAACATTGTTGAAGTTTTGGGTGACTTTCCACAGGCCACCAAAAATTTAACTTTGGATATTTTGTTTGAAATTATGCCTTCAATAAAACCAAGAGAATTTTCCATTGCTAGTAGCTTTAAGCGGCACGGAAATGAGGTGCATATATTAGTAGCGGTGGTCAAGTACAAAACGAATTTGGTCAAGGAGAGAGTGGGGCTTTGTTCGAATTTTTTGGCCGATTTGAAACCAGGAAAAAGAGTTACTACATGGTTGAAACGTGGCTCGTTTAAATTTCCTAGTACGTTGGTAGGTAAGAATCACTAGAAAAGTGTTATAATGTGATGAATTCATTTTAATAGGTAGTTTTTTTTTAAGAAAATAGATTTCATAAATTCATATGTTTGCTCAAATTTTGCGTCAGTATTGAGTTAATTTTTCCATAGATGAATCAAAGATTTAAGTAATTTTCTATTCCACTCTTTCTGTGTAACCTTTAATTAAAACGAACATTTTTTTACTTGAGCTTTGTTTTCTAGTAAAATTATAATATTAATTGTTATTTCTAGAATGTTCCTGTAATTATGATTGGTCCAGGGACTGGAGTGGCACCGTTCAGAAATTTCATCTTTGAAATATGCGATAAAGTTTCTAGTCCTACTGATTTGCTATTATTTTACGGATGCAGATACGAATTCAAAGATTTTTTGTGTAAAGAAGAATTTAGAAAATTAAGCAATGATAAAAAAATATCTTTGATTTGTGCATTTTCAAGAGACCAAAATAAGAAAATGTAAGTTTTTTAAATTTAAGTTGAATAATGGTAATTAATAAGCTTTTATTTTAGATATGTTCAAGATAAGATATTAGAGTATGGTGAACTCGTTTGGCAAGCCCTCGATAAAAATTGCTACATATTTGTTGCGGGAAACTCAAGAAATATGCCGCAAGCAGTTAGAAATGCATTTATTAACGTCTGCATCAAACATGGAAATTTATCAGAGGCAAATGCTACCAAATTTGTAGAAACAATGGAGAAGAAAAATAGATATCAAGCAGAATGTTGGTCGTAGAATTTTTTTCAAATATTATATTGTTATTGTGTATTTGAAAAGCTTTTGTTTTAATTTATTTTACTTCTAGAAACTTGGTAGGTCATAAGACCACACGACCATGATTGCCAACTTTTAAAATTGGTTCACTCTGAGATTTTTCCGCGACTCAAAAACAATGGTGTTTCCCAAAAATATATTAATTGAAACAGCAGAACAAACATAAAAAAAAAAATCAAAAAACTAAAAATAAAACATTTCATTCCAGTTACAACATAAAGAATTTTTTAGTGACTAACCGTGTTATAAACGGGCAACTAAAATTGGGCCATTTCGGAAATGCTAATTTCATTAACCGGATCACCAGCTGATGTAGGTACTGTTTTTTTTTCAAGCGTACTCATTAAAAAAAGACAAAAAACAAACAGCTAATGATTAGGTTAATCGCATAAGCGTTTATGAAAAGGCCTATTTTCAGTTACCGTTTACCTAAACATTTATCAAAATCTATAGGTAGGGTTTCCATAAAAGTTTTTCGGAATTCAGGACAAAGGAGTCGAGAAATCCGGACTTCGCCGAAATAGCTATTGAAATTGTGTAAAGTGAAAGGTGAGTGCGACAAAATTCACATTCGTGAAACTAGATTCATTTTCAACACAAAATATGTGTAAAAAATAGTTATTTTCCTAACAAGTGCGCAAAGTGTTACTTTTCCGCACGCGAAGCGGAGTTCGGATACGTGTTTGCGTGCGGAAAAGACACTTTGCGCACGTGTTAGGAACAAAATTTTTCCTACGAGCTTCATATCAGGTAGGTAATAACAAAAATTGAAAAAAAAAAAACATAGCATTTTGTTGATATAGTAGGCCTTTACTTTAGATTGTGGCCTACATAATAGGTATTATAAGATTTTACTGGTTGCCTAATGTTAGGTTCAAGGTTTCAACCCAACCAGCTGATTGATTGTTTTTAGTTTTTGCCGTTAGAGGTCTGGCAGTTAATTTTTCAGTTCCAATTTATCTTTTGAGTTGTTGTATGTTTTTCTGTTTTCATTGCGAGTTTGTTAATAAACATCAGTGATGTGCCTGTAGACAATGTCAACGTAAACAATTGATTGTTTACGCGTAGACAATTCGAATTGTTTACGTGAGCATTTGTCTACATGCGACGTAAACAATAACTTATTTAAAAAAATTCAAAAAAGAATATCAAAAGTTACTATACTATCACTATTACTTCGATATTGTCAACTAGCTGCTTGGGAAAGGAGGACCCGGTATTCAACCTTATTAATTTAATTGCCGATTCGATCGAATATTTATTTCAATTCAGCAATAAATTAATATAAATTGCGCTGCAAGCCGCAGCAAAGGTAGACTTAAACCAGTGCAAGTACCTCTCGTTGGAAAAGCCCCTCTGGAATTAAGTCTCCCCAGTGCAAGTACCTCTCGTTGGGAACGCCCCTCTGGGTATCTTCAGCCTTATCGTTGTCCAGTGCAATTACCTCTCGTTGGGAACGCCCCTCTGGACAAGGCATAAGGGTGACGATAAACTTATCTACAGTCCCCCAAGCAGAATTGACGTGTGGCCCCCTATAAGGACCCCAGTGTACGAAGGGTCATGTATCTTATAGGGTTAGCGTACATGTAAGGTTATATTTGGGAAAATATATAGCATATATTTTTATATAACCTGAGCGAGTTTCTCTCCATCTACCCCCAAAGCTACAAACCCCCCATGTCACCCCCGTAAAGCGGGTAGTTGTGACATATTTGGTGGAGGCGCCGGCTCGAACCCGACGCCCAGAACCGACGCCGTAAGGCGCCTTTGAAGCAAGCCAACACCCAAACACGTCACCAGGCGGTACGTCGACAAGAGAAATTCACGACAGCGTGGCGAAGGTGGAGAAGATACACGTAGATTTGAAAACTCGTAGATTTAAAAACTGTGACACATAGTTGGTACCGTCGCCATTGTGGCAAGAATAGATGCCAGACAAAACCAAATATAATTTGAGGCCAAAGAACGCAGCAGCTGCAACACCAACAGAATCATTCAGACCGTCTCATAGGAGCACAGGATTTGAATACTCATTTTCCCAGTCAAGAAGGCCACTTCAAAGATCCCCACCAGGGTCAACCAGTATCAGTTTAGAACAAATTGAAAGTGAAATAGAAAACCAAGCAAATAATCAAACAGACTACGAAAAAGACAGTGTTTTTGGTAGCCCACCAGACCTTACCCTTCAAGAAGCACCAAAACACAGGCAACCATCTAAAGAGGAAGTAGATCAACCGGATATAATGGCGAACACCACAATAACTGATGCTATAACAGCGGAGAAAAAGGCGAAGTTGCCTCAGTTTATCAGCCCTCAGACCTTCCAGCCATGTAAAACCAGCGCGATCGAGTTCCTAAGAACATATGACAGATCAGCGATAGCAAATGGATGGGACGAAAAGCTGAAAATTGTTTATTTTGAAACGTATTTAGATGGAGCCGCAAACCTGTGGTTACAGGAATATAAGCGCGACCACCAAAACAACAGCTGGAAAGACATTGTCAAAGATTTTTCAGAGGAATTTGAGGATACAGATTACCAAAGGGCACTCAAGAAAAAAGTCGAAAACAGAAAACAGGGTCAAGATGAGTCAGTCAAGGAATACTTGTACGATTTACAAGTGTTATATCACAATTACACACATACATTTGATATACAAGAATTTGTAAGGATTTTCAGCGAAGGATTGACGGAGGCAAATCATCACACTTACTACTGGTTAACAAACCCGCCGAACAAGCCACCAACATCACTTATACAATTAAAAGAAATAGCAGACACGATAGACAAAGCTCCGAAGAAAGGTGCAACGCAAGATACCCAAATTACCAGCTGTACGGAAAGAAACACAATCACAGACACAGAACTAAACATATGTCATTATTGTGGAAAAAGAGGACATGTAATGGCCACCTGCAGGATCCGAATGCAAGGAGAACACACAAGCACAAGAGTACCAATATCTAGCCAAACGTGTTATAATTGTGGGAAAACAGGACACTTCGCAGCTGTATGTAGGAGCCAAAAGATGAGAAATCATAACTCCAACTCAAAAATTGCCACCGTTTGTTACAACTGTGGGAAAACAGGACATACTGCAACAGTATGCAGAAGTCAGCCTCAAAGGTACAAATCGTATACGCCACGAAACAACAAAAACAATCCAGGTTGCTTTGTTTGTGGAAAACAGGGTCACTTTGCAAACACCTGTACAGCCCGACGACAAAACCCAAACGAGAAGGGATGGCAAAATTAAAAGCCCCTGCCATCCTTACCATGGGGAAGAACAATAACATAGGTATCTTGCACATCACAATTAGATTAAATAATAAGTACATGTCAGCAATCGTGGATACAGGAGCACAAGATAGCGTTCTACAAAGAAGTCTAATCAAAGAGGAACTAACAAGAAATGATGACACGGTTCTAGTCACTGCAGGAGGACACCAGATAAAAGTTTTGGGAGACATTGAAGTTCCAATAGAAATACCAGGAAGTCAAAAATGGAAGGGCAGACTAAACGCCAAAGTGATTTCATCATTAACTCAACCAATAATCCTAGGCATGGAGTTTTTGACAAAAAATAACGCGATCATAGATCTCCCAAGGAAAAAACTGATTCTGAATGGTCAGTATGAAATACCTCTAAGACAAATGAATAATGAAAAAATCAACATGTCAGGTCTGGTCACAACAAAACAGCCAACTAAAACGAGAGAGCTTAAACTAGATACTTCAAGAGATGAACAAGAGTTTAACAAGTTTGCAAGAGAGCACATTCACATAAAAGATGACCAGGTTAACGGTCTCCTGAAAGAAGAATATGGAAACATAGACGTCCTAACGAACGATGCCGTTTTAGTAGTAGGAGTAACCCAAAACTACAAATCAAAAAAATCAGTTTTCAGAAAATATAGGCATATGATTCCAAAAAAGAGAGAGAAAGGAACCATTGGGGAGCTATTTATGTCAAAACAAGGAAAAAAATCACTCGTTTTCCTATTTACAAGAGAATCAATGAAGAAGAAGCCAAGTCCAAGAAATATGTATAAATGCCTCACAGCACTGAGGAACAATATCTCAAAAAATAAATCCATCAAAAAATTAGTCATTCCAAGACAAGGATGGGGATTAGAAAAAGAATGGACAAGATTTAAACAGATGATATATTTTCTATTTGAAGGTGCAGGGGTCCAAATTCACATTTATAGGGAAAACCCTGGGGATAAAGCTAAAGAAGAAAAGCAGGAAGAAGAAATTAGGCATCTGATGCAAATCGGTACAGAAACCAAGAAAAAGACATATAAATTGGGTACAAAGAAAGATTATATGGTATCTCAGAATGAGTTAAAAACATTGGAATTAGATATTATGGGCAAAAATAGTGAGATTAAAGATAATACTACGTATACATGCAAATATAATTTAGACTGGTTAGCAAAAAATCATCTCGAACTAAAAACGCACATTCACACCAATGAAGGTAGCCTCATTTTAAAAGTACAATCAAACACAAGGAACCCAGTAGCTATTTACGCCGGAACCACAATGGCATTTTTGGCAGAAACTGCATCAGAGACAAATCTTTCACACAATTTCATGTTACAAGCAGAAAAAGACGAAGAGAGCGAAGAAATAACAATGGAAGATCATAAGTTAGACAGCATCACAAACAAGAAGAACAGGCATGAACTCAAAGAACTCCTTCTGGAATACAACGACGTTTTCGCGAAATCCACAAAACATATGGGAAAGACAAACTTAACAGAACACATAATAGACGTCGGAGAGGCTCGCCCAATAAAGAGCCGCCCATACAGAGTGTCACAAAAAGAAAGACAGATTATTGACGAACAAATCCAGGAAATGCTCGATAGCAAAGTAATTCGGCCTTGCCACTCTCCATGGGCTAGCCCTGTAGTGCTAGTTAAGAAAAAAGATGGAAAAACAAGATTTTGTGTAGATTACAGAAAGGTGAACACAGTAACAAAAAAATCAACATACCCACTACCACAGATCGATGACATTTTGTCATACTTGGGCAATGCAAAATGGTTTAGCACACTCGATATGTTTTCCGGATATTGGCAAGTTCCAGTCGAAGAGAAGTCCAAGCAATACACTGCCTTCGTGGCGCAAGGACATGGGACTTACGAATTTAATGTTTTAAGTTTTGGATTATGCAACGCTCCAGCCACTTTCCAAGAACTAGCAGACCAAGTTTTTTGGGATATGAAATGGAAGGAAGTGCTAATCTACCTAGACGACATCATTATATTCTCACAAACATTCGAAGAACACTTGAGCAAACTAAAGAAAGTTTTTGAGCGATTGCGACAAGCTAATCTTACTCTAAAACCAAGCAAATGCGAATATTTGAAACAAGAAATCAAAATACTAGGATTCAAAGTAAAGGAGCAAGGCATAATACCAGATGAAGAAAAAATAATTTGCATAAAAGGGTTCCCGACGCCAAAGAAAATTAAAGATGTACAGAGCTTTCTAGGATTATGTAATTTTTATAGAAAATTTATACATAACTTTGCATCAATAGCAAGACCGCTACATGAAGTAACAAGAAAGAACATAGGGTTCAAATGGGGTTCTGAACAAAACAAAGCATTTAACATTATTAAAGAAAAACTGGTTTCCGCACCTGTGCTACAGCATTTCAATCCAAATAAAGATACCATTTTGCACACCGACGCAGCAACATGTGGAATTGGGGCAGTACTTTTACAAGAAGACGACAAGGGAGAAGCACATCCAATAGCCTACATAAGCAGGAGTCTTTCAAATAGCGAGAAGAACTATTCAATTAGTGAATTAGAACTCTTAGGCGTAGTGTGGGCATTGAGCTATTTGAGACACTTAATCTATGGGAGACCAGTAAAAATCGTTACTGACCATCATGCTCTTTGCTGGATGGACTCCATTAAGGAAAGTAACAGACGCTTGGCCAGGTGGGCACTAAAACTTGCAGAATTTGATTACACGGTTGTATGTAAAAAAGGATCAACACATAGCGACGCCGACTGTATGTCCCGCAATCCAGTGCTTCAACCAGAATTCGAAGAAAAAGAAGAACAAGAGGAGACCCAAGTCTAAAACAAATATTCAAAGGTATAAGAAACCCAGACGACCCAGAAATTAATATTGGCATCAGAAGAAGAGCAAAAAATTTTAGGATTGAGAAAGACTTACTCTATAAAATTAATAAGACAAAAAACGGCTTAGAAAAAGTATTAGTAGTACCAAAATCAATGAGAGAAGAAATTTTGTGGGAGCTACATGCATCACCGACAAGTGGACACTTGGGACTGAGCAAAACAACGGACAAAATTAAAAACAGATTTTTTTGGGATGGAATGCTCAAGGACATCGAAAAGTACGTTAAGGGATGCCCAGATTGTCAAGCTAGAAAGGGGCAACCTTACAGAAAAACGCCAGGGATGTTACAACCAATACCGGTGGGAACAATTTTCGACAAAATCGGAATTGATCTTTTAGGCCCATTTAGAAGAAGCAGTAAAGGGAAAACAATGATAGTTGTAGTTACCGATTACGCCTCACGATATGCCATCACAGCCGCCCTACCGAATGGAAAAGCCGGACCAGTTGCAAATTTTTTACTAGAAAAAGTATTCTTAATACATGGGTATGGACCAAAGAACAAGAAAAAAGCATAACAAACCAGGAAGCGACACTTAGACCGTGGGACCGTTAACACCCCACGATCTAGATGACCCACCAAGAAGTATTTGGAACCAGAACAGACCCACAACACAGAAAACAGGACCGGACCAAAAGAGAAAAATCCGAGGAAAAACCCATGGCTGAAACGGTGAAGTTGATGAAATTTCTTAGTTGCAAGATATTTTTTTTTTTTTTTGTAGTAACCTGAATAATAATGCACCCTCACCCATCCCACCATAAAAAAACTTTTGTTAATTTTTAATTTTTTTTTCTCTATACGCGATATTTGGATTATATAATTGTTAAGCATCAGGGATATTTTATAATTAGGCTATTATTTGTAAAGAAGGGATATTTTTAGGATAAGGATATTATTGTATTTTTTGACACTATTATGGTATTTGTATATAATTTGTTGTAAATGTCTCTTCCAAGCATTGGGGTCCAATGCTTCATGGAGGGGGGGCATATGTCAACTAGCTGCTTGGGAAAGGAGGACCCGGTATTCAACCTTATTAATTTAATTGCCGATTCGATCGAATATTTATTTCAATTCAGCAATAAATTAATATAAATTGCGCTGCAAGCCGCAGCAAAGGTAGACTTAAACCAGTGCAAGTACCTCTCGTTGGAAAAGCCCCTCTGGAATTAAGTCTCCCCAGTGCAAGTACTCTCGTTGGGAACGCCCCTCTGGGTATCTTCAGCCTTATCGTTGTCCAGTGCAATTACCTCTCGTTGGGAACGCCCCTCTGGACAAGGCATAAGGGTGACGATAAACTTATCTACAGTCCCCCAAGCAGAATTGACGTGTGGCCCCCTATAAGGACCCCAGTGTACGAAGGGTCATGTATCTTATAGGGTTAGCGTACATGTAAGGTTATATTTGGGAAAATATATAGCATATATTTTTATATAACCTGAGCGAGTTTCTCTCCATCTACCCCCAAAGCTACAAACCCCCCATGTCACCCCCGTAAAGCGGGTAGTTGTGACAATATTAACATTCACTGATTATAAAATATCAGGAAAACCAATAATAAAATAAAAATAATTAAAAAAAGGCCGTGGCTAAAGTAACAGAGGTGTTACTATAATTATTTTTTTAAAGTAACATCAGTTCAATGACGTCACTGATGTTACTTTTGATAGGGGTTAATGGGTTACAGTAACAGTAGCAATACTTATATAGAAAAAAAAGGTAGGTACTTTCTTTGGCAATTTAATATTTTATTTTTTATAAACCAAAAATTTGAATCAACATATTGATAATACAAATCTTTTGTGAGAAAAACGGCGTCTCCATATTCCTATTCCTTGTTGAATATATTTAGGGAAATCTGTAATATTATGCTTAGGTTGCCGATTGATAGATGGCGCGACAGTCTGAATATCTGTCATGATGTCATTGTGAAGTAATGGCATGTGTTTTGTCTGTAGAATTTTGGCGGTCGTGTCTGCAGCCTAATTATGAAAATAACAACAATAAATTAAACTCTGGAACGAATTTTGTCTTTTAATTACCCACATCAAACAGGTCATGGGCCCAGTATTGTTCCTTGGGTAAACTGTGGGTAATTTTTTTTTTCATAGCGTAATCGCAAAAAGTTTATTAAAAGTGACCAAGATACAACAACAAAATGGCAGGTGTGAGTAGTCTTTCTGTGCCAATTTTGGAAGCGAATAATTTCAACAACTGGAGATTTCGTATCTTAACTTTGCTAACCAGAGAACAGTGTAATGATGTGATTGAGAATGATCCGCCTGCATCGACCGCCACATTGGAGGAGCAACAGAAATTTAGAAGACTTGATGCTCAAGCAAAGTCCATAATCGTTCAGGGTGTCTCAGATAAACATCTGGATATTGTCAAAGATTGTGCTACTGCAAAAGATCAACTACAAGCTCTAAAGGATATCTTTGTAAGAACAAGTTCATTTACGAAATTATCTTTGTGGAGAAAATTGTTCAGTTTACGATCCGGAATAAATGAAAGTCTAGAGGACCATTTCTCGTCAGAGTATTGTGATTGAAGCTCTCATTGTTCCAAATTTAAAACATAACCTCATTTCAGCTTCAAAAATAACCGAAAAAGGACATAAGATAATAGTGACAAAAGAAAACACAAAGATTTGTGGACCTAATTTCTCCCTCAAATGTTATAATAAAGGTGGATTGTATATATTGTATATAGACAATGTGATGAAACAAAATTGTCATGTCACTGTAGATGCTGAAATATGGCATCAGAGGTTAGGACATGCTGGAAAAGAAGCTTTGAGGCAACTGGAATTAGATTTTCCCAAAAAGATTTGTTCAACTTGTATGGAAGGAAAAGCTACTAGGCCAACATTTCAACAAAATGAAAAGCGTGCAACACAAATAGGAGAACTTGTGCACAGTGACCTATGTGGACCAATAACGCCCTGTACAATAACTGGAGAAAAATATTACCAGGTAATCTTGGATGATTTTTCACATTTTCTCATAGTAAAGACTCTTAAAAACAAAAGTGAAGCCGAATAAAATCTAATTAACTACATTTTTGAAATTGAGAGACAATTTAATATTAAAGTTAAAAAATTTCGTTTAGACAATGGTGGTGAATTCACATCACGTGATTTTAAAGATTTTGCCAAAAGTAAGGGCATTCATTTAGAATATTCCATGTCTTATAGTCCGCAAATGAATGGTAGAGCCGAACGAATGAATCGAACCCTTTTGAACATGATCAGAACTAAAATTATTGACTCAGGTGTACCCAAGACACTGTGGGGAGAGGCATTGATGTCTTCAGTGTACGAATTAAACAGAACACCTACCTCAGCCCTCGGTAAAGGAGAAACCCCATCACTAAAATGGCATGGCCGTAATGATATTAGTAAACTGAAAGTTTTTGGTTGTCGAGCATGGTATGTTCAGTTACCAAGAAAAAATAAACTTGAACCAAAGGCGAAAAAGGCTATAATGGTGGGATACTGTGGAGGCGGCTATAGACTATGGATACCCTCAGAAGATATAGTCATTAAATCCAGGGACGTACGTTTTGATGAACAAATTTTAGAATACAAACAAAATGATGGAATTGCAAAAAAGAAAAAAGTTGAATCAAAAGCTCAATCATACGAATCAACTGAAGAATCAAAAGAAGAAGAAACAGATGAAGAAGAATTCCTTGATGCAGAAGACCAAAGAGAAGAAAGAAGAGATGAAATTTATGAAGAGAGCGAAGAAGAAATTGAAGATGACATAGAAGAAGTAATAGGAAATGAAACTGAAACCAGAAGAGGAAGAAGAATTATAAGACCAAAACATCTAGATGAATATGAAATTTATGAAGCTTATTGTCTATTGTCTGAATCATATGAAGAGCCGAAGACCTATAATGAAGCCAAAAAGTGTCCAGAATGGAAGGAAGCAATTCAAAAGGAACTAAATTCACACGAACACATGAATACTTGGACTCCAGCTCAAATGCCTAAAAATCAGACTGCAATAGACACCCGCTGGGTTTTTAAATTAAAAGAAGATGGCACTAAAAAGGCCCGATTAGTGGCTAGAGGCTTTCAAGAACCTTATGAAATAGGCGGTGAATTTAGCTACGCACCAGTTAGCAGGCTTTCAACAACGATAATAATTTTTATGTCCATGGCAGTACAAAGAGGCTGGAAGTTGAAGCAAGTAGATGTGCCTACTGCATTTTTAAATGGTCTGTTGGACAAAGAAATATTCATTAAAAGACCTGAAGGACTAAAAAGTAATACAAGTTTTTTCAAACTTAATAGAGCATTATATGGATTGAGAAGCGCTCCAAAGTGCTGGAACGTCAAATTCAATGAAGTTATGTCAAAATTGAAATTTGAAAGATCAAAACATGACTTTTGCCTCTATAGAAAAAAGAATATATTTTTGGTACTTTTTGTGGATGACGCTCTCATAACTGGAACAGAAAAGGAAATGGATGACTTAATTCAAGATTTGCATAAAGAATTTAATATAAAAATCAGTAAAGAAGTGTCAATGTTTCTAGGAATGGAAATAACTCACAATAAAGATGGGTTGAAAATTGTACAAACCAGAATGATTCATCGATTGTGCAAAGAATTTGGTTTAGATGAATGTCGACCAGTGACTACACCAATGGAGGTTAATTTTAACCTGGATGAAGATCTTATAAGAACAGACATTCCCTATCGAAGACTGGTATGCAGTATGATGTATATTTCATTAGTATCTAGACCAGATATAGCATTTAGTGTATCATACCTCAGTAGATACTTGGATAAAGCAACAAATCAAGCCTGGAATGCAGCGAAACGAGTACTTCGATACCTTAATTCGACTAATCATCTTGGATTGAATTACACGAAGGGAAATGGAGAACTTGTAGGGATGTCAGATTCCGATTGGGGAGGAGATAGACAGACCAGAAAGAGTGTCAGCGGATTTATATGCTTTCATTCCGGAAACCCTATAGCCTGGTACTCTAAAAAGCAGAATTGTGTGGCTTTGTCAACCATGGAAGCTGAATACATAGCAGCAACTTCTGCAGCACAAGAGCTTATAAACGTTGAAGGCGTTTTGTCAGAGTTCAATGGCCAGATGGAAGAAAGTGTTAAGCTGAAAGTGGACAATATGAGTGCGATTTCAATGATGAAGACTTTTGAGAACTCAAAAAGAGGTAAAGATATTGAAATACGTTATCACTTTATTAAAGATTTATGTATTAAAGGAAAAATTTTGATTGATTACATTAATACTAGCCAAAATTGTGCAGATTTGTTTACTAAAGCTCTGGCTAGAATTAAATTTGAATCATTTAGAAGTTTCATTATGAAGTGATGATTGTATTTATATATACTTATAAGTTTAAGGTACAATATGTTATACGTCGTTATTTTTATGATGTTTAGTTTTTGGAAAATGTATTTTGTTTGATTTCCTGTGTTTGTTTTCAATGAAATGTATTGTTATTGTTTATAAAATTTTTAGATGTTATTCAGTCAGCTGTTGCTGTCAAGTTGGTAAGGTTAGTGTAACAAAACATTCCATTGAGGCGGTGTGTTGAATATATTTAGGGAAATCTGTAATATTATGCTTAGGTTGCCGATTGATAGATGGCGCGACAGTCTGAATATCTGTGGCGTCATTGTTCCGCGAGTCCGTTGTGTTCAACCCTGGATGGCTCAACTATTGTGTACAACCCTGGCGGCCTGACGTGACGTGACAGAAGACAGCTGTCCCAGGTTGTTGTTTACTTCTAGTCAGCTTGTTGCCGCGCAATTATGATATCGTGTTGTTGTTGTTAACAAAATAAAGTATTTCGATTTATTTGTATGTTCAGTGCCCAGAATTAAACCGAGTTATTAGTAAAACAGTGTTTTCATTCGCTGGTGATATATCAAGCAAACACATAGCAGCAGTAGCTATAACTGGTGACCCCGACGTGATATATCTCCGCGTACCACTCGGCCTCTAACCTAAAAGACGTGTCTGACTACTAAAAAAATCAAGATGCAAAGCAATTTCGACTCCTCAGTAGATCCTGATCAGCAATTGGCTGCAAACAGCTCTTTTACCAACCAGCAACCAGACAGGAGTTCGTCAGTGAGTATTCCTATGCCTCAACCTTCTGGCCCTCACGGCAGTACAGCATTTGATCCCGCGGTGCATTTTAATCCAACAAATCACCCGGTGAGCTATCAGCAAGCATTTGCCCAACCAGTAGTAAATTCGTTGCCAGCCCCCATGATGCTCAACCAGCAGTTTACAACTGCAATCTGCCACCCTTTTGGCGTTCTCATCCAGACCTATGGTTCCTGCAGATTGAATCAGTCTTTCAAGCCCACCGTATACAGTCCGATAGCACCAAGTACTATCAATTGGTAAAATCACTGGACCCGGACACAATCACGGAAGTTGCAGACATCTTGAAGGCTCCACCACCTCAAGATAAGTACCAAAATCTCAAGTCTAACCTAATAAGTAGACTAACAGCCTCCGAAGACTCTCAGATGCATAAACTGCTCACTAATCTAGAACTAGGTGACCGAAAACCCTCACAGTTGCTTCGAGAAATGCGAGCCCTTGCCGGCAATCGTGCTACAGAAGACGTGCTCCGCATACGATGGCTGGCCCTTCTGCCTGTCAGCATTCAGCACTTGCTGAAAATTTTCAAGGCCAATTCACTTAACGAACTAGCTGCTGCAGCTGATGAGCTCATGACAAACATCTCTGGTGGCAGTGTCATGGCCGTCAACCAGAGCTCTCGCCAGCATGGACATGGTTCTTGAGTAGCCTCCGAGCTGAACGAACTCAGACAAGCCATCACAGAACTAACCATTGCTCAGAAGGACCTCACTTCTGCCATCAGACAGAGTCTCACCTCTACCAGTCGACAACCACGTGAGCGTTCTGTCACTTCTGGAGAATGCCGATATCATCGAAAATTCGGTGCCGGGGCCCAAAAATGTGTCTCAGCTGCCACTAGCATCTCCGCGCCAGGAAAACTAAATATGCTGTCGCCTGTTCAGGTGGTAAGCGACAGCAATGTCAACAGCACCTGCCTCCCATCTAAAGAAAGTCGCCTGCACGTCATAGACAAGGTCACTGGCATGAAGTTCCTTATCGACAGTGGTTCCGTTGTATCCTTGATTCCAAGAAGCTTCTTTCAACGAAAACTTCTGCCTGCTGACCTCATGCTATATGCAGCCAATGCAACAGTTATCAAAACGTATAGTCAACACTTTCTTAACCTCAATTTTGGACTCCGCAGATCCTTTAAGTGGGCATTTATCATTGCAGACGTCAAATCAGCAATCATAGGTGCCGACCTGCTTTCACATCATGGCCTCCTTCCTGATTTAAAGCACAAGCGCCTTCTGGACTCTCTCACCTCACTGTCTTCTCCTGCTGAAATGCATGAAACCGAACTTCATACTGTTTCCACTGTCAATAATGCAGAATATGCACCTCCTACACTCAGTCAATCCTATAGCAAGTTGCTGGAAGAGTTTATTGACATCACCCGTCCAAGGTCAGCCCCATCAGTGGACGCCCCTACAGGAACTCATCACCACATAGTCACCACTGGACCGCCAGTCAATGACTGTCCACGTCAGCTAAACTCAGAGAAACTAAAGATTGCTAAAGAGGATTTCGACCTCCTGTTGCATCATGCTGTTATCCGTCCCTCCAGCAGTCCATGGGCCAGTCCTCTACACATGGTCCAGAAAAAGCAAGGTGGATGGCGTTCCACAGGTGATTTTAGGAGGCTCAATTCCCAGACTGTGCCAGATCGGTACCCCATACCACTACCAGAAGACATCTTTCAGCGGCTGCATGGGAAAAGTGTCTTCACTGTCATTGACCTGGTTCGAGCTTACCACCAAATTCCTGTAGCACCAGAGGACATATCCAAAACAGCGATAACTACTCCTTTTGGGCTTTTTGAGTTTCTGGGTATGCCTCCAGGCCTGCGCAATGCCACCCAGACATTTCAACGTCATATGGACAACCTTCTCCGTGGTATTGACTTCGCAGCATGCTACATTGATGACTTGATAGTGTTCTCGGATTCCCATGAGGAACATCTGCAACATCTACGCAAAATCTTTAATGTACTGCGTGAGAACAGACTCACTATCAACCTCAGCAAGTGCCAAATCAACAAGTCAGAAGTTATGTACCTCGGCTACTCCATCAACAAGCTCGGATACAAACCACCTGATTCCAAGATCCAAGCCATCGCTTCTTACCCCAAGCCAGAGACCATCTCTGACCTTCGTAAGTTTTTGGGAATGCTCAATTATTACCGTCGCTGTATTCCAAAGGCCGCTGAACTTCAAGCCCCTCTCAATGCATTTATGAAGGGTGCCAAGAAAAAAGACAAACGGCCCATCCCTTGGACACCCAGCTCAGAGAAGGCCTACCAAGACTGTGTAGAAAGCATTGTCAAAGCGACTTGTACCAGCTTCATCTCACCCTCTGCAAGTCTCGCACTCGTCACTGATGCCTCGGACTTCGCCATTGGAGCTGCACTTGAACAGCTGATCGACGACTGCTGGAAGCCCATAGGTTTTTTTCCCCGCAAGTTGAGTCCCACCGAAACGCGATACAGCACCTACGATCGCGAGCTGCTAGCGATTTTCGCTGCAATAAAGTTCTTTCGTCACCAGCTGGAAGGACGCCAGTTCATCATCAAAACTGATCATCGCCCACTGGTATACGCCTTTGCTCAGCGCGCTGAAAAAGCATCCCCCAGACAGCTCCATCAACTGGACTTTATTTCACAATTCAGCACAGAAATCGTCTATGTCAAGGGAGAACACAACGCCGTTGCTGACGCCCTGTCTCGTATTAACGCTATCTCCATGCCAACGTCACTGTCTCCTAAAGCCATCGAAGCCGCACAGCTTGAAGACCAAGATACGCCACAAGAATCATCGCTCAATCTGCAACAGCTTGTTATTGAAAACGCCAACGTCCTCTGTGATATCTCTTCAGATCGCATCAGACCCTACATTCCGACAAGTCTCCGACGCAAAGCTTTTGATGTTGTGCATGGTTTGGCACACCCCAGCGGCCGAGTCACTGCTCGAAGCCTCAAAGAAAAATTTGTTTGGCCTGGAATCAAGAAGGACGCCCTCCAGTGGTCCCGCCAATGCATTCAGTGTCAAAAATCCAAAATTCAACGACACAATCGTCTCGCACCACAGCACATCACCGTACCTGACAACAGATTCGAGCATATTCACCTAGACCTCATCATTTTACCACCAGTCAACAAATTTCGTTACTGCTTAACCATAATTGATCGATTTTCTAGATGGCCTGTTGCAGTACCCCTCCAAACATGGAAGCTGACACCGTCTCGTCTGCTCTCTATGTCAATTGGATTTGCAACTACGGAACGCCACTATCCATCACAACTGACCAGGGCACGCAATTTGAATCTTCACTATTTTCGGCTCTTGCACGCCTTGTAGGAGCGCGGGTAATCCACACCACGCCCTATCACCCGCAATCCAATGGCATCGTAGAGCGCTTCCATAGGACTTTGAAGGCAGCCCTTATGTGTCAAGCACCCACGCCCTGGACGGAAGTGCTTCCGACCGTTCTTCTGGGTCTGCGTACGTGCCTGAAAGAAGACCTGAATGCCTCACCAGCGGAGCTCCTTTATGGGACACCCCTGCGTATACCTAGTGAATTCTTCACCTCTGAGTCACCCCCAGCTGATCCCCAAGTCTTCCTCGAAAAATACCGGGACCACATCAGGAAAGTCCGCCCAACACCTACGGCTCACCATATCAAATCTCGCTGCTTCATCCTCAAGGACCTCGCAACTTGCAGTCATGTCTTCCGCCGAGTGGACTCTGTTCGTCGCCCGCTCGAACCGCCCTACACTGGCCCGCATGAAGTCGTCAAGAGAATAAATGACAGAGTGTACAGCATTCGAATCAATGGCGTTGAGAAGACTGTCTCTGTGGACGCCCTGAAGCCAGCCTACACCCTTAAACCCGATACCGTTTCATCCACCCTGGAGAATCACCCAGCGTCATCCTTCACCATGGACCGCCCTCTTCGCACTTACTCAAAAAAGAAGGTTTCGTTCCTCCCACAAGTGGCTTCGTCACTGGGAGGGGAGTAGATGTGGCGTCATTGTTCCGCGAGTCCGTTGTGTTCAACCCTGGATGGCTCAACTATTGTGTACAACCCTGGCGGCCTGACGTGACGTGACAGAAGACAGCTGTCCCAGGTTGTTGTTTACTTCTAGTCAGCTTGTTGCCACGCAATTATGATATCGTGTTGTTGTTAATAAAATAAAGTATTTCGATTTATTTGTATGTTCAGTGCCCAGAATTAAACCGAGTTATTAGTAAAACAGTGTTTTCATTCGCTGGTGATATATCAAGCAAACACATAGCAGTAGTAGCTATAGTATTAAAACAACTGCGCCATCTATTTTTTCAATCAAGTTCCAATAAAAATGATACAGTTTGCTTCTTCTCGGGAGGAACGCAAACGCTCAGCTCTAGATCTATTTTAATTTGTAATGACAAATGACAATTGACTTGACAAATCGGATCGGGGGAATCCCCAACGACCGACGTTGCTTGCATTTTTTATTTTGCCTTTTGCATTTCTTTGCGGTAATAGTGCGTAGTGCTCTAAGTTGCTGTATTCTAAATTTTAATACAGCTTAATAATATAATAATAAACTATCCAAACTTCTTGGTACAACTGTACTTATCTGTTCTGTTACCAGTCACAACATTTTATTTCATTTGTCATTTGTCAATTGTCATTTTATTTTTGGGATTAGAAAAATATAAACAAATAAAAAAGTGGTAAGGGTATGAGTTTTATTTTAAAATATTTAACGAATTTGTCTTTTTTTTTTTCAAGTATGAGTCGAGAATAAATCTATATTTATTTATTTGGGGGATTTTAGTTGACAAACAGTGATTTTTGGGGTATTTTTGAAATCCTTTGGGGGAAATTAGTTATAACCATCTGGCAACTCTGAGTGTAAGGTTAGAATTAAACGTCATTTATATTATTCTACATTGTTGACACGTTGTCTACATTTGTCTACATTATCTACACGTAAAGTAGACAATGAAAGTCTACGTGTAGACGCACATCCCTGATAAACATTAATAATCGATCAGGCGACTTGTTTTATTTAAACACATTTATCAAAAAATTACATAATAAAAAAAAATAACAGAAAATCCTCGTCAGAGCTGTTCATCTTAAATTTGATGAGAAAGTTTGTAGATTTTTGCATATAAATACAGAACAAATCTGATGTGTCAAAGTTAATTTATAATTTGTATAAATTGTATAGATGTTGGCTAATATAGAAATAGAGGAAAAATTTGTCATCATGTGTCAAAGTCGACAGATGCACTTATTGTTGCTTGACAATTATAATTACTTTTCGGCACTCAGTGCGGATAAGGCCTGTATCCGCATTGAGTGTGGAAAACTGTAACTTTGAGCCCGGAAATGCGTGCGGAAAAGTACTACTTTGCGCACGCTCTTAGGAAAAATAAATTTAGACAAATACTTTACGCACTAGTGCGTAAAGTGAAGTAATTTACTAGAAAAATATTACATTGTCGACATCTGTCATTGACATTACTTCACGCGCTAGTAGGCAATTTTTTGCGAGGATAATCCGGATAATCAAGCATAATCTGATTATGCTGAGTTATGTGATGTGTCAACCGTGTCATACTCCCCTTACTCCCTCACCATTTAATTCTGGACCTGCGAGTGATGTCACTACCAGCAGCTTATAGTGATGACGTCATCCGCAGACCACGATGGAATGCTTGCGATTCAGGCTGTGCTAGTGAGTTAATTTTTCCGTCGGTTTTAAATGTAGAAAAGGTGATTTTCGATAGAAGTTAAGTGTTCTTGATCCTCGAGTATTCCAGAGTTTGATTGTGGGGTAATGCGTGAAGTGAAATTTTACGTCTTTTGGATAGTGCGTGTAAACTGAGTATGAGTGTTTTCACGATCTTCGAGTTTTCCGGACGTTGTTCCGAATTCCGGCCGGACTTCCCCGGACACCCTAAAAACCCAAACATGTCCGGGTAAATCCGGACGTATGGAAACCCTATCTATAGGTACCTACAATACTGAAGAAATTTTTTTGACAAATCTAATACTTAACCAATTGACGTGTCTCGTAATACCTGGTGTGCGCGCGAAACTCGTGGTTTGCAGGTGAGCGTCCAATGAAAATCGAGTTTTTTACGGGTTTGCGTCATATTCGGATTCAGAGACGAGTTCAGAATTAATCGTTCCTTCTTTCTTTGTAAGGTGAAATTAGACAAAGAACAAACTAATACTTTACGTATTACTTGAACTTATTGCAGTGTCGTTTAAGGTTATGTTAGATTATACTTGACATATTCCTTGGCAATTTCATTGAGCGATGTTGCCGGATGGAACATTTATCAAAATAAAAGTCCCATCGATGTTAACATACACTTTAAAGTTCTTATTTTGTCTGATTTAAGGCGTTGTAAAACACTTGACAATATATCATTTCTTTAATGTTATAATGCTCGATTTTTATTGTCTACATTTGTTCTGCAACAATACAATCTGGCTACACTGCAGCCACGGGTTGCGCGCGCATGTCATTTTTTATTACTTTCTAACTTGTATTTATTACAATTAAGCTCTCTTTTTCTATTTCTGCGAGACACGTTAATTAAATTTACCTACGAGCGTGCGGTAAAGTGAACTTTACTGCACGTATTTGCAAATGGAAAGTATCACTTTACCGCACACTATGCGGTAAAGTGCACTTTACCGCATAGTGTGCGGTAAAGTTAACTTTACAGCATAGTATGCGGTAAAGTAGAATCAAAGTTGCGGTAAAATGCACTTTACCGCATAGTGTGCGGTAAAGTAGAATTTGATATTTATAATCAAAAATCCTCTTTTTTTCAGAAAATGGATTTTTGATCATTTCTAAATCTTATCTAATTTCATGAATTAATCTGATTCATTAATTAATTTTATAAATGCCTTTTTTTGGAAATGTAGATGCTCATAGGTAAAATTTTGTACCTAACACATGCGGAAAGTGTCTTTACCGCACTTAACGGCTTGACCGAACTCCGCTTCGCGTCGTTCGGTCAACTGCCGTTGCGTGCGGTAAAGTATCACTTTCCGCATTTGTTAGGTAAATAACTATTTCTTGTTTTTAGCCATGTGACAAAAACTGTCAAAACAGACCCCATGAACTGTGTTTATAGGTCTGTTCTCACAAAAATCAGAAACCAGTCAAAGAGTTTTTGATTGGTGCAAATCGCCAGTGGCGCACCCAAGGGTGGGGGTCGGGGGTTAAAACCGTTAAAACCCACCCCGAAATTTAGTACTGGAACAAAGAATTTTCCGTTACAAATATTTTTTTGCGATTTTGGTTAATAAGTAGGTAGGTACCTACAAACTTTTCATTTTACATACACATGGTACCCCTTAAAGGTTTTGCCTCCTATAGCGAGTTGATTAGGGTGAGTAAACAGCAAGGTAAACACATAACTTATACAATCACTTGGTTGATTGATTAAGATGCAGAATGAACAGGCCGCGTCAGGTGGCCCTAACACTGCAGCCGTCAGCTTATTGTATTGTCCTGTTCTTCTGTTTAGTCAGTGGAAAGTTTCGTGACCTTGATTGGATTTCGGAGCCTCTTCACCGAGTTACTTTTGGTGAGTTTAGAGATAGGGTCTTCTAGCCCTACGCGATTTCATCCTCCTTGTCACAAAGTCTGCATATGGGTTCTTCTTGGAGGATGCCCATTGTGTGAAGGTGTTTTCTCAGGTTACAGTGTCCAGTTATTAGTCTGATTCGATTCCTGTTTAGTTTGTAGGATTTCTTCAGTAAGTTTAAGTGATGGTTGTTGTACCATTACTACCATTAACTTACTGTGTCTGAGCTTCGGACAAGTTTGCCAATAGATTTTGTTTTGTGTATACACTATACACCCATTGGTTTATTTTTGTTCTTACCGATGATTTTGTGGTGCCAATTGCCGATTCAGGACTAAAATAACTGGTTGCCGATCCTTCTCTTGCCAGAGTATCTGCTTTTTCATTTCCTTCAATTCCTTTATGCCCTGGCACCCATTTGAGGGTTACCTTGTTGGTCATACTTAGGGTTTTGAAGTTTTCCAAGCATTCCCAAACAAGTTTGGATTTTATTTCAAGGCTGTTGAGTGCTTTGATCGACGCTTGTCCGTCTGAGCAAATAGGGATGTTTTTACCTGTGTATCCCCTCCTCAAGTTTTCTCTTAGACAGGAGTCGATGGCATATATTTCTGCTTGGAATACACAGTAGTGTACTCTCCCAGAGGTTGACATACTTGCCATTGATGTGCTTCTCTGGGCACCGGTAATACAAAGACACGCAAGCCTGTGGATTTTGGCTAGCTCCAGGTTTGCTTGTCTTTGGTTTACTTTAGGCCATCATACAAGTGCACCATATTATGTTATCATGAAAATCCCCTCCAAATAAAAAACCTGGGTGTGCCACTGCAAATCGCTAACAACCAGTTTTCTGACTATTTTCAATCAATGAAATTCGCTCTACTCGCTTTTAGGGCGGCTACTCATAACATGATACTTGGCAAGTAAATTGATTTGACTGTAGTTTGGCAAGTACTTGTCATGGTATCATGGACTTTGTTTTTATTTTTGTGCAAAGCAAGACATGAGTAGCTTTCCAAATAACAGGATCCTTTGCATAGATATCCAGAAAAAGCAAAACCTTTCCAAACTCCACTTCAACCGTTTCCAAAATTCCACTGCATTTCAATTACAAACAAAACGATCAAAACTTATTGTGATTTATAGCAAGTGATGTAGCGTTTCGACTTGCTTCCTTGCCATATTATTATGTTACTCACGCTTTTTGGCTTACGATGATTTACCGAGTATTTTAACAAGTCTTGACTTGAGCATATAGGCACATCTTATTCGAAACTTGGCAAGTATCATGTAGGGAGTAGCCGCCTTTATACCAATAAAACGCCATAGGAATTAATGAACTTTATTCAAAATACCTTAAATCTAAAACAAATCAAGTTAACCTAAAACTGCGTATGACAAAATAAAAAAAAGCGAAGTTCCTAAAAATAATAAAACTGATTAACAAGCCTATGAATATAACTAAGTCGATTACAAGAAACTTAAAGCTGCGTGTTGAAAAAAAAAAAAAAGAAAATTCCAGTTTCCAACGATGAAATTGGTTGATTGAAAAATACTTAAAATTTGACATAAGTCGGCTTGGGTCTCGCAGCGCCTCTATTGCCGCGGTCTCTGAAAAACAGTAAACAAAAATAAAATACAAATATCCTATTGTATATCGTGATACTTTTTAAATATTTGGCATTCCATAACCATTAACCATATATTTGATGCTCTTTTTCCTCTTTCAATAATACATCTGTTTGAGAATTAGGTTTTTCATCATATGCTAACTGATTTTGATCAAATTGAAAAACTACCCGTTAGTTAGTTTCGTTAACGGTCTTATATCATACCAAAGTATAAAAAAACGTATCACACCTACCTTCCGCCTCTGCCGCCGTCGTCACGGCCTCGAGCACCTCCTCCGCGTCCACCACCAAATCCTCTGCCTCCTCGTCCAAACCCGCGATCGCCTCCATGAAAATCTCTCCCGCCTACATTAAAAGTAATCAAAATTCATATTTCTGGATAATCTCCATACAATGTGAATGTATAGAACGTATTTACCATCGTCACCAAAATAAGTATCTGCGGACAAAAATAATTCATAATAATCTCCTGAACTAATTCTACAATCATTCATTCAATTCATAGTTTGACATTAAAATTTATATAATAGTACAAGAGATAATATGATGTTGTCCCAGTTACTTTTGGTGACGATGGTACCCATATAATAAAAAAAAATCGCTTTAAATTAGAAAACAAACCTCTGGGGTTACTGCCATATCGGCCACGTCGTGCATCTCCATGTTTCTCGCCACCATCTGAAACATACAAATTACCTATAGAAATAAAGTTGATTTTCATACTTATTAGAAATCCTTTTATTCACACAATCGGCCACACATATCCGTGCCACGCTAACGAACAACCGAAATATATGACATTCGTCGAGGTGGCAAGTCCAGTGAGTACCCTAAGTGACTAATAGCGTTGATTGAGGAAGTAGGGGAAGATGCCTAACCTTATGGAAAATAAAAAGACCAAAGAGCCGCCAGACACAACTTATTTTCTAAAGGACAGAATATGTGGGATTGAGTAGCACTTATAGGTACTATGAACGTCTGTATACTCGCCAAGTTGGGTAGATGGCCAATTGACTGTTATTTGTAAATAACGGTTTTTCCCATTATGGGAAAAACCGAATCCCATTTCTACTCTAGCCTGAAGTAGACTGTAAGTTTAAGAGGGGGAAATAAATATCTCGCTCACTCACAAACGCATGCATAGTACCCTCGCGCTCACACTCACGGAAAAACTATTATTGCATCTGGGGGAATGTTTGGCCGGTGCGATTGGTCTGGCTGAGCACACGTAGTTATGGAATAGTCTCCCCAATAACATGTATAAAAATCAAGCGTTAGAAAAAAAGTTAAAGTACTTTTCAAGCTTTCGCACCTGGTGTCGGTATATTGGCCGTCTACCCAACTTAGCGGGTATACATACGTTCATAGTACATATAAGTGCTACACAATCCCACATATTCTGTCCTTTAGAAAATAAGTTGTGTCTGGCGGCTCTGGGCTCTTGGACTATTAGGAGCGCTCGCGTCATCCATCTCTTTTCCTAAACATGAATTAAATTTTTAAAATGTCAAAAAGATTTCTGTAAATGCATATCTGCCATGTAAATGCGAAATGGCAACACTGTAGCACCTGTAGCACAGTACCGCAAGCACATTATCGATTGCTAGGTTGAGTTCGGCTTTACACTGGGGTGAATTCCGAGCGCGTTCGAAACGTTAAAACCCAGTTCGTTTTAGCTCTCAGAGTGTTCTCTTTTGCGTTCGGGTTACAATCGAGCCCGTACCCTGAGTTTGCACTCTTTTCTCTGGGATGGATGGATGGATGGATGGATGGATGGATGGATGGATGGAGAACCAGAGAAATTAGTTATCAACTGTTACTTTTGAAAAATTATAACCTTAAATATTAAAAAAAAGAAATTAATTCGGTTTGCGTTGCGTTTCCGTTTTCTTTCCCCGATTTTTTAACTTTTATTTTAGCTCCATTACTAATTTACCTACTCGTTTATTAGTAAAACAAAATTAATATCGAAGCAAAAGCAAAAAAAGCAATTTTTTCTCCAAACGTCAAAAAAACGTCACTTTTTAACGCCTGTCAAGGTGTCAGAAACTTAATTTCTATGCTGCTAGGCAAATCCAGCAGATTAGCACCTGTCGAGGTGGTAGAGATTTAATTTCTATGCTGCTAGGCAACCGCACCGGCAGTAGAAGTACTTTTAGTGCCGCTGGAGCAGCAGCAAAAGTACTTTTAGTGCCGCTCGTACTTTTACTGCCGCTCAACCATCCAGTTACCACCGAGCTTACTCCATTCGCTTGGAGAAAAAATAGCGTGATGCATACGGAGTAGAAGCACTTTTTTGTGCTTCAGCAGTATTGCAAGCCTCACTACGTTCGGCTCGCAAACCTACTGCTTCAGCACAAAAAAGTAAAGCTTCTACTCCTAATAGAACAATATACTATTTTTTACAAGGGTTTCAGGATTTTTTTTCTTCGATTTGCGTTCGGTTTATGACCTCGCTCCAGGGGCCTCATTCTGTAAGGAACGAACCGTTTGATTCGGTAGAATTTCTTCAATTGTGACGTCATTTTCGGTTTGGTAGCGCGGAAACCAAACCGAAAATGACGTCACAATCGAATAAATTCTACCGAATCGAAACGTTCGTTCCTTACAGAATAAGGCCCCAGAGCTGGAACTCTGTAATGGACAGCGATCGTTATCCCTATCGCTATGGCACTTGCTGTCTTCTTCTGTCTTGTCAAAATCAATAGAGAGGAGACGTCAGTAGAGATAGAGAAAATATCTCTATTCGTTACAGAGTCCCAGCCCAGGCGCACTTTACTGCAAGCTTAGGTACAAATCGACATAGCAACAATAGACAATTTTCTGCTAGGATAATCAAGCATACTCGAGTTTGCTGGGTTATGTGATGTGTTAATTGTGTCATACTCCCCCACCATCAAATTTTGGGATAATCGAGGATCAAAAACACTTAATTTCTGTTGAGAGAACAAACCGAAAATCACCTTTTCTACATTTGAAATCGACGAAAAAATTAACTGATTAGCATAGCTTGAATCGCATTTTTGCATTTTGCATTTAGTCTTTATTTCCATTATTACATTAATTTAAAACTACCTTAATCTACTATAATCATAAGTACTTAATTCTATGTGCATCAGAGGGGCACGGCCGATGCTTGTGGCCCGAATTAAGTAGGAATACAGTAGGCGTGGCAGTGACAACCAGTCCGGTTTGACTCTTTTCTGGGACAATCAATGTTGCTCCTTATAGGTCAATTCACAGTCTTGACTTTATGTCGTGTTCGTGGATTAAAGTGTCCAGTAGTCATTCCATAGTTGCCAAGATATTTATGAAGAGAAAAACCCTCCTTCACGTTTCTTTGGTGTTAATTTTTAAGCTTGCGCTAGTACCGGCTGGCCTCGGTCTGTAACTAAATTAGGTGGGCGTGTCCGTGGGTGATACCCTGGTGCTCCAATTGAGTTGTTGATCATAGTTAACTATTTTAGTTGTAGATTCTAATTTAATTACATTCCGTTCGCCGGATTCAAGGCGGCTCGAAATAAATTGGTGTATGGGTCGGTGTTTTACGGGGTTGTGTGGGTCGAACTTGAGGGTGGCCAGGTTTCGGGTAAGGGTGGGTCCGTATGTGGAACGATTGAAGAATTTGATTGAGACTTCATTGAAGTATTCAATGATGGTGTTTATACCGGCAAGTCGATGTACTTCTATCGTTCGGGCGTCCATTGGCAGTGAAAGGGCGTTCTTAAGAATTTTATTTTGGAGCTTTTTCTTCTGTGTGTTGGATATAAAGCTCCAAGCAGGTGCTCCGTAGAGTAGATTAGGACGTATTATGGTCTTGTATATGCTGATTTTATTTTTTGGGCTCAGAAAAGAATTGGTCTTCATGATGGGAGATAGAAGATGCTCGGCGATCTGTGCCTTTCTGAGGGTGTGAGTTACCTGGGGGAGGCCCTTGAGGGTCTTATCAAGGACTATTCCCAGGTACTTGGCGGTGAGTTTGGGTTCTATTACGACGTTGTTAATCGTCAGAGGGGGGTTCATGATGATGTTCGTGCGCTTCCTGGTAAGCGTAAGAAGTTCTGTTTTGGGGGTATTGAGGGTGATTTTCCAGGTCTGAAGATAGGGAATGATGAGGTTAATGTGGCGTTCCAGCGCCCTTCTCGCGTCTTTTGCAAGAAAGGCACTGGTGTAGATGGCGGTATCGTCGGCATACATCATGACTTTTGTGTCATTGGTTTTGGGTATGTCGGCGATGTATAAATTGAACAGGGTGGGTGAGAGAACTGTGCCCTAGGGCACTCCGGCCCGAATTGCTTTGGTTGGGGATAGCGAGCTTTGAAATTTGATGTTGAATGTTCTGTCATTAATGTAAGAGGCAATTAAAGAAATCAGGTGGAGAGGTAAGTTATGTACAGTCAGTAGTTTGTAGATAAGGCCCTTGTGCCATACCTTGTCAAAGGCCTTCTCTATGTCGAGTAGCAGTAGGAACGTGCTCTCTCGGTTATTGAATGCAAGTGAGGCGTCCTGAGCTACCCTCGCTACTGCTAGAGTCGTGTTATGCTGAGGGCGGAATCCGTATTGTTCGTCGGGAAGGCAGTTCAGTGAGTCAATTACAGCGGAAAGTCTACGTGAAATAATTTTTTCGGCAATTTTGCTTAGGGAGTTTAATAATGAAATTGGTCTGAAGGACTGTGGTTGTGTTAGGTTTTTGCCAGGTTTTGGGAAGACTATTATGCTCGCCTGCTTCCAGGGTTGTGGGAAGTGCTGGAGAGTCAAGATTGCGTTAATGATTTGCAGGAGATGCACAATAGTCTTTCGGGGGAGGTTTTTGACCATTTGGTTGGTGAAAGTGTCAGGTCCGGGTGCTTTTCTGTTTTTTAGTCTTTTCAGTGAGTCAGCTAGCTCAGATGGTGTGACCAGCATCCGCTGGTGAACTCCCGGGGGGATTGGGTATTTGCGCCTGACAAAGGCGTCGGCGATGTCGTTAATGTTTGTGTGTGTAATAGTTGCGTCGGGTGTTTCGCTATAAACCCTAGCGAAGTGGTCTGCGAAAACGTTGGCTTTGTCCTGATCCCTGTAGTAACTGACACCATCGACTACCAGGTCCGATTGTGTCGTGCCTGATCTTCGAAGATTCTTGGCCAGCTTCCACAGGGAGTTGTCTTGGGTCTCCAGAGAGGAGACATACCTCATCCAGGACGTGTTCCTGTGTTGACGTATGCTCCCCTCTATCTCCCGGCTGAGTAAGTTCAGTAGCTGTTTGTCTAGTAGGTTTGGACGCCTTTGCCAAGCGCGCTTGACCCTATTCCTCTCCTTGATGAGAGCAACAACGAAGTCTGGAATGATGTCCGTCGATGCTTTGGGGCTGATTTTTGGAGCTAGCTTATCTCTGACTTGCGTGATGTTGTTTGTAATAAGTATTACTTGCCGCTCAAGTTCGGGGATGGTAGTTATGGGGTCGGGGATTGTTGTGATGTCGTTTAGAAGTTGCTTGTAGCGTGTCCAGTTGAAGTTTTTGTAGCTATGTATTTTTTGCGGTTCCTGCACTGGAGGGTTTTTCCAGTACAGGAAGAGCGGTATGTGGTCCGAGTTAAAAATATTTTTAGTTTTGATAGTCAAGTCTCTGAATCCCCTCGAGAGAGCGATATCTATCGTTGAGGGGTTCAGTCCGTTGAGCGGGTAGTGCGTGGGGTTATTCGGGTGGTGTAATGAAATGTCTGGGTTGTCACTTAAAAACTTGAAGAGTATTCTACCTGTCCTGTTGTTGGCGTGGTTAAGCCAAGATGTGTGCCTGGCATTAAGGTCCCCCAGCAGTAGTGCCCTTCCATTTCTGGGGAAGAAGACCTTAATGTCAAGGGCGGTTCTAATCGCTTCATTGTTGTCTATTTCCAGCGTTATGTGCTCGATGCTGGTGTTTAAGATTGGAATTCGCTTATAGCTGACTGATTTGTGGATCAGGCATGCCACGCCCCCGCCTCTGCGATTTCTGTCCATTCGTTCTGTATTGTATTGTTTGTGCTTAAGGCTGTCCGTTGGTAGTAGTTTAGTCTCGTTTAAGAAGATTAGTTTGGGACTGTAATGATTCATGGCCTGATATAGGTCTCCCCTCTTCGAGTTGAGACCATTACAGTTCCAACTAATTATGAGCCACATTTAAAAGTAAAAACTGTGAATTCCAGTGGTGAAAAATTGCATGGTAACCTGCAATACCTGCGATTTGTCACCATTGCACTGTTCAAGGAGCGCGATATAGTGGTTCAGAGCTTTGAGTAGTTCTGTGATATTGACAAGAGAATTTAGCTCATTCATTGATGTCGCCAGTTTAAGAAAGTCGGATTGGTTGCCACTTACCGCTCCTACTATATTTGTATTCGTGTGAGTATGTGGGGTCGCTGACGTTTGCGGTCTTGAGGTTCTGGGAGGAGGGAAGTCCTCATTGTACCTCTCGGGTCTGGGCCGAGGTACCAGGCTTGTGGGTGGAGCTTGGGGGTAGTTGACGTTTGTTTGCCAGGCTGGATTTTTGGGAGGCGGGGCCGGTACAAGTCTCCGCCTTGGCTCCAGCTGCCGAAGCTTGTAAAGGTATACAGGACAGCTTTCGTTGCTGCTCCTGTGAGCACCTCCGCAGTTAGCGCACATGTCTATAGGGCTTTGGCACTCGGTGACTGCGTGTGGGCCTGAGCATTTGCTACACTTGGTTGCTCGTTTGCAGTATGTAGCTGCGTGCCCTAGTCCCTGGCATCTGCGGCACTGCATTACAGGCCGCTCTGACCGACGATTCTCCCATGTGATTCGGACGTTTAGTATTATCTTGTAGTGCTGGTTGAGTATTTTTAGAGTGTAACTCGCGTCCAAGATGACAAGGTACATCGGTTCGAATTTTGTTTTCATCCTGAAAATGTTTTTTGGAGTGATTGAGTACCTTGTCTTAAGATCGTCGGTCAGTTCGGCGATGCTAATGTCCCCATCGAGGCCGCGGAGAACAAAGGCGTATCCTTTTGTAGTCTTCTCGGCATAGGTATGGTGTTCGAGTTCCTCGGCCTCGAAGTTTCGGAGCAGGGTCTGCCAGTCTTCGGTCAGGTCGCAGTAAATTATAGTTGAGTTTTTCGCGTACCTGACATTGAATTGGGTTATGTTTAGTTTTTGGAGGACGTCTTTAAGTTCTTTATGGCTTTTGAACTTCCCCTTTACGACGATTGGGGGAGATTTCGACGGCTTGGCAGGTGTTGTTTTGCCCTTGCTCCGGTTGGGGACATTAGGGCGGCTTGAGGTGCTTGGTGGGTTCCTGGATGAGGTGGCGCTGGCCTCCGAAATGTTGCTCGCCACCTTATTAAATTCATTGTCCGACGGCAATCCATCGAACATATTTCGTGTTGGAATTGGGGCACCAAAGTTGAGTTGCCGCTTTACGACCATTTGCTTGAATCCCATTGTTCTTATTGGCACTTTGAACCCATCATCAGTAGCTGCCGGCTGTGTTGTCGATAAATGGTTTGCGACGTTTTTTGTTGCTGCCGAATTTGGGTCCGGCAATTGTTGTTGTTGTTGTAGGATTTTTTGTGCTTCTGTATTTGCTTTACTCGGTGTCCTTGAACTGGGTTTCAGCTTTTTCGTCGTATTTACCATGTTTTTGTGGGCTGTCTCAAGGTGCGAGATGGCGTTATTAATTGTGTCTGTGTTATATGGCTTCGGGTTGGTACTGGAACTCATTTCTCGAAGTTCCTTGTAAAATGTGTGGCACTCGTTACATTTGCTTAATGCGACTCCCAGCTTTGGTTTGAGGAATTTGATTTTTTCTTTGATACAAAAAATCGTCGAGCTTTCGTTCGCAAACGAAATCTCGGAGGCATTTTCGTCGTCCTCTTCAGACATATTCCTCTTTGAAGAGGTTTTAGGTTTAGGAGGCGGCGAACGTACGGTTCCGATGGTAGGTTTGGAATAATAAAATTTAAAATTACAGAAAGCGGTGCGAATACCCAGACGCACGAGCTGGTCTCTGATCGACGGCCGAACAGAGAGTGACATAGCTTGAATCGCAAGCATTCCATCGAGGTCTGCGGGTGACGTCATCATTCCTTGCCTTCGATATTGTGCTCAAAGAGTAGAGCGTGCTGAGCGGAGCCATAACCACGTGACCAGCGAGCGAACAGAGCAGTTGAACGCTGTATCAGAGTGCTCGAAATTTTAATAAACGAACGCGAATGAGCCTGCACCGAGTAATTTTTAAAATAAACGAACGGTAAATTCAAGTTCGGAGAACTCAGATCAAAATACCGAACGCACGGATTATAAGCTACTGATAGTGACGTCATTCGCAGGCCCAGAATTTGATGGAGAGGGAGAAGGGAAGTATGACACAATTGACACATCACATAACTTAGCATACTCGACTATACTTGATTATCCTCGCGAAAAATTGCCTAATAGACCAATATGTTTTTAAAAGAAAAAATTGGTACGCCCCTAGGGTCTTCGACAAATTGAAAATAATTTTTTGATTCATTGCCTAATTTTTCACAAAAAAGGTATCCCGAGTTTTTCTTGTTCTATGTTAAACGTCACGAGATAAAAAATAAAAAACAATGTATTGTTTGGAAAATCTTGTTATTGGATACACCACTCTATTGAAAAAATAAGAGTCGCTCTAGGTCCGGTCCTGGAAAAGTGGAACTCAAACGTATTTTCTAGAAAGACGCTTGAAAAAATCGCAAACACTCACTGAAAATTTGAACAAAATCGCTAAAGGCATTTTGAATCTAGGCAACAAGTCTAAATTTTCCGAAAATCTCAACACCCTGTATTTTCTTAACGAAACGTTTGAGGACACATTGTACAGTTGCGATCAAAAAAAAGTAGTACAAGAAAAATCTCCAAAATCTCCTGGTCTATTATACATTAATTCAATTCATAATCAAAAATGACATATTTTTGGCATTTTTCGACAAGTTTTTAACCTGGAAAGCTTCAGATGACATTATTTTGACATTTTTTCACCCGTTTTTAACCTAGAATATGTCATTACTTGTCAAAATTTTTTATGTTACACCGGAAGCTCAAATTGGGGTTAATAATTTTTGTACTACTTTTTTTTATCGCAACTGTACCTATGCAAAGAGTGATTGTCCTATTGGTACTCTATCTATCATAACAAAATGCTCACTTATTTCGGACTCACCCTGGAGTGCGTTTAGAAATGGAGTGTCAAGGTAGAGTAGTTGTTTGTCAGAGTGATCTGACGTCATCACTTAGAGTGCACTCTGGATGCGCCTTTTCTGAACGTAATTAATTGGGGTATTGCACTAAATGTCAAAGTCAAACCCGGTAAAAACCTCGGGGCGTTTTTCAACCCAGTCCCTGAGTGGGCTAAGGGCGGTTATTATAAAACTACTGTGAGAGTTAACTTAAAGTTAACTTCTGGAATTACATGTAATTCAAAAAGTTAACTTTAAGTTAACTGTCAAAGCAGTTTTATAATACCCGCCCTAATTTGGGCACACTCTTGGCACGTCAACTCTCGATTTCTGAACGATTCCAGCGTAAAGCCTAGTATTCATAACTGCGAAATTCGCACTTTTTTGACATTGCTTCCACAAGTTAACGTTTGATACACGCATAAAACATCAAAATGTCGAATGTCTATCAACTTAGCGAGACAACTTTGGAAAATCGATTTTCCGTTATGCCAAGAATTTGCCGCTTTTTTGCCGCTAATTAAATGTGGAATTAAAAAATTTGCCGCTCTTTTAGTTTTTTCTTAATTACGTGTTTTGCTAACTTGACGTCAAGATAGCGAGACAACATCACTAAATATGTCAGCAGTAAAAAATTAGGCAGATGAAAATTTGCCGTTTTTTTGCCGCTAATTAGTTGTGTAAACCAAAAATTTGCCGGTTCTTTTTTTTCCATAAAAAATCAAGTTTGAAAAAAAAAATCATTTGTTTCGCTAACTTGACGTCAAGTTAGCGAGACATTATCACTAAAAATGTCGGTAGTGAAAAATTGAATGAATAGAAATTTGCCGTTTTTTTGCCGCTAATTAGTTGTGAAAACCAAAAATTTGCCGCTTCTTTTTTTTACAAAAAATCAAGTTTGAAAAAAAAATCATGGGTTTCGCTAACTTGACGTCAAGTTAGTGAGACAATAGGGACATAAAGCTTCCGTATTTTTTGCTCGGTATCCGTATCGGTATCGTACTGCGCATGTGCAGAAGCGATACGGAGGCCGAGATACCGTACGTACAACGTAACGTTACGGCCCTCTCGCGGTATCCGTATCGGTAACGTATCTTGACATTCCTGACACATGTGTCAAATTTTAAATGAATATAACCTCACTTTTTTCCGGGTTGATTTAATTTGTTTAGTTTATACTTCCTTGAGTTTCTTGTGTGTTTAGTGCTTCTCTATCGCAAAAAAAATAACAATTTTAAGGTTAGATATAAAAACGCCGGAGTTTTGAGACAAAAATTTCTAGATTATGAGATGCGTTTACGTTTACCGGAATAGGGAGCGCTTTAACAGCCTTTTCGCTTGTCAACGTATCTAGTTGCGTTACGGATACCGATACCGATACCGGCGAATTATTTCAAGTAGCTTTATGTCCCTAATATCATTAAAAATGTCGGTAGTGATAAGTTGAGTAAATGGAAATTTGCCGTTTTTCTGCCGCTAATTAGATATGAAAACTAAAAATTTGCCGCTACCTTTCTTTTCATAAGAAAATAGTGTTCGAAAATAAAATAATGTTTTGCTAATTTAACGTAAAGTTAGCGAGATCACTAAAAATGTCGGTAGTGATAAATTAAGTGAGTGGAAAATATCGCGTTTGAAAAAAATATCATGTGTTTCGCTAAGTGGACATCAAGTGAGCAAAACAGTATCATCAAAAATGACGGTAGAGAAAAATTGAGTGGTAGAGAAAAACTGTGAAAATTTGCCGCTTTTTGCCGATAATTAAATGTGAAAACCCAAAAATTTGCTGCTCTTTTACTCCATGAAAAAATCGTATTTGAAAGAAACTTGTGTTTCGCAAGCTTGCCGTTAAGTTAGACCGACATCATCACAAAAAACGAAGGGCAGTATAAAATAAGGTGAGTAAAAGGGTGTTCCGTTATAAATGATCTCCCACCCTTAATTTTTATGCACCCTGTATATTTTAATTAATGAAACTCAACATTTGTTGGAACAAATATTAATTTCTAAATTTTTTGAGAATAGTTTTTCAGTTTTCTTTTCTTTAGTTTAGGAAAACTCTATTGGAGGAGGCCTTATAGGTTTTAAAAATCAAAAAGAGAAATATCGTGTGCTCATTTATACAGAAAATAAAATAAAATTAAATTGGAATAAAATGGAAATTATCGATAATTTTTGGCAAATTTTCCCGAATGCATTTTTAGTTGAAAAAAAGTACGAGGGACGAGTGCCTTTTCCAGTTAAAAATGCATGAGAGCAAATTTGTCAAAAATTATAGATATATTTCCATTGCTCGAGTTGTATTTTATGAGAGAATTTCATGAATCAAAAATTTAAATTTTTAGTATATCCTCGTAAGTATAAAATGTCACCAATCAGAAAAAATTTCAAATGCCACCCGTTAGTGAGCAATTATCCAATCCGATAATGCTGCACTAGTACAAATTATCACGTAATCGCAGTCTGATTGGTTGAAATCAACAATTAAAGAATGCCAGTTAATGCATGGGGTCTGTGTCATTTGCGTGACAACCGTTTGCGCGAGGGAGAAAAGCGCGATACGAAAAGCGCGAGGGACAAAAGCACGGAACAAAAACGCGACAGGACAAAAGCGCGATGGACAAAAACGCGACTGGATAGAAGCGCGAGGAACAAAAGCGCGAGGGACAAAAGCGCACGACTGCACAAAAACGCGACTGGATAAAACCGCTAGAAACAAAAGCGCGAGCGACAAAGCGCGAGGGGACAAAAGCGCGACGGAACAAAAACGCGACTGGATAAAGCGCGATTGGCCAAGAACGCGAAGTGCCTTACTATCTACGAGAACTGAAGATCGTTTTCCAAAAACAAGATATTTTCGGTGGCTCCGGTTCAAAAGAACGATATTTAAAATAGCAACATCAAAAAGGCGACATATTGTTAAAGCGATACTTATATCAAAATAGCAACATTTGGAACAGCGATATTCAAAATAGCGACATCTAAAAAAAACAGCAACATATCAAAAGAGCGACATATGTAAGGAACGAGATTTAGAACAGTGACAAATTAAAAGAGCGACATTTACAACGACGACCTCTAAGCAAAAGAGGGAAACATCAAATTGTTCCAATATTAATCAAAATAATGTAGACTTACTCAAACTAACCCAAACTAACCCGTCCGTCTAGGGGGTCCTCGTGAGTTAGCATTTTATTTAAAAAGCACTGCGCTCTCAAGAGATCATGAGCAATCAGTGAATTAACTTTGTTTTTTTTAAATAAAATGCTTACGAGGACTAGATCGTACTATACTTTATTTTTTCCCAAGATAGATTTTGACATTGAAACATAAACAATAACGCTTGACCCTGATTGGTCGCAAAATGAGGTGTTTCTGCAGGTTGACATCAGTTTTACAATAGCGGCCAATAAGTGGCATTAGCGGCATTGTTTATGTTTCAAAGTTGACAATGTCAAAATCTATCTTGGAAAAAAATAATGTATAGGTGGACGGGTTATTTTGGGTTAGTTTGAGTAAGTCTGTATTGCGACATCAATTTGAACCAATAATAATAAAGCAAATACAGACTTGCTCAAACTAACCCAAAATAACCCGTCCGCCTAGTGCGATCTAGTACTCGTAAGTTAGCATTTTATCCAAAAAAAACGGTCAATTTATTTATAGCGTAGGATCCCTTGACCGCGCCTTGTTTTTCAAATAAAATTCTATTTGTATGTATGTATTTTGTAGTATGGGTTAGTTTGAGTAAGTCTGCATTTTTCTGATTATTATTGGTACATTTTGATGTGTCCCTCTTTTGATTACAGTCCTCGTAGATAGTTAGATAACTCGCGTTGTTGTCCAATTTTGCTTTATTCCAGTCGCGTTTCTGTTCCGTCGCGCTTTTGTCCCTCGCGTTTTTGTTCCGTCGCGCTTTTGTCCCTCCGCTTTTGTTTCTCGCGCTTTTCTCGTTCGCGCCTTTGTTTCTCGCGCTTTTATGCAGTCGCGTTTTTGTCCCTCGCGCTTTTAGTATCGCGCTTTTCTTCCTCGCGCAAACGATTGTCGCGCAAACGACTGTCGCGCAAATGACACAGAGCCCAGTTTATGGTTCGAATACCAGTTTTGACAGATGAATGAAATTTGCTACCGACATTTTTATTGATACTGTTTTGCTAACTTGATGTCAAGTTAGCGAAATACATGATATTTTTTTCAAACGCGATATGTTCTTGTAGAAAAAGAGCTAATTAGCGGCAAATTTCCACTCACTCAATTTATCACTACACTGATAAAAAGGATTCCTTGGTTCAAAGGAAATTGAATTTCTCTCAAGGGCGCCAAGCATTTGAATAGGGCGAAATGCATGGACATTTTGTCTCAAAACTTGGAAAACTTTGAGCCAAACGTTTAGTTTCTTTTGGTCCAAAGTTATAGAAATTGAAATCAAGAAACTATGACTTTATCGTAATTGTACATTTCTTTTGTCTCAAAACCATTATTTTCTCAACTTTTGAAAAACCTTGAGGAAAAGGCCACGAGTTTTTAGACCAAAGCCATATTATTTTTGTTCAAATTCATCAAGATATTGTTGCAAAATAATTTGATTTTAAATAAAATACATGATATTTTTGACGTAAAATATAATGATTTTGTTATAAAACCAACAAATTTTTAATCCAAAATATTACGATTATGCGTGAATACTTGTTTTAAAACCCTGAGTTCTTAAGTGAAAGAATTATTCGTTCCTCAAAAGATCCGGAATGGTTTTGGGACAAAATGTACCTATACACTTAAGTCTTGTGCAGAATCCCCTAAGATCTTTTCAGAAAAGAGTTTAGCTTAAAAAATTGCGAAAGGAACAAAATTTAACTACCAAATAATTTCAATTAAAATCAATTTAAGAGTTAACATTTTTCCTCTAGAATTTCTTAATACTACCTACTTAGGTATACATATAGTATTTTTTTTTTTTTCAAAAGATCCTTGGGGAATTCGCCACTACGACTGTATAAACATTTTGTCTAAAGACTATCTCGGATCTTTAAAAAACAAATATTAATTATTCTTTTACTTGAGAACTCTGCGTTTCGAAACAAGTATTCACCATAATCACAATATTAGTGATAATAATAATAATAATAATAATAGGTAACTCTAATTGAAATAGCCATAAATTTCGCTTTTCTTGGGTGAAGACTTGCAGGAACCACAAAGAAACAAATATCGATATGTACAAATTTATTTATTTCAGAAAATAATAAACATTAATGGGGTTGAACATAACATAATCAACTTACACCTACATATACAGGGTGTCCCAGGGAAAACAGTCCACCCCGATTTATTGGATTTGGGATGAGAATTTGGAAAAACGCTCGGACACGTCGATTTTTGATTTGGGGGGGAACTATTTTTCAGTTTTTTTCATCCCCGTAGTTTCAACCCCCTAGCTAGGGGGACAACAACTCCCCAAATTTGAATAGGGGATAGGGGTTATGTCATATCTCTTTTTAAAGGTCTCATCGAGTTCTTTATGCCCCTAGAATTTCGTCTCATTATTTTCATCCGTTACGAAATGACAGCTTGTCAAATTCTTGGAAATAGACTATTAGTTTTAGTGGGAGCAAAAGCGATACTTACCTCCCTTAATAAAAATACTTGAAATGAAGTTTTTTCTTATTATTATTAACGAGGTGTACACGATAATTGTAAATTGTAGGTATTTTTACTCGTATTTTTATTAAGGGAGGTAAGTACCGCTTTTACTCCTACTAAAACATAGTCCATTTCCAAGATTTTGATAAGCTGTCATTTTGTTACGGATGAAAATAAAAAGATGAAATTCTAGGGCCATAAAGAACTTGATGACACCTTTAAAAAGAGGTATGACACGACCCCTATCCCCTATTCAAATTTGGGGGGTTGTTCTCCCCCTAGCTAGGGGGTTGAAGCTACGGGGATGAAAAAAACTGAAAAATAGTTCCCCCTCAAATCAAACATCGTGTCCGAGCGTTTTTCCAGATTCTCATCCGAAACCCAATAAATCGGGGTGGACTGATTTCCCTGGGACACCCTGTATATATATAAATAAAAAATATACCTTTGTTGATTTTTTTTTCCTTACTTTATTTTCCTTGTTCTTCAAAAATTCAATTAGCCTTTCCAATTACTTAATTCTGTCTTCAATATTTTTGGTTAATTCATCCATATGGTTCATTTGTTCTAGAAAAACAATAAAAAGTAAGTCAGTTTGGTTTGGCTTTTTAAAAACAGTAGACTTTGAATTAGAAAAAAACACCGATTATCAAATGCTACATGTTTTGCGGCTAAATTAATAAATTTTTACTTTCAAAGCCTCGTGACGTTGAGACAAAAGCAAGAGTTTTGTCATAAAAACAACGATTTTGTCACAAAACCAAGGGTTTTGTCATACGAGTGAAGGAGATTTATGTTAAAAAAAAAGCAAGCTGATTTCATCACCACAAAAATGCCAAAATGGCCAATATAGCGACATGTTTTACTGGTAACATTATTGAACAAATGTTTTAAAATATATTCGTCTGCACCTTAGATTATGTCTGCATTGCCTGCAGTCTCATTTGATATATTTCAAAACGATAAATAGAATCCAAAACAGCTTTCAACTGAAAAATCTACAATGTATTAATAGGTACTTACCTCTTGATGTTTTTAGTGAATGGCTCAACCGCCACGTTTTCAGAAAAATTTCAAATTCACCGGAATCACTTTACTCATTCTAGATTATAGAATAAATGCACAAACCCAAACTAATAAACGAAATCTGATGCCGATGCATGATGCACGCGCGTTATGCGTATGTCATCGGTCAATCGGTACTGCAGGCGAGTGAGTATTCGGGTGGTCTCGAGCTGTTGAAAGGTGAGAATTGCGTATGTAGAGTACTCTACGCAACGCCCATAGACTTTGAATGAAAGACTAATGCTTTCCAGAAAAGCTCAACAATGCAGGGACTGGAAACAAAGTCAATGATGCTCTCTCAAAGGCGCTTGAATCCAAAAGAATTAGAAATTTATTGGAAAATCATCCATGATTTTCAGTTGAGAGCAGAGAATTTGAACGAAAGAAATTTTTTTTGATAGAAGAGAAAAAAATCCAAAAGCATCATTCTTTTGTCTTGAATCGGGTATTTTTTTCAGTCTACCGACATTTTTAGTGATCTCGGTAACTTTACGTTAAATTAGCAAAACACTACTTTATTTTCGAACACGATTCTCTTATGGAAAGAAAGGTAGCGGCAAACTTTTAGTTTTCACATCTAATTAGCGGCAAAAAAACGGCAAATTTCCATTCACTCAACTTATCACTACCGACATTTTTAGTGATATTGTCTCGCTAACTCGACATCAAGTTAGCGAAACACATGATTTTTTTTTCAAACTTGATATTTGTAAAAAAAAGCGGCAAATTTTTGGTTTTCACAGCAAATTAGCGGCAAAAAAACGGCAAATTTCTATTCATTCAATTTTTCACTACCGACATTTTAAGTGATAACGTTGATTGAGGAAGTAGGAGAAGATGCCTCACCTTATGGAAAATAAAAAGACCAATAAATGTTTTCGTCGTTAGGAGCGCTCGCGTCATCCATCTCCAATGAACTATAACCAAAAACTGGAATGCTAACACATAAGGACGAACGTGAAGCCTAGTGCGGCTGCTGCGGAGGGGATACCTGTTTTTGTCGCACTCATTATGTTTAATGGCGAAAATTGCTTCCAACACGTATTCCAATTGATGAAACCTGTGAAGGGAAATATGACAAAACTTTCGAAAACGTCATATGACAGCGAGCAACAGAAAAAAACAACATTCCCCTTTGTGGCATCTGTCTTTCATGGCTACATTTTTTTGGCAGATATGGCAATGTGTGCGCATTCCAGTTTTAGCTATAGTTCATTGTCCATCTCTTTTCCTAAACATGAATTAAATTTTTAAAATGTCAAAAAGATTTCTGTAAATGCATGTCTGCTATGTAAATGCGAAACGGCAACACTGTAGCACAATAGTTGTTTTCCTTTCACACCTAGGAGGAGCTCCGGAACAGTTCCGGGGCTTCACGCGCTTATTCCTTCCGAAAAGTATTTGATGCTCCACAGATCTAATCCTTACGAAATCGGGGGCGACTGAACACCGGAGCGAGTAGCTCGAGTGTTCCAAACTTTTGAAAGGAATACAACTAGTACCGCAAGCATTTTATCGATTGCTAGGCTGAGTTCGGTTTTACACTCGGTGAACTCCGAACGCGTTCGAAAAGTTCGTTTTAACTCTCAGAGTGTTCTCTTTTGCGTTCGGGTTACAATCGAGACCGTTGTCACTTTTGAAAAATTATAACCTAAAATATTTAAAAAAAAAAAAAATCGGTTTGCGTTGCGTTTCTGTTTTTTTTCCCCGATTTTTCAACTTTTATTTTAGGTCCATTACTAATTTACCTACTCGTTAATTAGTAAAACAAAATTAATATCGACGCAAAAGCAAAAAAAGCATTTTTTTTTGAGATTTTTGACAACTGTGACAAGAATTTTTTTTTCTTCGATTTGCGTTCGGCTTATGACCTTGCTCCAAGGCGCACTTTGCTGCAAGCTTAAGTACAAACCGACATAGCAACTATAGACAATTTTTCGCTAAAATAATCAAGCATACTCGAGTATGCTGGGTTATGTGATGTGTTAATTGTGTCATACTCCACCACCATCAAATTCTGGGATAATCGAGGATCAAGAACACTCAATTTTTTCTGAGAGAACAGACCGAAAATCACCTTTTCTACATTTGAAATCGACGGAAAAATTAACTGACTAGCACAGCTTGAATCGCAAGCATTTCATCGAGATCTGCGGTTGACGTCATCATTCCTTGCCTTCGGTATTGTGCTCAGAGTAGAGCGTGCAAAGCGGAGCCAAATCACGTGACCAGCGACCGAACAGAGCAGTTGAACGCTGTATCAGAGTGCCCGAAATTTTAATAAACGAACGCGAATGAGCTTGCACCGAGTACACTTTTAAAATAAACGAACGGTAAATTCAAGCACGGGAACTCAGATCAAAATACCGAACGCACGGATTATAAGCTACTGATAGTGACGTCACTCGCAGGCCCAGAATTTGATGGAGAGGGAGTAGGGAAGTATGACACAATTGACACATCACATAACCCAGCATACTCGACTATACTTACTTATCCTCGCAAAAAATTGTCTTATAAACCGATATGTTTTTAGAAGAAAAAATTGGTACGCCCCTAGGGTTTTCGACAAATTGAAAATTATTTTTTGATGCATTGCCTAATTTCCCACAAAAACGGTATCCCGAGTTTTTCTTGTTCTATGTTAAACGTCACGAGATAAAAAATAAAAATCAATGTATTGTTTGGAAAATCTTGTTGTTGGATACACCACTCTGTTGAAAAATAAGAGTCGCTCTAGCTCCGGTCCTGGAAAAGTGGAACTCAAACGTATTTTTTAGAAAGACTCTTGAAAAAATCGCAAACTCTCTGAAAATTTGAACAAAATCGCTAAAGGCATTTTGAATCTAGGCAACAAGTCTAAATTTTCCGAAAATCTCAACACCCTGTATTTTCTTAACGAGACGTTTGAGGACACATGTACCTATGCAAGGAGTGATTGTCCTATTGGTACCTACTCTATCTATCATAACAAAATGCTCACTTATTTCGGACTCACCCTGGAGTGCGTTTAGAAATGGAGTGTGAAGGTAGAGTAGTTGTTTGTCAGAGTGATCTGACGTCATCACTTAGAGTGTGTTGCACTAAATGTCAACGTCAAACCCGGTAAAAACCTCGGGACTGCGTTCAGGAATGGCTGCAGCCAAGCCAAAAATGGCATTTTACGTTCGAGTTCGGCTCCAACCTGCGTGGTTCGACATTTACCAGTGGAGGGGGAAAAGTAGGTTTTAGCATTAGCATTGCCGTCTTTGAACGCACCCCGGGGCGTTTTTCAACTCGGTCCCTGAGTGGGCTAATTTGGGCACACTCTTGGCACGTCAACTCTCGATTTCTGAACGATTCCAGCGTAAAGCTTAGTACTCATAACTGTGAAATTCGCACTTTTTTGACATTGCTTTGACAATTTGCCGTTTGATACACGCATAAAACATCAAAATGTCGACGCAATGTCAAAAAAATGCGAATTTCGCAGTTATGAGTACTAGGCTCTCAACGCTCCGAGTAAGCACCTCTCAATTTATAAACGGTTTAGAATTACTCTAGGGTCACTCTCACACCCAGAGTGCTATTTCTAAACGCAACCCTGATATATTTGTATTTATAATTTTTGACAAATTTGCTAATTTGCACTCATGCGTTTTTAACTGAAAAAGGCACCCGTGCACTAAAATGCATTCGGGCCAATTTCTCAAAAATTATCCATAATTTAATTTCCATTGCACTGGTTATATTATTACTATTGATAAAGTCTTGAATTTAATTGCCTTGATTTTTTTTTCAATTTGCCAAAACTATATACCTACTATACCAAAATTCAAAACAAAAGTTAAATTGTAGGTAGTTATATTTATTCTGTGTAGGTACCTAATAAATACACACAATATTGAAATCGATTAACTTTCCCCAGAAAGATGAGAAATTCCTTGAGACCCGGCAACGCTGTTTAACAACAAGAACACGATTTTACGTTATGCTGTTTAAATATTTTGAGACCCCTCAATCCCTCTCATGCCCCCTCATTCGCCCGTCGGTCGTTGTTTACACAAAATGCCATACATTTGTTGGTGGCAGCACCAATCAATGATGTGGTTTCCGACAACAACCGGCGCCGAAAAAAGAAGGGAGATGGTATCTGCATTCATTTGAGAAAGATGGGAATAATTTTTGTCGCAAGCCACGATTATTTCTATAGAGGTTAGGCATCTTCCCCTACTTCCTCAATCAACGGTGATAATGTCTCGCTAACTTGACGTCAAGTTAGCGAAACAAATGATTTTTTTTTTCAAACTTGATTTTTGATGAAAAAAAAAAACGGCAAATTTTTGATTTTCACAACTAATTAGCGGCAAAAAAACGGCAAATTTTCACGTACCTAGTTTTTTAGTCCTGACATATTTAGTGATGTTGTCTCGCTATCTTGACGTCAAGTTAGCAAAACACGTAATTAAGAAAAAACCAAAAGAGCGGCAAATTTTTTAATTTCACATTTAATTAGCGGCAAAAAAGCGGCAAATTCTTGGCATAATGGAAAATCGATTTTTCGAAGTTGTCTCGCTAAGTTGATAGACATAAATGTCGACGCAATGTCAAAAAAATGCGAATTTCGCAGTTATGAGTACTAGGTTTAACGCTCCGAGTAAGCACCTCTTAATTTATAAACGGTTTAGAGTTACTCTAGGGTCACTCTCACACCCAGAGTGCTATTTCTAAACGCAAGCCTGATATATTTGTATTTATAATAATTTTTGACAAATTTGCACTCATGCGTTTTTAACCGAAAAAAACCCGTGCACTAAAATGCATTCGGGCCAATTTCCCAAAAATTATCGATAATTTAATTTCCATTGCACTGATTATATTATTACTATTGATAATTCTTGAATTTAATTGTCTTAATTTTTTTTTCAATTTGCCAAAACTATATACTATACTAAAATTCAAAACAAAAGTTAAATTGTAGGTATTTGTGTGTAGGTACCTAATAAATACACACAATAATAAAATCGATTAACTTTCCCCAGAAAGATGAGAAATTCCTTGAGACCTGGCAACGCTGTTTAACAACAAGAATACGATTCTACATTATGCTGTTTAAATATTTTGAGACCCCTCAATCCTTCTCATGTCCCCTCATTCGCCCATCGGTCGTTGTTTACACAAAATGCCATACATTTGTTGGTGGCAGCACCAATCAATGATGTGTTTTCCGACATCAACCGTCGCCGAAAAAAGACGGGAGATGGTATCTGCATTCATTTGAAAAAGATGGGAATAATTTTTGTCGCAAGCCACGACTATTTCTATAGAGGTTAGGCATCTTCCTCTACTTCCTCAATCAATGCTAATAGCTAGTATCATTCAAAATGCCTGCGTAGGAGCAGTCAGGGCCTTCAAAAAATCGGGTTGGAGTGCAAAATGATTACGATTATAGTTATTCCGAATTAGATCAACGTAAGGTACTCCATACTTTATTTTGAAGTAAATACTAGGTAACAGATGTACGACATCCGTCCTTCTGGCATGCAAAAACCTGCTGTTCACACGCCAAAATAATTCAAAATACTGCTGTCCTGGAAGAGTTAAGTCAGTTTAGTCAAGAGCTTTGTTTTCAGATAAAATATCACAAGTAGGGGGTTCCTATTTAGGATTATTTAGTTAGGGTGGCTGGGGGTGAGTAGGTAAGTAAAACAGGTTGGTTACTACATCATTTTGGTTCCCCCTACCTATTATAGAAATTGTTTCTAGCGATTATTCATATTTTTTCTGGTTCCTAAAATATAACCATTGTAAGTTTTTTAACTATCACCCTGTACTATAAATGTATTCTTGTTTCGTTTCGTTCAGTTTTATTACACTCACAACGTGACTGCAGACTGCAAAATAAGGACTCCGAAACCCGAAACCAACCGCCAGATGTTCGGAAACAACCGATACGCTCATGGCCCGACTAGACCTGATTCGTCATAGCAATAAACATCAACCGAAAGTCACATTGCCTGTGTATGCATTTTACAGATAAACTTTTCGAATAAAAGTTGTGAAAAATACCATGTCGGACAATTTTGGTATAAAATATTTTGCTGTGAAAAAAATATTCAATTATTGCTAGGAAAGGCAAAAAAGGCTTACCATCAGCAGATTTTGGATGGCCGCAACGGTTGCAATTAGTTCTCCAAGCAAAGTTGGTATTACCGCAGTCCGAGTTTAAACATTTCCAATCGCCATCTCTGGTTTCACGGTCTCGACCACCTCCGTCACTAACACGAACTTTAAGACAAAAACAATTTGAAATTTTCAATTTTTTTTTTAACAACTTATATTGTACCTTTAGCGACTCTGTCGCGACCAGCATCACCAAATCCACCGCCTCCACTTCTGCGACCTCTGTCGCCGAAGCCACCAAAGCCGCCTCTACCTCCTTGACCACCTCTACCTCCTTGGCCGCCGCCTGACCAATTCTCCTTTGTGGTTGCAAATTGGACCTAAAATTTAGGGTTTGTTCGTTTTTAATATACATAGATTTATTTTGACTACATTTATGAAACACCTCAATTTCCGAACTACTCTAACGCATTATAAAATTTGTAATAATTAAACAATGATAAAGGCGACAAATTATATTGGAATCTAACCAACCTTGATTATTGATCCTCGGAAATCTTTGCCGTTGAACCAAGAAATGGCACTTTGAGCGGCATTAGGATCATCATAAGTCACTGTAGCTTCTCCTTTTGAAACTCCTGTAATCTTGTCTCTATATAGCCAGACTCTCTTTTTGTTGCCGTGCCTGTCAACCTGAAAATTTCAAAAAACTATTTAAATTTTTTTTTTAACGTTTATTGTTGTGGACGGAATCAATTCAATTATCTTATCACATTATTCTTGTTTCTACAAAACTCACCTTATCAAAACTATATGGACTTGCTTTGTATACTTAAAATCAATGTATAAAATTTACCTTAATGACACCAATCGATCCAAAATGAGCCGCAATATCTTCTTCAGTGATACTGGGATCCATTTGGGATACAAAAATTGTATTTGGTTGGATGAAGCTGCCATCACCTGTAAAATCATTACCAGTATTAAAACATGTATGCTATTATTTAAGATCTAGCCTTTTAACCCGAATTTAAAGTAATAAGTAATTATTGCTGCTCAAAACTATTTTCTTTATCTTATTACCCATTGTTTTTCCTAATAAAATACATCGCTCTACCAATTTTTGGAAAATTAACCTATGATTTTATAGGAGGTTCTTGGTTTATATTATTTATAATAAATAATAATAATCGTGTAAAGCCGCAAAGATGATATTTTATTACCCATCTAAGTAATGTTTACCTATTTTCGCTGCAAGATTTCAATTCCCTTTCTTAAAATATTTGCCGACATTTCTATCATAACACCCAACAATGTAAATTAGTTTTAAGTTCACCCCTACTTAATAAACTAGACTTTCTACTAAAATATTTGGAACTTGAACTGAATTATTTTTCAGTGAACAATCAACCTCTTATTCGAATGTAAATCATCGCACAACAACACTGTTGTCTATTAGTTATACACTTAAATAATAAACATAAAGAAAAACTAAAATAATAAATAAAATTGCTACCAAGACCCCCAAAAGGACGTTGGTGCTTTTACCTTTGCCAAAACCGCCTCGTTGGTCACCTCTAAAAAAGAAGAATTCTCATCAGTAAACAATTCAAGCTGCTGACTGCAAACTGGGAAACTAAAATCTCGCCACTGAGTGACGCACAATGGCTTACTCCATTTGCTTCAAAATACCTGTACAGAATTCTGATCTGAAAGTCTTATGTAGAACTTGTCTGTTGTCTGTCAATAATTTTGAGTCATTTAGTTAGTAATTACATCACATACGTAATTTAAGTATAAAATCTTAAATGAATAGAATGATTCCAATACTCGCCTTCGGCTCGTGTTTGAATTGTCATTCTCGTGAATAATAGCCATCATTATAATATGCTCGTTGAAGAATATGCTTACCTTACTATTTTTGGTATTTTGCCAACATTTTAGAATCAAATCTATTGCAAATTTTTACCGCTGATAATAATTACTGGCATTACTCTGACGCGCGAGATTTCTGTGCTTGGCATGGGGCGGATCAGTCAAGTTTGCCCCCCATGCCGCCCCGATCTTAAAACAAACTATGTCATAATTTTGCACAGTCCAAACCAAATTTTGCACGCCATCCTCAGTCCTCCGAAAGACTACAACCGGTTTCCAGATGAGGGGCAAACTTGACGTTTCTCCCCCAAATATTTGTTTTATTTTAGACACTAATTTTTAAATTTTGCACACCAATGTGGAGAGAGTTATAGACCATCAAAAAATGAATATTTCCTCCTCGACCTCAATCAAACTTAATAATTATTCTTTTATTGTTATATTCTACTAATTTTGCACACTAATTTATAAATTTTGCACACCTTTTTGGAGAGAGTTATCGACCATCAAAAAATGAATATTTTCCCCCCAACCTCAACCAGACTCCATAATTTTTTTACTGTTATATCCGACTAATTTTGCACACTCATTTTTAAATTTTGCACACCTTTGCGAAGAGAGTCGTGGATCGTTAAAAATATGAATATTTGTCCCCCGACTTCAACAAAACTTCATAATTGTTTCACTGTTATATTCTACTAATTTTGCACAATTTTGCATACCTTTGTGAACAGAGTTTTTATCGACCATCAAAAAATGAATATTTCGCCTCCTACATCAACCAAACCTAATATTTCTTTTACTGTTATGTTTTGCACACCTGTGTGTAGAGTTATCGACTATCAAAAAATGAATATTTTTCCCCCGATCTCAACCAAACTTCATAATTCTTTTAATGTTATATTATCAACTACTTAAGTAAATACCACTCTGTACATCAATTTTACTAAAGTGTGTTGACGAGTCAGCATTTATTTGGTATAAATACCGCGCCGAAATCCATTACTGGCAGACTAAGGCTAGTGCGAACTACCTCTAATGGAAAAAGCCCCTCTATCTAAGTCTCCTCCCAGTGCAAATTACCTTCAATGGGAAACGCCCTTCTGGACCTGTCTCAAAGCCAGCTTCAGTCTTCAGTCACGCCAAGTGTACAGAGGGTACATAATATAGAGATAGAGTGGCCTATAAGTAATGCGTCCCTCCGTAGAAGAGACGTCATGATACCATTTCTAGGGTAATACTATTATTATTCAATACACATCTTATTATATCTATACCAAGCGAGTTTCTTTCTACCTGAACCCCACCTACGCCCCCAAGTCACGCTTCTGTTGTAACGTCCCAGGACGAAACGTATAGGGGTTGTGGCAATATTCTACTAACTTTACACAATTTTGCACACCTTTTTGGAGAAAGTTATCGACCATCAAAAAATGAATATTTTCCCCCGCCCTCAACCAGACTCCATAATTATTTTTCTACGAGCTTGCGGGAAATGTCTTTTTTCTACTACCGTGCATAAAGTACTCACTTTACGCACTATTCAGAAGAGGTAAAATTTCTCTTCACGCACTAGTGCGTAAAGTAATTCACTTCACACACTAGTGCGTAAAGTAATGTCAATGACAGATGTCGACACTGTCAAATTACTATTTTTCTGGTAAATTACTTCACGCACTAGTGCGTAAAGTGAAAATACTTTACGCACTAGTACGTAAAGAATTTGTCTAAATTTATTTTTTCACACATATTTGGTCGGTAGTAGAAAAAAAATTGTATGCAATACGTGCGTAAAGCACCTTTTTTCACTCATGTGATTGTCAAAATTCACATTCGTAAAAAAAGGCTCACTTTACACACTTGTTATATAAATAACTATTTCCGCACAGTTTGCCGTACGGGAAGAGTTTGAAATAATCATTGTGACATGGAATTGATTGTATTGTTGATACACCTATACCTTTACCTATAATACCTTTACCTTTTTTAATACCTTTCAATACATTTTTAATAGGGTAGTGGACAAGGTATAATTTCAAGGAAATCGATGATCTATTCTTCATCTATGAAGTAAATAAAAAATATTCGTATTGAAAGAAATTTCAGATGAAATTAGGAAATCCAAACCACGTGACTTTTGCCAACCAGCCGGCATTTTGAAATTTTTGTGAGGTTAGAATACGGGTTGTTACATGTCAATGATGTCAGAAAAGTGTCAGATTTGAGCAGGGCCGTAGCTAGAGTCAAATTTGTGGTAGGGCATGAAAAATTTGACATAGGGCATGCACTACTTCCCCGCCCCTCAAATTTTTTATAGGTAAACAGAATGGGGGTAATGGCGCAGAAGGCAAATTTTTCAATAAGCAACATCAAATAACATTTCTGCAAATAAACAAAATGGCGCGTTCAGGCAATCATTTTTGAGGGACCTCTTGTACTTGTACTACTTGTAAAATAATTGTATGCCTAGCCTACCAACTTATTCAATTTCAGGTCCCTTCATTAGCTGTGGTCCAATGGACATAGGAACCATTCCAGAACTAGTAATTTTCAATTGCCCAACTAATTTTCAATAAGTTGAACGTTTATCCTCCTTGGCAAATGAATTGATCGACTGAAAATTACCGTTCTAGAACGGTTCTCATGTCGGTTGAAACAGTGCTTTCATCTTCTCTTAAATTTTCTAGATAAACCTCAACGCATGTTGTGTTTTAAAGGTAGGGCATTATCATTTGAAAAAATAAGGCATTGCCCCCCCCCTGGCTACGGCCCTGGATTTGAGTACTCGCCCCGTGTATTGATATAGCCTTGTACTCATAATCGCGAAATTCACTCTTTTTTTGACATTGCTTCGACAATTTGATGTTTGATTCACGCAAAAAAAAGAGCAAATTTCGCTGTTATGGGTACTAGGCTTAATCCTGCCAAAAAAAACATATGTTTTTTGTTTATTGTTTGTCAACCAGACGCCATTTGGACAGGTCGTTGGATTGCCTAATTACTAGCTTTGTTTAAAAAGGTTGTAAAAGTAGAGTTTTGGGACGCACTATTTAAACGGAAATATTTCGCGCCTTGATTCTACGTCATAGCTGTTGTATTTGAGTATGAATTAAACCAAATTTGAGTATGAATTAAACCAACCTTACGTCCAATATTCAACAAAAACATCATTACATCTAGGCGCACTCTCAACATAACCCCACTTTTTGAGCGATTTTCATTTATCAATCAGTGCACACTGAGTTTATCGGCATCTCTTTCTAAAAGCATGTAAAATATAAGGACGCACGGACCGCGCTCTCGCCAGTCGGAAATAACAGCTATGACGTATTTTCTGGGCGGTAAATTATAGCGTTTGAAATAAGTACAAATTTGTTAAATTTTTTTTACGTATATTTTGGTTTTTTAAAATCAAAGAATCATCAACTACTGTTTATTTTGTTATAAAGATTAATAAAAAAAAATAATTCAAAAAATTGTCCACTACCCTATTCTACCTTCTGTACAATCGCATTTTATTTAAATTAAACTTCTCGTAACATCAGCTTTAGTATGCTCGTAGAAAAAATATAATTCCTAACTCTTGCGGGAAAAAATTCTTCCGGAAATTTCTCTTCCCGCATTCGTTAGGAAAATAGCTATTTACTGTCATATCCGACAAAGCACACTAATTTTTAAATTTTGAATTTTGCATACCTTCGTGGACATCTTTGTGGAGAGAGTTATGAACCATCAAAAAATGAATATTTCCCCTCCTACATCAACCAAACCTAATACTCTTTCACTGTTATATTCTACTTATTTTGCACACTATTTTTTAAAATTTGTACACTTTTGTGAAGAGAGTTATCGACCATCAAAAAATTAATATTTCCCCCCCGACATTATTCAAACTTAATTTTCCTTCTACTGTTATGTGCTACTACACACCTTCTGCACACCTTTGTATTCTGGACAGTTTTGCATAATAAAGTTACATACCTAATTAATTTATTTTTCTTTTTATTTTTAATTAATGTATTCTTAAATCTTTTACATCAATTTTAGGAACTTACTTAATATGAAATGTTAAAGAAATTGTAACCTGTGTGTGTAAACTGTGTTCTGCATTTAATTCTATGGAAATGATCCAAGCACATTTTATGTATGCATATACGTGTGTCCAAAAAGATGGGATAGCATCAGGATCTGGAGAACGGTTGGAGTTACAATTTTAGTTAGATGTTGCGCAATTCAACGATAAATAAATTGGTACTTTAACATTTGAAAAATTCCGAACACTTTCCGAGATATCCGAACAAAACCAAAATTTTGGTATCAAAATAAAGCCTATATCACAGGGATGTCATCAAATCTAAAAAAATTAAAAATGTGATAAAATTCGAGATGGTTGAACGTGATAAAAGTACCTATAACTTTTCATTCGATTAGGGTCTTGGATACACCAAATACACCTAAATTAAGGGGCGGTTCCTCAATTGCGAGTAACTCTAGGGGTTAACTAACCCGGTGTTAATTTCAACCTTGCAGGTTAACTGAGGATTGTGTTTCTCAAGCATCCACTGTAGGTGGAGTTAATAAACACTGGGTTAAGCAATAGTTGGTAGCATTATTGTTTACCAGAATGGTGATCTTAACATATTTTTGATTGGTCGAAAGCAGTCACGCATGGGTCGATCGTCAAATTAGCCCATTCACAAAACTTTTTGGAGTTTCTTGTTAAGTTAATGATAAGTTCGAGTATTCTTTTTGGCGCACGAGGTCAGACATGAACTTTTAATCCTTCGTAGAGAAATCCTAGTCATCGTATTTCTCGAGAGGATTAATCCTTTGGCGGATTATATGAGGAGTTTTTCCTACGAAATTGTAGAAATCTTCATCTTCATCAATCAATCCATATATTTCTATTTTGAAAAAAAAAAAAAAATTACCACAAAATTGACAAATCACGATCACGAATCATCAGGTTATCTCAAAGGGTAAATCCATAAATCCATAAATCGCTAAACCCGCAATATCATCAACAGTGAGCCAATTTAACCCAAGGTTACACCAAAAGTTATAGCTAACTCGTTGTGGAGAAACGTTTACCCTGGAGGTATAATCAACCCGGAAATGACTCGCTATTGATAAACCGGCCCTAATATAAGTAACGTATTTGATGGATACTTCAGTACCTAACAACGCGATAACTTTGCATGTGCAGTATGTGCCCAATACTGGATTCCCTTCATCCAGCCCAGGGGAGAACAAAAATGATACAAACAGAAAATCTCTGCTTACTTATCTTGTGTGAACCCCGAAAATATTTAGATATATTCGGAAAGTTTTAGTTCATGAATACTCAACAGTGAGAATAGAAAAATTAAAATAATTTTCATGTAAATCGACTTAAGGCCCACCCCACCACCCCTAAGTTGGAGGTTTTCTCTTTGAATCCTTTCATGTAGGGCATTTTCAATATTTTGCACTAGTCACAACATTCTGTGTTAAACACAGATTTCAAATGTCCATCCAACATGTCTTTGTAATCTTACGAGTATTATTTGCTTCCTCAGATGTAAATTATTGACGATGTCTGGCCAAAAAAGGCGATATTTCACACGAATTCTGAGAGTTGTCATTTTTTCAGATTTCATGACATCCCTCTGTGATGTAAGCTTTATTTTGAGACCAGATTTTCTAAAATCAGACAAAAATTGGAAAAGTTACGGGCAAATTAATTCCAGCACGACCTTTTTCGTAACACTATTACTAAGAATAGTGCAGTATTTCTAAAAGAATACGTAAGGTTATCCACCCTGTATAATATATTAAACTTATCTAGACTATTTATTTGCGAAATAGAAAAAAAATCCCGCTATGTAGCTTGCAATGCGTGCCAACATCAATAAATGGAAAGCTTGGCAATGATTTTCGGACCCACTTTACTGGGTCACCCTGTATAATTAGAGATTTTGCGCAATGATGAAAAATACTTATTTTCACTAGTACTACAACATACCAAATTTTTAAAAAAATCGACCGGTCCCCGAAAACCCATAAGATGTGTGCGATGTCCTTTGAATTTAATGGATATTTTTAGAATATTGGAAATTATTTTGAATTCTGAAATGAAAAAAAAAAAAAAAAAACACAACTTTATAATGAAAATAAGAAGAGATGGAACATGTTACGTAAATGATAAATTTATCGTAACAAGTCGCAAGCTTTTAGCGGAACAAATTGTGCCATAAGAGTTTTACATGCATGGGAACAGCCACCATCTTGACATTGATATTAGTATACTGTCAAGTTTTCAAAAATTTTCTGTATACAGTTTTTCATAGATTTAGATCAATTTGTGGTGGGACATCCTGTACAAATACGGATTGACCGTCAATTCCAATTTTGTTTTTTTGCAATTTTTTTGGCTCATTTAATTTTGATCGTTTTCTCCTTGTTTCTTAAAGAGCATCCAAAAATATAGGTTTTTTATGTTATATTTACCGAACAAGGACACACAATGTTGTCAATGCCTATTTTTTTCTTATAATTGATCAGAATATCATGTGTCAATAATAATTCTGACAACAGCTAAAAATAACCAAATGAAAATGTTCATGCAAGCCATGCAACGTCGCGTGCCGTTGCCAACCAAAAACATCTGAAATTCCCCTACTTCTAATGCGTTAAAAAGTAGGTGCTTTTAGTTTTGTTAGGTTGGCAGCAGGAATTTACTAAATGTGACGTCATCCTAAATATAGCGTAAAAATCCTATAAAAACATAAAAACCAATCCAAGCTCCAAGCTGATTACCAACATCCTGTTGCTTCAAAAGCAAAATGAACCTAAACTGTAAATTCGTATTTCGACGTGTAGAAAAGTAAGGTCAATACTTAATATCCACCTTTTATTCGAAACTCTGTATTTTCAATAGAACTGAATGTGTTAGGTAGAGTATATTTTCTTTTGTATACTTTTAGGAATCAATAACAATGACGTAAATAAAAAAAATTGTTTTCCCTTTTCTTGTACAATATATTCACCCTGTCCATGTATCTATGGTTGAACCAAATCTGAGCGGCAGTTATGACATTTATATGTCATAACAGCCTATCAAATGTTCTTCGTGCATGCGCACTGGTCCAGGTAGGGCGTTTCAACCAATAGGAGGGCGGGGGTGGTGGTGTGACATTTATAATAGATATAGATTACCCTGTGCATAATGTTTATTCGGTAGAAAATAGGCTATACTTTTACCTCCTCAAAGGAATACGTCCCCTTACCAGTCACCCTACATACAGGGCTCGATACAGGGTGCCCTACGAGGTTCAGATGATAATTTTGAACGCGTCATTATATTCCTCCTTTTGTAATTTTTTATCATTTTATTTAAGAGGCGTCAGATAAGAGCCAGCGCGCCATCTTTTGGGCTTTATGACATATATTAAATATTTTTCAATCACAGGTGTTCAAATTCTCTGTAAGTGATTGACTAATTTACAAGTAGATGGCGACATCTTCAATATCAATTCGTTTACACAGTAATTTACAGTGGATTAAATAATTTTATTCAGATAGAAATGGAATAATAGTATTTCACATTTTTAGCTAGGTGAAACAGTTTTTACTGGCGTTTAAAAGAAGTGACTATCCTTCCTGAACTCAGCGATATCTTTTAGAGAAGCGCTGAATACACGTTTGGTTTGAGTCTTTGCTGAAAATGACAGCAATCACCTCGTTGTTTGGCAGATTTTGATTAATTTTGTGATACAAAAATTATAATTTTCGAAAATTCTGTTCTATTCATTTTTTCCAGCATTTTACTATCCGAAATTATGGACATTTATTGTTGCTGTGCTACTCTATATGTTTTTCCCTTTTTCATTTAAATCCGTGACCAAAATTTGCATATTGTTGTTAACAAAATGGTAAAAATTTTACTATTTAGAATGCGTATTTTGCAACCAAAAATGCTTCGACTTCTACTCCAATCTATTATTGTTATGAACATAACATAAAAGTGGTATGAATTTGGAATTGAACAGGAATTTGTGAAGGTCTGTAAATGACATTTTATTTAAACGCCCCTCTTAATAAAGTCTTAACAAATATTTTGTAACATAATTTCCTAACAAAAAATGCTATAAATTACATTTAAGACTCTAAAGTTGCCGTCACTTGACCGAAACTGAACCGAAAATAGTGAAATTGGATGACACAAGTAGAAGCGGCAAAAAGTTTACCCAGATTCTCAAAATTTCATTTAGGTAGGTAAATTGGATGAAGCAATCCGAAGTTATCTCGATTAACGTTAAAATATAATAATTATCAGTTTCGAATTTCAATTTCTACTTGATTTAATTGTTAATTTATTCAACCTTATTCTTATTTTCTCAAACTATTCAAAATATCAAAATGACTGATGAAAACATGAAATTAATCCCCAACTTTTCCCCAGAAGAGAGGCAGTCTTATAGGGCAGGGCTACTTGCAAAATACGCTAATATCATCGGAAATAAAAAACAAACAATTTCTCTGCCATAGGACCGTCGAGCAATTAAAAAGGCTAGATACTAGCTATTATCTTTAGCTGTTATACCACTACCCACTACACCTCATATCACCAAAAAAAGTGCTTATGTAGCAGGGCATTCCTCGTAGAAAGAGTTGGATTTGAAGAAGGTACGTGAGGCGTGGTAATCCAGCTAGCCAACTTATTAACACAAAGACACATACTTCCTTTTATCTATCAAGTAACAAATCATTTTGGAATTTAATTTCTTCTGTTCTCCAGGAAGCTGGGGATCTGTAGGTTTCGTGAGTCGAAATTTTTGAAAAAATTAGTACTAATTGTCCATATTGTCAAAATAATCACTTCTTTCGTAGACTGTAGACTCTGCGAGAAAACCCAAAAATCATGAGATGGAAGATATCTAGATCATCATTTATAAATATTTTTTCCTTTTTATCCATTTTACACCAAAATAATGAAAAAAAATTAAAGGTTTGCGGTTTTTTAGTAATCATTTATCCATTCTGTTCCTTGTTCTTTATAATTAGTGCGGCTTCAACAAAAAAATTATTAAAAAAATTTTAAATACAAAAATTGTAGAGTTTTACTTCTTTTATCTTTTGCACATGTAAAAACAGGCAGATGAAAAGTGTCAACTGTCATAATGACAAACACCCTGTATATTTTTGGCTAGAATAGGCCGGCATAAGGCCAGCATACAGACACGCCGTTCTTTCGCGCATGCTAACCGTCATATCCCAACATGCCACAATAAACCGCGCGAAATAACGTGTGTGTATGCCGGCCTAATGATTTATTTTTTTCTTCTGATTCCAAATATACCATAAATTTATGTTGATATTTGGTTCAGCTGTTGGTGCGTTATTCAAGTTTATTCCAGTAAGTAAGAAGTTTTTGAGTCTTGATACTTACAAGTACCATAGAGTATATTATTAGGTCAGTTCCAACACGTCGAAACCCGTCTCATAAACGGTTCCGAAACCACTCAGTACACAAATTTCCAATTCTACGCACAAATTTTAGGTTTTGCGCAAAATCGCGACGGTACATTATACGGTTTTCTGCTGTGTTGGAACAAACCTATTAATAGACACTTTAAGTTTGACCAAACACGTTAACGTAATCTTTAAACGTAAACCCTATTTTTTACTATAGCGTCGAGTGATCGTCTTTACTCACAAATCAGTTTAAGTTAAATTTTCACGTAAACGTTAACGTTATATCTGACAATCATGACCTAACCTATAAATTCTGTTGTGAAAAGGACAAATAAGAAATAATTTTTCGTATTTTGATTATTTTGTATTACATTTTTTTTTTAAAAGTTAAAATACATTTGGCAAAGGTCGACACCGGCAATCTGTCTTTCAGGCTCACTCGGTTTAACGTACGTTTACGGATAAGGTACACGCAAAGACCCGTTAAATAACGTGACACATAACACGCTATTTTTGGTGAAAAGAAACTGCGCATGCGCAGCTGTCAAATCCTACGTTAGCGTTAACGTATTTTGTCTAACTTAAAGTGTCTAATATACCTTGTCCACTACCTAAACAAATTAAAATTTGTCCAGTCAAAGTCAAACACAGTAAAAAAGTAATCCTGAAACCTGAAATTGAAATGAAGAAAAATATAACTTGTATAATATGTGAGAACAAATAACCATTTCAAAATTTTAACCAACTTGAGTAGAATTGCGCCTATGTATTTGGGCGCAGTGGAAAAGGAAACTACCAAAATCTGTACATAATACTTTTAACTTGTAACTTGCTGATATTTGGTTACTTAGTTATCAAACTAATATTAACCTTTGACCTTTTTCATTATCATGAAAAATTAACTCTAGTCAATTTTAAAATATCATGATATGATATTTCTGAAAACATTTTTTGAAAGCAGTTTTTGAAGTTGAATGAATTTTGTGAGAACTTAGCCTATTCTATTGACGCGTACAAATAAATAATAACTTACCCATAGCTACGATCTCCACCGCCTGAACTTCCGCCTGAAAAAAAATAAATAAAATAACTTCACATTAGTTTCTCTTGGGACATTGAAGCGTCAAAATTCAATTGAATGAAGTTATTAGAGTCGGAGTAAATCTTCGAAAGAGTTAATAATAATTAATCAACGAAAAAGTAAAATTTTAAAAGTGAAAGGAACCACTGTGTTGTTTCATCTAAATTCTGCCATAACATCGTTAAAACGAACAGGAGAAACCGCATTGGAGTCATTGGACATGATGGCAGTTTTGGCTCCATATATTTCTTGTATTCTTAGTAAATAATAACGCTGACAACATGAAGATGTCCAATACTTTTAGAAATTGTTCGGACTTCCAGAATGACGTAAATGTAACAAATTTGCCTCCAAGTAGGAATTTATCAGCCCTACCAAAGAATTAATTTATTCTTAAAGCTATTATTGCCCTTTTATTTCTAACTTATTTGAATTGGATCATTCACTATTCAATGAAGGTTTTGACAGCTATCTTAAGCTTACTATTATTTTAATTTTAGCTTTTTTTACATACTACCTAGATGAAGTTGATGCAAGTTAGATTTAAGTTTTGCTTTATACGAATTCTATTCTGAATCATGTCTAGATTTATTATACAGACAGTTGTTGCCGTCAATAAATAAATAATTAATTATTTACCTTCGCCACTACCGTAGCCACCACCATAACCTCTGCCTCGATAAGCACCTGCAATGGTAGAAAAAAGACACTGGAATATACTTGACTTTACTTTCGACTACACTAAAATAATATATAATTCGTATTTTAAAAATAAGAAAATGGAAAAACATACAAGAAATGAAACGACAGATAGGCAAACAAACCAAAAATAGATGAAAATAATATAGGTAGGTACTAATAAAAGCGATATAAATATTTTGACTTATTGGAAAATATAGGCCATATCTCGTTTTGTCTTAGAAAATTGTAGTCTAATAAAGAGTATCTATTCTAGGTAAAAAGTTTGGAAAATGATATTTTTTTGTCCAAAACCTAAAAATTCAATGAATTTGTTATCCTTGTGCATATTATCATTTTTCTTCTAACAAAATCTTACCTCTGTAACTGCCTCGCGAATTGCCTCTACCACCACTCTGTTGTCCCCAACCCGAGTCAGCAAATTGTCCCTGGTCGTAAGCACCTTGACTTGCTTCTCCATAATACTCTTGTCCTTGTCCATAGCCAGTACTCTGATAGGCAGAGTAGGGAGGAGGAGGTTGAGAGTAGTTTGGATAACCTCCACTATTGTCATAAGCTGCAAAATAAATTGTCATCCTATATTTACAAAACAGTTAAACAGATAACGGTTCCAGTGGTCAGCCTAATTTCAATCTAAAGTTGTTCAACATAATGGAAAAAACCTAATTTATTAGTCAATTCTAAATTGATAAAAAAGATAATAATAAAGGCATTTTTACATTCTTCAAACATTTTGGTATAGAATTAAATAACTAATCTCCTGAATAAAAACCTGACCGCTGTTGCATTCTTTAACACAGGAAACTACTATCAGTAAGTTATACGAAAATTAACAATGCAAGCAAAATTTTATAGATAATAAAAAAATTAAAATGATGATGACGAATGAAATAGTTTAATTCTCTTTGGAAAGGTTGATAACGAACAGTTTTAAGAAAAGTGGTTATACTATTTAGAAGTTTTAGGAATATAGAATCACCCCTAATGTTGTGGCCAATGACAACATGATATTTCAAGCTATTGTTGACATTTTACTACTAATATCATTACAAACCAGAACCATTAGAAATAGCTGAAATTTGTCGATTTTTACAAAAAAATAACAACAAGATGATGAAACGGTTCAAACATATTTAATAATTTTACGAAAATTAGATACAGCATGCAATTTTGAAAACCTTTGCAAAATCAGTCTACTTTCTCAAGATATTCATAGTCGATTATAAGAAATTAAAAAACAAACATTGGAAAATGTTTCAGCCATTGCCAAAAGCACAGAAATTTCTACAAGAGTTTGCTGAATTAAATCACTCCAAAAATTCGTCAGATTTGAACTATCTGTAATAATAGAAAACTTCTACTGTTTAAATGCTCTTTAGATCAGCATTTGGCAAATCGATGTGACATAAAACATTTAAAGTTCATTTCACGAAACAAGATAGTGAAAGTAAACAAACTTTGACAGGTAAGTCTTAGGCAGGACCGTCTTAGGTTGTTTTGTATTTCTCTTCTCTGAATATATTTCCGAACGAATTCTTCAGCGGAATCTATTGAACTTGATATTGTTTTAATCTAAATTGCTCACTTATTAACAAATTATTAACAAATTCAATTCAAAATTCACTAAACACTATTTGAATAATTGTAAAATACTAGGAAATAGGACATTAAACTTATTGATTCATATGACAACATTGACAATAATAAATGTCATTAGTTGTAATTCATGAATTTTTAAGCTCCGCCTGTTTGTTTACCTCTACTATCTAGTTTCGTGGAATGAACTTTAGTTTGTGGTCTTGTCAATTTTTGTATGATTATATTAGCAATCAAGCCCATCAAATTGAGAAAACCACACCACCAGCAATGTTGAATAAATTTTTGCGGTTGAAAAACCAGAATTTTTGCAACATGTTCATTAGTAAGGCCCATCCTCAATCGATCTAGTACCCATTCTCAATGCTGTCAATTTTCAGTCTGCTGTGCCTGTAATACGGTCACATAACCTAAATTATTTTTTACCAAACTGCGCATGACACAAGTCGACACGCATCGAAAAAACTTGCTGCTTTTGCATTTCGGAGTCGGCGTGCATGTTAGCACGGAATTGAATTAAGGATGCCAACGTTAAACAACATTGTCCTAGCACGCGTGCCAAAGTGCCACTTCGCTACCAGATTGAATGAGGATGATCCTTTTTGAAAATAAATGAGATTTATCTTGAAATTGAGGGTCATACAAGCGCAGCAGTAAGTTTGATAAGTATACAATGTTTAAAAAATTGTTGCCAGAAACAAACAGATATAAACCTAGTAAGTTTCTGCAAATCTTATATACAGGACTAGGCTTTAGACCAGTGGTTCCAAAAGTGGGCGATAACGCCCCCCCCAGTGGGCGCTACAACAATCTCGGGGGGCGGTAAAGAGCTTAGCTGATTTTGGGGGGCGGTGAGCATAAATTAGTGGGCAGTGGAAAATAAACGAACAGATCAGAAAAAAAAAATAAAATTAAATAGATAGATAGATAGATAGATAATGTGCTTTATTGTCATAAAAAACTATACAATTTGTTTTGTGGACAAAGTGAATAACCTAAAACTAGTCACATACAAAATAAGGCTTGCTTATACTAAAATACATATCCTACACAAAAAAACCTGGTTAAGATAGTCTAAAACTTAAAACAATTTAAAATTTACATAAAATTAACACTTTAAAAAACTTAAAGGGGGTGTACGCCAAAAATTAAAGTTTTAGTGTAAAAAAATCTAAGAATAACTGTTCAAACCTCGTTATTCTACGATAAACCATCGCTGAGATATACCGCTTTAAAGTGTGGACAACGCTCTCGTGACGTCACGAAAACTTCGTCCAGCGGCGCTCTGCATTGTTAATTTGATTGTTCCCGGCACGCGTGAGTGGTTTTTGTTTAGATTTTTGCAGGTAACACAGAAGAAACATATTTAAATTTAATTAACTTCACTTTCTCGTGCGTCGCTTGAGCTTTCGTGACGTCATAGGGTGAGATGCGGTACCTTCATAGAGCCATATCTGCGGTATTATTTTTCATAGAGGGGTGCGGATTTCACTGTTATTCTTAGATTTTTTTTCTCTTTTTTTTGGACATGAAGTTGTTTTTTTGGCGCACACCCCCTTTAAGATATCACAGATTAGTTGAAAAACGGGCAGTTCTTGTATGCATGTTTTATACTTTTTTTTCTTTTTTTTTTTTATTAAGTATAGAGTTGAATGTCATGTAACCAACCAAGCTAATTGTGTCAAAATCTGTCTTGATAAAACTCTTCCAGACTATAATAGCCCCTATCAACAAGAAAAACTGTAACCATTCTTTTAAACATTTTTAGATTCGGGGACATCTTAATTTTTTGAGGCAGATGGTTAAACATTTATATGCCATTGTAGCAGATTGACTTGTGAACCAGAGTAGATTTCGGAATCGGAAGTTGCAAATCTCTCTGCTGAATAGATCTTGTATTGTATCCACCCGACAGACGAAGAAAATCATTTTGATGCACATATATAAGAGAAACAGATTCCAGAATATACAAAGATATGACCGTTAGAATCTTTTTAGACACAAACAAAGGCCTGCATGACTCCCTAAATTTGGCATGACACAAATACCGTATTGCCCGCTTTTGCAAAGCAAAAATTATTTGAAGTAGTTGGTTGTTGGTAGAACCCCAAAAGGCAATACCATAACGTAGGTGCGACTCTATCAAAGCATGATAAACCGTCTTTCCAAAAGGGAATCCGAGTTCGTTAACTGTTGTTTTCATTGCATAACAACCAGACGCAATTTTTTTACTCAATATACTAATATGATCCTCAAATTTCAAGCCAGAGTCGATTGTCAAGCCCAAGAATTTGCTGTGATTACGCTCTGTCAGAGAATCACCCCCCACCCTAAGGTCATCTATACTGCATCTAAAACAAACTATATTAGTTTTATCGACGTTTAAAGTTAACAGATTTGAATTAAACCACTCTTTAAGAAGATCCAAATCCCCTGAAATCATGGTTCTTAAAGTGTCAACATCACTACAAGACCACAGAATCGTAGTGTCATCAGCGAAAATGGTGAACTTTCCTTGTATATTGAGTCTGGCAAGATCATTAAAAAATATCAGAAAAAGGAAAAGACCCAAGACCGACCCCTGTGGTACACCCCATTCAATGTTTCCAGGTTTTCATCGCTGATCATTAATAATTACTCGCTGGTGTCCTTCCTTGTAAGTATGACTCGAACCATGATAAATAGTAAATAGCTTTTTACGGAATAGCTATTTACCTAACAAGTGCGGAAAATGAATTTTTCCGCAAGTGTTAGGTACAATATTTTTCCTCCAGGCGTAAAAATGTAAAATTTGTCTTTTTTTTTTTGACATATCAGTGCGGTAAAATTTTTTCCACACTGACAGCCGTGCGGAAAAATCGATTTTCCGCACTGATATGCGTGCGGAAAATGAGTTTTCCCGCACGGTGCGGTAAAACTTTTACCGCACGCATATCAGTGCGGAAAAAGTTTTTCCGCACGGCTGTCAGTGCGGAAAAAATTTTACCGCACTGATTGTTTATGATTAAAACGTTGGGAAATTTATTCTGGAGAGCCGCGGACTGTAAACGCGTCGAAATTTGATCGCGGAACCATACAAAGGCAATATTAGATAAGGCACCTACCTTGGAGTTGCACAGGGTTGTGCTTTGCGCTGGTGTTGGCGCTTCACAGGAGCTCCTGTTTCATAAACAACGTAATCCCACTGGTCACTTCGAAAACGGGTAGATAATTGAGTTTCTAATGAATATTTTTGGAGAGTTTTTGATTCAAAATATGTAGTCTTGGCTACGGACACGCGACCTCGCACTACTCGAACTCGACTGCTTCGAAGGTCGTAGCGTATATACGGTGCCGAATGGTTTGAAATTGTATGTTTTTTTTTTTTAATGTCAATATCGAATTTTAAATATACAAACAAATCCCCCTTTTTTCCAAACATTTGCACGAACATTTTCCGCCCACTTAAAACGGAGTTTTATTTCCCAATCCCAAATAAACATTAAAATGCTAAAATTCTCGAGTATAAAAAAAAAACACGCGATAAGAACAAAATTCATATACTGCGGAAGCAAAACAACCTCGGATTCCCAAAAAAAAAACAAAAAAATTATTCAAAACAGCACGCGACATAAAGACCTTAGACTACGGATTAAGGAGTGAAATATTAGTTAGTCGGCAATGGACATAACTTAACTGTAGGACGCTTGAGTATCCCATGTTGTGTTTTTAAAGTAACCACTCTTACACGGCCATCTTTGCCTGGATGCAATGCGATTATGCGGCCCAAAGACCAATGCAGAGGGGACCTAGATTCATCCTTTATTAAAACTAAAGTATTGAGTTTCACCTCTGCAAAGGGAGTGGTCCACTTTGAGCGTTGCTGTAAAGTATGCAAATACTCGGCTTGCCATCTTTTCCAGAAATCGGAATTAAGGCGTTGCACTAATTGCCAACGGTTAAGTCTATTTAACTTTAAATGCGATAAATCGGGATCTGGACAGGAATTGAGGGGCTCCAGCGTCAAGAAATAACCGGGCGTTAATGGTTGCAAATCATTAGGGTAGGAACTCAGTTCGCTGATAGGTCTCGAGTTTAGCAAGGCTTCAATTTGAGTCAACAAGGTATACAATTCCTCATATGTCAGCACTTGATCACCAATGACCCTTTTTAAGTGGGTCTTGACCGACTTGACGCCTGCTTCGGCAAGGCCGTTAAAATGTGGGGAACCGGGACTATTTAGGTGCCATTTTATTTTTAGACTGCTAGCAGCGAATTTTGAAAGTTCCTCAAGTTGACCAACCGCACCTACGAAGTTGGAGCCACAGTCACTCAAAAGTTGTACACAGACTCCACGTCTAGCGATAAAGCTTTTCAAAGCAGCGATAAATGCCTCGGTAGTGAGGTCAGATACAAGTTCCAAGTGAATGGCCTTAGTGGCACAACATACAAAAAGGCAAATGTAAGCTTTGGAAACTTTCGCTCCACGATGTTTACCAAGGGTTATCTTCAGAGGGCCTGCATAATCCAACGCGGAATATGAAAAACACTTGAGCTGGGAGGTTCTAAAGGAAGGGAGGTCACCCATATAGGGCGTATAAGCCTTTGGTTTTAAACGAAAACACCTGATACATTTTGATAGAACCTTTTGGATAGCTCTACGGGCTGAAAGGATCCAAAACCTTTGGCGTAATAAATAGTGCAGTGTAGTCAGTCCGGGGTGAAAATTTTCTTGATGAGTTTGTTCAATTATTAAATCGGTGAGACGATGAGTACGGGGCAGAAGTAAAGGGTGTTTGGCTTCAAAGGAAATGTCTGAATTTCGCAATCTTCCGCCCACTCTGACAAACCCGCTAGCATCCAAAAAAAGGGCAAGCTTGCGAAAGGGTTTAGGCAACAGTTTATTGGTTTGAATTTGGATAATTAAATCCGAAAACGATTGCTCTTGGACCCTCTTAACAAGTACTAGCAAGGTATCGTGAAGTTCTAGGGCAGAAAATGACCCAGAAAGTCGGTCACATTTATGATGAACATTGTAGGCTAGCCGAACAAAATGGGCAAGAATTTTAATAATTTTCGGTAAGGAAGAGTGCCTATTGATCAATTTTTCAAAGTAAGTCTTTCCTATTACTACCGACAAGACCGTGGGTTTCTCTTCTTCCCGTGCTTCTGTTTGCAGGTCTATGTGCTCGCTGTTGAACTCTCTAAGGTTCCACTGAGCGCGAGGTAAGGTTACCCACGGAGGACCGTGAAACCACAAAGAATGTTCCAATAAACCTTTAGGAGTTAGTCCACGACTAGCACAATCAGCAGGGTTGTCCAAAGATTGAACGTGAAACCAAGGTACATCCGGAATGGTTTCCTGAATATGGCTAACACGGTTTGCCACGAAACTTTTCCATCTATGCGGCGACGATGCCAACCATGCCAAAACTACTTGTGAGTCCGAGAAGGCGAATATTTCATCTATAGTGACAAGTGGCGAATATGTACGTATGACAAAATTCAAAAGATCGGCTAGTAGGGTAGCTCCAAGGAGCTCTAAGCGAGGTATAGATTTAGTTTGAAGTGGCGCAACTTTAGATTTACCGCAAGTTAAGGAGGATCGAACATTGCCGTCGGTCAGCTCGATCCGAACATATACTGCCCCTGCATACCCAAGTTCTGAAGCATCACAAAATCCCAACAGTTGACACCGTTGAATACTATTTGAAAAATTATATCGAGGTAGAGAAATCCTTGACAAAGATGGAAATTCACTTTTGTATTGGTTCCAAAGATCAACAATAGGTTCCCAACCAGCAATTTTAGTCGCCGCTACGTATCCTCGACTACAAAGAGAACTTTAAAGTTGGCGTTACTAGTATCGGGAACCGTTTAGGCACCGTTTCTTCACCACGTTGTTACCAAAATGGGGAATGATTTTGCAGTAAGGTTTACGTGCCTGGATCGTCCTCGGAACTGTTAATTTACGTCCCGAGACCGTTTCGGGAACGTTGTGAAACCGTAAATGTGTGGTAATATCAACCAAAATGGGACTTTTTCCCATGCGCCTTCAACCTTGAAGATATTTATTTGATCTTTCTCTCTCTTTCAACTAAAATTATGTATATTATGTTACCGTTCATCCAGCCAGTACTTTAAGTTCACAATATGTCCACCTTTATTTTGTTTACTTGATCATTATTACGTACCTATATGAATATTGAAAGGCTTTGATTTTCGTACCCAATCAGCTAAAACCCAAACGAGTGAAATTTTTCTGTGAAAATTAAGTATGCTAGATCTGAAAATAACAACGCGCCCTCAAACTAAAACATTTTGATGATAAAAATATTTAAAATAGAAGATATACTAAAATACAAAATTATTTATTCAAAGGAGTTAGCACTTTTAATAGGTCCATTTTAATTAGAAATCATAAAAGTCCAAGGTTTTTATTAGTAAACAGATAATATAAGGCGTGAATTTTCTACTTTTATTCAAAATTAAGTTTTTCCAAAAAATGGCGTCTTAAATTTTCTATAAAACATGGCGTAAATTATTCAATGCTACGTTGAAGTTGTCTCTAGATTCGTTAAAGTAGAATTTACCTATACATAAGTGGCGTTCACGAATCCGTTACCTTACAATGTTACTTGGAAGTGGCGAACTCTAAAGTGTTTTCTATTGTCCCTCTGCGGTTGTGGTTACCTTCAAAAACACTTAGTAGTCACGCCTACTCAAAAGTTGATTTTTTCACGTTACGGTGACAATTATTTGTTACTTTAAAGTTTTGGTGTCGAATAAGTAGCTAAACCTTGACGCCCCACGGTTCCAGCAACCCTGAAACTTACCACAATGTAATGACACCATATAGTCACCAAATTGGGTAAGTGTTACGGAAGTTCCACTAATTCTTCTAACTTACTAAAGGTTTAAACTTCATAGTAAGTTATTTGGTACCAATTACTATTTTTTTACCCAATCATAGTAGCAGTGTCGATCAGTGAGGGTTTCTATAACTTTGATGCTAGTTGGGTTGTGAGGGAGTTTCATCCCAGGGAACCTTGTCCAGCCAAAGTTTCTGCATAATAGTTTTTGCTAAGAATGTTACTGGCGCAATAAACCCCAAAGGATCAAATATACGCGCTATTTCTGAAAGTATATTTCTTTTGGTACATGGCTTAGGAGAAGGGTGACATGAATAAGAAAAAGTGTCGGAAGTTGGACTCCATTGAAGCCCCAGCACTTTAATCGAAGTGTTGTCCTCCTCCTCGAATGAAACTGACATTTGACAGTCAGAGGGTTCTAAAGAAGAAAGGAGTTGGGTTTCATTACTTGCCCACTTTCGAAATTCAAAACCTCCAGTTCTTAATAAGGCAATTAACTCCTTTTGTAACACTTTGGCTTCCTCAATGGTAGAGGTTCCTACGCAAATATCGTCCATAAAGATATTTTCATGTAGTACTTGAGATGCCTTAGGGTACGTTTTCTTTTCCAGATTCGCAAGTTCCTGTATTGTACGAATAGCCAGGAAGGGGCTGGAGCTTATCCCAAAAGTGACACCATTAAGGCGATACTCCCGAAGTGGTTCCTTAGATTGAAAGCGCCAGAGCAACCTCTGGAAATCGCGGTGACTAGGGTTAACTTGAATTTGCAAATACATCTGTTTTATGTCGGCCAGAAAAACGACAGCATGAACACGAAACTTTAACAGGATTTCCTGAATATCTGTCTGGAGCTTCGGACCTGTCAAAAGTGTTTGGTTTAAACTAAGGCCTCTTGATCCTTTCGCGGATGCATTAAAGACAACCCTTAGTTTGGTGGTTGCCTTTTCCGGTTTCAGCACGCAATGATGAGGCAGATAATTTACAAATGCTGGTTTTGGTTGATCATTGGGAATTATAGACATGTGATTCTTTTTTAGATATTCGTGCATGAAGTTAGAATATAAGGCATAGAGTTCGGGATTTTTCAGTAACCTGGATTCAAGTGACATAAAACAACGATAGGCTAAAGAGAAAGTGTCACCCAAATCTGGCTCTGCGTGCCGAAAGGGCAGATTCACAACAAAACGACCCGAAGATTTATCTCGAATAGTAGTGGTTTTGTAAATTTCTTCGCACCTTTGATCATCGGGCGACAGATGGATTTTAGATGGTATTGATTCTATTTCCCAGAACCGTCTAAGACTTAAATCCAAAGATGGCACCATTACTGCAAAGTAAGTATGAACAGAACTCGAAGCGGGGAAACGATTCTCGGTTTTCCCTAACAAAACCCAACCAAAGACGGTTTCGAAGGCAGTTGGTTGTCCTGGATTTCCTAGTTTCTTCCCCGATGGTTTAAATATCTGCGCACACATATCGGCTCCTAATAACATGTCTACCGCTGCAGGTATGTGAAACTGGTCATCTCCTAGCTTAAGATTGGAAATTTGCTCCCAACTTTGCGAGTTTATTTTAATCGAAGGCATTTCAGAACAAAGTTTAGGCAAAACAAAGGCATCAAAGAAAAAGTTTGGACTGGCTTGTCCCTTAGGGCGAATGTTACAATATGTTATGCCATTGCTGGCCGAACAGGACTCATTAAGGCCCAAAACAGGTATATTTAAAGACTCTCTAGCCAACCCCAAACGGTTCAAGCAAGTTTGGGTAATAAAATTGGCCTGACTGCCGTTATCCAAGATTGCTCTCACAACCTGGTAGTTACCTCTAGCATCCAAGATCTCAACCTTTGTAGTTGATAGCAGAACGGTAGTAGAACGTGATGCAGCAACTGACAGAGCAGTGCAAAGTCCGTTGGGAGGAGATGGATTGCCAGTTATGCATGCTTGCGACAACGTTGAGGACTGATTACTGCTGGTAGCCGGTGGACTTGAGTTCCTGGAAGTAGCAGAATTTGTGCTCGAGTGAAGAGGATCTGTCTGTGGAAGATGCAGCATAGTATGATGTCTATAACGACAGATGCGACAATTGAAGGATGAAGGACAATGCCTTAGCAAATGATTAGGACGAAGACAGTTTAAGCATGCGTTTATCTGCTTGACAAACGCGAATCGATCTGCAGGTGATTTTGCTATAAATTTTGAACATTGTGACAGCGGGTGTGAAGCGTTATTACATAGCTTACAGCTATTCGAAGAGGAACGAGGTTGGCCCTGATGGGAATGTGAATGTTCCCCCAATGTGTTAGGATGAGAGGAAGTGTTGGCTAAAAATGTGTTTGGATTATGTTGATCATAAGAATGATTTTTCGAAGTATTTGGTTTCGGAGTTCTGTTTATCAAAGGAGTCCAGTTCGTTCCTTGCGATGGCATTTGTTGAACCGACTCTAAAGCTTTGCAATGGTTTAGTAAGAAATCTTGTAAATTTTGAAAAGTTGGGAGTTCGGTAGTACTATACTTTAATTCAAAAGAAATTCTAGTAGCATTATCCAATTTTTGTAATAACATATTGAATAAAACGAAACACCATTGGTCCACTGGGAACCCTAAATTACTCAAAGCCGCAGTGTTTTCTGAAAAAGTGTCTGCATCACCGAACTCCGCTACGCGTCGTTCGGTGAACGGCAGCCGCGTGCGGAAAAATTCATTTTCCGCACTTGTTAGGTAAATAGCTATTTCAATACTATAAAGATAAGGCTGATAGTCAGTCTATAGGTGGGTTCGACTTGCTCACTCCGTGCACTCCGAGTGACTCCATTCGCACTCCAGCCGTTCGGGTATTGCTTTTTACAGGCTTTTTACCGTATTAGGGGTGACTCCATTAGCTCTGTTCACTCCACTCCAACTCCGCGCTGAATACCCGAACCCAGCTCATGTCTATGCCTTTCGGAGTCAATTTTGGCCAGCTTCCAGTTATGAACGCCACCCGAGAGTTCCGACGCAAATCCCGAAGCCCGCACGCACCTCAACTAAGTCTGCTATGACTTGCTTAAAATGCGATACCGCTAATACACGTATTGATCAGCAGCAGCTACATTAAAGTTATTGTATTTTACTTATAAATAACTTCAAAAAGCTCAAAAATAAGCTCCGTCAAATTAGCCCCCCACATTCGAATTTTCTAACAAAATTGCAACCACTTTGAACTGTGCTGTTCTGATACCAAAGACCAAAGTTATAATAAAAACAAGATGAGGGGCTAAGTTGACGCTCAGCCCCCTCAAATTTTGGAAATTCGATCAAACAAAAATGAATTCTTATGCAATCGGAATAAGTGTACTGAACTAAGCTGTATTAGGTTCTTGTTAAAATTTCCATATTCAGTCATTTTCCGACAAAATCCTACTGGGGGTGCTAACTTGACGCTCAGCTCTCCAAAATTTTGAAAATCAGATGAAACAAAAATGGATTTTTATGCAATTTGAAGTGTGCTGGACTGTGTTGCATCAGGTTATCTCGAAATTTCCATATTCGGTTATTTTCAGGCAAAATCCTATTGGGGGACTAACTTGACGCTCAGCCTTCCAAAATTTTGGAAATAAGATGAAACAAAAATGGATTCTTATGACATCTGAAGTGTGCTGAATTGTGCTGTATCAGGTTTTTCTCAAAATTTCCATATTGGGTCAGTTTCTGACAAAACCCTACTGGGGAGGTAACTTGACGCTCAGTCCTCGCTAAAAAAAAGCACGACCATGAAAATTTTCAAAAAAAATGGCGCCGCTTCAATATCTTGGATCCCTGCCAAGGGGGGCGTTGGATAATTCCCATTTTCTGTAGGGTGAAGCGGGGTAATTGCGGCATAGTAATGCGATTTTCGTTTTCAAACGTGCATTTCTAAAGCATTTATGAACATAGAAAACTTTTTTTTTTTTAATTGTAGCTTAACTACCGCTTAAGGGATATTGAATCTACGTGGAGCTTTGAATGTGACTTTTGTTTCTACAAGAGTCACATTCAAAGCTTCACTTGGAATAAATATTCCTTAAGTTGTTAAATGGCGGTAAATGAATCAACACTTAAAGAATATTACTGCACATAAAGTGTCACGATTTTTTTTTTGGACATTGCCACATTGGACAAATGCCACAATTACCCCGTGATTTGGGGCAAATGTGGCCGAGAGTCAAGATTCCCTACTAAAACGCGTTAGACATGCTTTGGGGCAATGATGGCATAGAGCGTGTGAAGACGAACACTTTCGTTTTTTGCTCGACTTTGTAGCTCAATAATAAATAGGGAAGCACGAATGGAATGAAAAATCCAAATCAAAAAACTGGTTTATTAATAAACACGACCTTAACCAAAGCGACCTATAAGGAACAAAATCTCGCTTAAAGCTCCAAAAATAAAATTTTAGCAAAATTCTCATAACAAGAACTTGAAAAATAGGAAAAAAAAAAAAAAAAATCAAATTCTCTGATACAAAAAAAAAAGGAAAGTATATTACATGAGGTAACAACATGTTTTTACTCCATTTTATAGCCTACAAATGACACTGAAAATTTAAAAATGTCACGAGTGTTGGGGGTGGTAATTTTTTCTTAATATCATGCTGACCAACAATAAAAATGTCGTCTACCTGAGGCCATACAAAACTATCATTTTTGACTTGTCCTAAAAACCTCATTGTAAATTCGTCTGATTTCTGACGTTGCCACGTTTACTCCGAAAAATTGCCACAATTGCCCCTATAACCTCCTATGGGGGGGCAAATGTGACAGACTGTCTAGTAATGCTGTGCTTCAAATTACAACCATTTTGACATCAAAAATGGACTCAGGGTTCCAAATTATACAAGCAAAAGTGTTCGAAGTACTTGAAATACATCGTAGAGCTTCGATAAAAATTAAAGTATAACATTGTGTTCAAGTACGAGTTATACCTAAAAAAGGCAATGTGGCAAAACTTAGAAAATTTCGGTTCACACAAGTTCTAACTTTTTTATTCAATAAACCTTATACAGTAGACATATTAAGAAGTAGGTTTGGCATGTTCCGACCCTGGAATGTAGTTTTTTTCTATTTTTTTTTCCACAAGTGCCACTTTTGCCCCAAACCGCAATTACCCCCACTTCACCCTACTAGATGATGTCACGACTAGTATCAGCGCGTTTTTTCCCGCTGGAAATAATTTGAATTTTTCCGCATTTTTAATTCCTTATTGCGGCCGTTTGCCACAAAAAAAAAATAGCTATTTACCTAACAAGTGCGGAAAATAATTGAACTACTTTTCATGATTTTTTTTCCAACATTTCAGAATTAAATCTATTAGTGCGCGTTCACATTGATACCGCTCGAGCGGTGAGCGCTGCGCGATGCCGCTGTAGCGATGCCCAAACATAACTTTAACATTATTTTTCAAATGAACATGTTAACACTACGCGACGCACCGATCTAGTCTGAACATGTTCATTTGAAATATAGTGTTGAAATTTTTTTTGGGCATCACTACAGCGGCATCGCGCAACGCTCGAGCGGTGTCAATGTGAACGCGCACTTACAAATTTTCAATGATGACAATTAGTGGCAACACGGTCAAATTGCGAGCTGCGACGTCATAGAAATAAATTCTGGGTTTTTATTTGGAGGTATTTCTTATTTTTCTGTTTTCTCAAGAAGGACTATGAATTTTTCAAAAGTAAAAATACAGAAAATTCTGTTTTTAGTTGCTTTATCCAAATATACCAATTTCAAAAATTAGTGAAAGAGCCCATTACAGAACCCAGTCCGTATTTTTTTTATGACGTCAAAGGGGCGGCAAATTTTGATTCCGCCCCGGGGGACAATAGCCCATGCTACGCCACTGTGTGGGGGAATTCCTTCAAAATCGTCGTGTTTTTCACATGAGCGGAGAGCGAAGAGTTGGCACCTGCTGTGTGTGTGTGTTTAATTTTTACTATAAACCGAGCTATAAACATGGATCAAAAAGCCTTTATTAAATAGATTATCATAGATTTGATTGATTTATATAGAGAGTTTCCTTGTTAATGGCGCAGTCTTTAAGAGTATATAATTATATTAAAACCGAAACTGCCGCCGCCACTGCTAATACTTTTCTTCTGTCCATCGTGCGTGAGCGACTAGAGAGAAGTGAAGTAAGGGATTGATGGACATGAGACGCTTTGAAGCATGTTTGTGTTCCAGCCGTACTGTACTTCGAGAGCTGCTAACTTTTGCGTTTCAAACACAGAACACTGTGCTGCACCGTGCTTGAAGCACACACACAGCTGAAAAGCGGCTATAGTGTGTGGGCAAAACAGCTCTACGATTTAGAACGACGTTCCGAATTGCACCGATTCGACCGGATGGAAAATAACGGAATGTATGGGGGCCTTTAGAGAACAAAAAATCAAATATATGTGAAGAGTGTAGAGGCCTTCATTCTTTCAAGGGGCCCCCCCAAAAAAAAAATATTAACAACATTTGACAAAAAAATGGCCGACACTAACAAAAAATACTATAATATCATCGGATTTATATTAATTGTTATAAATAAAAGTGGATTTAACTTACCATCATCACCATCACCCATTTTTGGTTTTAAAAAAGAAAAAAATTCAACGACTTTTGAGTTCTGGAAATCACAAGAAAGGGTAATCAATTTAATGAAGCGAGTAGTGACTAGCGACCACTAGCATACCACTAGCAACTGCGAACAGTGCAAACACCGAAGTGACCGCCGCGAGACTGACTGATGACAAAAAAAATGATGGAAGGGAAAAATGTCAAATAAGCGTTTTCTTCATGCACCGGTTTAATTCACTCCGAGCCTGTTCGGATTTAAAAAAAGTACAAAGGATGGTTCTAGAACGGTTCAAAACAATCGCACAGTTTGTCAATCAACAAAATAACAACGGCACATTTCTTATGGAAAAGTGATCTATGTGGAATTTGGCTGAATTTTTGATATTGTGTAGAGGCAGTCGTCCTTAAGTTATCATTGCGCTAATGTTCAATACCGAACAGTTTTTAAGATATCAATTAAAAACTTTTCAAAATAATACTCTTAAGTATGACGTCACCAATATGCTCACAGCCCCGAAAATGATTACTATCCTTTCCACTTGCGACTTTGACTATACTGTTCTCGTTTTAACATTAAGAAATAAAAAAAAACAACAACAGGTACAAATGAAATCGCTATATGACTGACATGACATGACATTGACGATTGGGGCAGGGCAGGAGCTAGGTGTTGTTTACCCATCAGGATAATACACAATACACTTGTTGACCTACTCATTTGTCACTGTTCGCTATGGCTATCTTTTTCTATTTCTTAATGTTAAAAGGAGAAGAGTATAGTCAAAGCAAAAGTGGAAAGGATAGTATTCATTTTCGGTGCTGTGAGCGGACAGGTGACGTCATACTGAAGAGTATTATATTAAAAAAGTTTTTAATTGATATCTTAAAAACTGTTCGCTATTAAACATTAGCGCAATGATAACTTTTGTTAAGCAAGACTCCCTCTACACAATATCAAAAATTCAGCAAAATTCCACATAGATCACTTTTCCATAAGAAATGTTTATTGGAACCGTTCTAGAATTGTTCTTTTTCCAAACCTACACGAATAATCTTCTGATTTTTTTTTTTATCATTCTAAAAAGTTGAAGTGACTCCATCTACTGATGGCGTCGATTTGCTCCGAAATTTTGAATTTAAACTGTCTGATCCAGTCACTATTTTTTGCGACCTATGACACGCACCTTCTTCTCTGTCGGTTCGTGCTGTAATGCCTTAGGTCGTGTTTATGTTGGAGCTGTGATACTCGATAAAAGCAACGATAGAACGATACTAATGTATAGTATCATTAGTAGCGTTCCATTTATCGTTTATCACAGCTCCAACATAAACACGGCATTAGCTTAGCAGCAGGATTGCCAGTTTTTACTGAACGCTAGTCGCCGATATGATCATCAGATGTCGCCAACAAAAAAAAAAAAAGGGGGAAAAAAATTATTAATTCTATTATTCAGGCATTTTCAAAACCTATACAGTAAGGGGCAGGCTACTAGGTATATAGGATCCAACAAACACCTGTCGCTGTCGTTTTTTCGACGACTTTGACGTTCGTTGAGTTTATTCATAAACCATGTTTCACATCAGTACGTTTTATGATTTTACAGACTTAAGCCCGGTCCAGACGCTACGTTACTGATAACTCATCACGTGTTGAACTGTGCAGACAAAACGATGCAAAACGTAGCATCTAGACCAGTGGTTCCCAAACTTTTTTCTTTTGCGCCCCCTTTCTGAAATCAAGGAGTGGTCGCGCCCCCCTTCCTACCCCCATTATACAAAAACATTTTTTTTTTTACTTACTGTAACTCCTCTGAACTGCACTTTGGAAGAGGAATAATGAACATGACAGTGGGCAGCGAGCGTGCACTGTAGCAATTACTGTATTCCTTTTATACATCGAGTTACACCGAACGTGTCGCTCTAGAGCTCCTCGGAGTCACTCCAAAACACACAATTCAGAATAATTCAGATATTAGAGAGTTCTCGTGCTGTCCAAATTTCAAATACCGTAACGTTATTTGGCAAGTATGATAGTTCTTACGGTCAGTGGCGGCTCGTTAGAGGAGGCAGGGGAGGCTAAGCCTCCCCCAAAAAATTGAAAATTCAATCTCAGTTTTTTATTCCTGATTTCTAATTAAAATAATAATTCACAAATCCAAATTTCCATATTTTAATGTAATTTGGAAAAATCTGACAACATTATTTCAATCAATCCCGTGTCTCCTCGACAAAAAGGGCTAAAGTTATACGCGGCTAGAGTTATTTTAATCACGGGGTCCCCCAGTCTATAATTCTATTGGTCAGCGGATAATTTGGAGCCAATCAAAAATCGGAAATATTCAAAATAAAATCATTAACATTCCTGAAAAATATTTTCTTTAAAATTCCCAAATATTTTTTGGAATCCCCAAAAATCTGTTAAAGTCTCAGAATTTCAGAATTTAGTGGAATTTCCAGGAATTTCGGTAGAATAATTATGTTATTCTTAAAAAGGAATTAGATGTGAAATTTTTGCGGAGTTTCCATAGAATTCATATTAAATTTTAATTCATCTCGAATTATTTGAAATTTCAGTGAAATTCCGATCGAATTACACGAAATTAATGCCGAAGAATTTCCAGCTAAAAACATGGAATTTCGGTGATATTCCGAAAAATTCCCATGAAATTTCAATATATTTCGGTGAATTTTTAAGAAATTACTTGAAACTTCATTAATATTCCCTGGCAATTAAAAGAGAATTTCAGTGAAATTCCGAAAAATTCTTATGATAATAAATTAAATTTTGAAAAATTCCTTGAAGTTTCATTGGACTTTCCAGAAATTTTCGGCTATGAACATGAATATTCTTATAAAATTTCGGTGAATTCCGAGGAATTTTTAAGAAATTACATGAAATGTCAATGAAATTCCGAAGAATTTTATGAAAATTTTGTGGAATTCCAGGATTTCAGTGGTAAAATTTTGGGGAATTTTAGTAAAGTTAAAAAAAAAAATATGGAATTTTGAAATTGAAATCTTAGTGGAATTCCGAGGAATTTCATGAAATTCTATACTGTAATTCCGAAAAAAATGTATCCAAGAATTCCATAAAATCTTTGAAATGTTAAGGTATTTCTATGGAATTACTTAAAATTTTCGCGGAATTTCCATGGAATAATTTAAAATTTTAGTGAAATTCCAAAGAATTTTGATGAAATCTTCGAGGGGTTAATCACTCCCCGAAATCGTGTCACAAATTAGTCCGAAATCCACGAAATCACTCCGAAATCCCTCAGGAATCTTTCAGAAATTTTTCCTATATTTTCTAAAAATTAAAGTACATCATCATACAGTCTCCAGGATGAACAATGAGCAAAGGGTTAAATTCCACACTGGCCAAATAAACCACGGCAGGAGTCGTGGACTTTTGCAGCACAGAGATAACGAATTGCTCTCTTTTGCAGTAAAAATACTGAGGTAAATAAATATTGAAAGCACGCACCCCAAAACGCGATGCCGTAGCGAAGATGGGGTTCTATTATAGCATAGTACGAATTTCTGGCCATAGCGAAACCTAAATTGTGCCTTATTACCTTAAGGGCATAACATCCAGAAGAAATTTTTTTAGATACCTTAGATATATGTTCCTCAAACCTCAAGGAACTGTCAATGGTTAGGCCCAGAAATCGGTTAAATTCAAGAGTTGGGAGTGGTAAAGCATCCATAGAAATACCCTGAACAACACATTTAAAAAATAGGATGCTTGTTTTTGTTGCATTAAAACTTAAAAAAATAGAATCACACCAATTCTTAACTTCCAACAGATCGTGAGAAATGTTGCTGGTTAACGCTGCCAGATCTACACCATGCCACAAAATAGTTGTGTCATCAGCAAACATAGTAAAGGCCCCCTTTATAGGAACATGTGGCAGATCGTTGACATATAGTAAAAACAGTAAGGGGCCAAGAACAGAGCCCTGCAGAACACCCTTCCCGAGAATTTTCACCATTAAATGACACTGTTTGAACTCTATCACACAAATAGGACTCAAACCATCTCAAGGACTTGCCCCTAAATCCATACCTTTCCAGCTTCCTGAGTAGTATTCCGTGATTCACGCAATCGAATGCCTTCGATAAATCACAGAAGACCGCCGCAGCAATATCGCCAACATTCATCCTCCTGTAAAGATGTTCGAGAAAATTGAAGATGGCATCCCCAGTGTCATTGCCGCGCTGAAATCCAAACTGATGCCCACTCAAGATGTTATATTTATCCAAATATGACATTACGCGGGTCTTGATCAGTTTTTGGCCAATGTGGGAAGCAGAGCTATAGGACGATAGTTGGAAGGGTCATCAGCATTCCCACCTTTGTGCAGAGGTACAATCATTGCTCTCTTTAAGCATGCTGGAAAAATCCCTGTTAGAAATGAGTGGTTTATGGCATCCACCAAACTGTTCAACACCTTAATTGGAAGCGCTAACAGGATCCTCAGGGAGATCTTATCCCATCCAGAAGAGGTTTTGTTCCTGATTTCAGAAAAAACATCTTTTAGTTCCTGCAAACATACAGGTGCAAGAAAAAACGTGTTAGATACATTTATGTGAGATAGGTACTTCAATGGATCGCCAGCTTTTGGAACAGTATCAGCCAGATTGGCTGCTACGGAACAATAAAAGAAGTTAAGCTGATCTGCTTTCAATGTTTCCGAGACCTGAAGAACGTTCTTATTGCCTCTCAAGTCGCTTACGATTTTCCATGCCTCCTTTGATTTGTTTGATGCCCTCTCAATCCTCTCATCAAAATGAGATCTTTTTGCAAGTTCCACAAGCTTTCTATATATTTTACGGTAATTATAGTAGTATTCAAGAAATTTATCATTATCCATTGAGTATTTGCGTATATAATGTAGCGCACACATGTTCCTTCCAGAGACTTTAAGGCCCTTTGTATACCAAACTTTTTTCTTAGCCATTTTAATGGATATAATGGGGAAAGCACTATAGAAATTTGTACACAATACATTATGGAATTGCTCCAAAGGAATATCTGACTCAAGCAAAGTATCCCAGTCTGCTCGTTCACAAAGCGATTTGAATTTATTAAAATTTTTTTTGCTGTAGAGTCTACCTTTCTTTATAGAAGATCCACTCTTACACACATCAAGATCCAGACAGCCCAGTACAGCTTCATGATCCGACAACCCGGCACTGGATACCATACAATGAACTTTATCCAGGCCAAAATTTGAGCAGAAATAGTCAATTATTGAGCTTGACAAAGAAGTAACTCTGGTTGCCTGATTTACATGCATACTTAAATTAAGAGAATTTAGAAGATTACATAAGGATTTCGTATGTCTGTCCAAATACTTAGAAAAATCTATATTTAAATCTCAACATAAAATTAATCGAGAGTTTATAGGAATGGAATATACAAGAGACTCTAGTCTATCCAAGAATTGCTCAATGTTTCCATGAGGAGATCTGTACAATGCTAATATATATAATGACTGCTAAAAACTAACGAGAACTCAAAGGTTTTTTCCTCCAACAAGTTATCAAATTTATTTACACTAACAAATTTGTATTTTTCCATAAAACAGTCACGGAGCATAACTAACGTTCCCCCATGTAAAAACTGTCGACGAGAAAATTTGGACAACAAACTATAATTTTCAATATTTGAGCCAATGTTCTACTAAAATTAAAATATTGGGAAAATCCACAGATTCCAGAAATATTTCTAGTTCATTCACCTTATTTCTGATAGATTGGATGTTTAGCAAAGCTAGGGACAAATTATACTTGGTTTCCCTTGGTATAAAAAAGATTTACTAGTACTACTCAAGGTGTCCAGACAATTTGTCTGTATTTCCGTGGTCACCAATTCCGAAGTCTCGTCTGCCACATCGTTTGAAGCCTTATATTCACAAACGTTAATATCCCTGTCTGAATTACAAGGAGAAATTCTGCATTCATCAGTAAACAGAACTACTTTTAAGACTATTTTTTGGCTAAGGAGTCTTGCATCAGTCTCCACATACACAGCAAGAAGTTTGGCCAAAGATCGGACCGAGTGCCTATATTTTACATTATTACACAAATTCGAAATTAATCTTATACTACAATTATTATTACTTCTAGCATATTCTAGCAAAATTCATAAATCAGCCAACGCGGCCGTTTTTCAGTTTATACTAATATATTTTTGAAAATACTTATAAGATAAGTAACAGTCTGGAATCAAATTGAAATCTTTGCGAAATCACCTGAAATTCTCCGAAATCTCCCAAAATCCTTCGAATTTACCCAAAATCACCCGAAATTCCTCAAAATCGCTCTAAATCTGAAATCTTGTCACAGTGAATAATTCTTCGAAATCTCTCCGAAATCCTATTTTTTACTGAAAAAAATTGAAATTTTAGGAAAATGAGCCTTTCACCTTTTTTCTCACATGCAAAAAGTTTCAAATTTTTTTCCACACTAGCTTTTCAGGAAAACTTTAAAATGTGTGAGACTGTATTTTCAATTAATTCATTTATTGGACTTATTAGAGGTTGATTTCTAAGATTCTTCATGTTGTCATTTTCCACTAGAAAAATTTGAAATTTTGGGAAAATAGACTGTATTAACAATTATTTCAGCTTTTGTAAGTTGATTTCCAAGATTCCTTATGTTGCTATTTCCCAATGGAAAAATTTGAAATTATGGGAAAATGAGTCTCTAACTTTCCTCTTCACATGCAAAAAGTTTCAAATTTTTCCGTTTACTAGTTTTCCAAGAAAATGTTGAAATGTGTGAGACTGTATTTTCAAATAATTCAGTTATTATAGGTTGATTTCCAAGATTCTTTATGTTGTAACACTGGAAAAATTTGAAATTTTGAGAAAATAAGCTTCCAATCTTCCTCTTTATATGCAAAAAGTTTCAACTTTTCCCTTAATTAGTTTTCCAGGAAAACTTTGAAAGTGTGAGACTGTATTTTTCAAGAGGCAAACCACCTTGGAATTCTTTGTTAGAAACTTGGGGAATTTATGAAAATTTGGAAAAATTTATGGAGAATTTGGAGGATTGTGTTCGATGTTAGACAAATTCCAAGGAATAGTCGTAGAATTACACCTGATGGAATTCCTTGAAATCTTATTGTGGAATTTTAGCGAAATTATATCGAAGCCGAAAAATTTCCTCGGAATTAAACAAAATTTTCCGTGAAATTTCCATGGAACCACGAAAAATTCTGAAAACTTGAATTAAATTTTAGTGAAATTCTGAGTAATTTCTGTCGAAATTTCCATGAAATCTTTTACTGTAATTCCGAGGAATTTTTGTACAAGAATTCCATTGAATTTTATGGTGGAATTCGGAAAAGTATTATGAAATCTTATAATAAAATTTCTAGGATTTTCTGTTTTTCTATTCAAATTTGTCATTTGAATGGAATTTCAAGGATTTCCATAAAATCTTCTAGTGAAATTCTGAGGAATTTCTATGGAATTAACAAAAATTTTCGCAGAATTCCCATGGAATATTTTTATCGTTACGACTTTCCTAAATTAGTTGGTAAAAACGCCATAAAACCCGTTTTTAAATTTCCTAAAATGATCTAAAATCACCTAAAATCTCATAAATCTAAAATCTTTTAGAATCACGTGAAGTTTTTTCAAAATCCTCAAAATCTTACAAAATCAATGCCTAAAGATTCAATTATGTACACATTTTCTGAAGTCAACTAAACTTTGAGCGGTAAATTGATGAAAATTTGTATAAAGTTGGTCAAAATTCCAGAAAAACTCGTAAGATCTACTTAAAATCATTGAAAATTTTTAAACTCTTTAAAAATCTAACAAAATTTAATTAGAACAAAAAAAATCCGGCAAAATCTTATAAAATTCCTTTATATGGTTTTTATTGAATTTGAGATAAATTATTGAGGGAATGAGCACCCCAAAACAAATGTTGTCTGATGTTGTCTGCTGCGCAGTGGTTACCTTACCGTAATTCGTGATTTTTTAGCCTCCTCACTTGAAATAGTTACGAGCCGCCACTGCTTACGGTATTAGCGTTAGCGGAGCCGCCCGCTACCTAACGGGAGTTAGCGGATGTCTTACCGTAACGCTATGCTATGTCAAAATTCGTTTACGCTCCATTTACGTCTGTAAGAACAGCAACTTCTAATAATTCCTCGATAAAAAACACCAAAGAAAAATTATTGAAACTCAGGAATCTTCAGGATAAATAAAAGTTGGCAAACAAGCAAAAAAAAGTTGGGTTAGATCACTCAATCCAGCTGTCAAAATGTAAACAGAATAAGGAATTAGATTTTAAAATATATAAAATACATAAATATATAAAATACCATTTAAAATACCGTATTGTTAGCGGTACCGGTACCGCATTAGCATAGCGTCTTCCTATTATCATTATACTTTAATATTAACATTTCCTAAAAAAGCTTATTGCACCCCCGGAAATTTGGTGCATTAGGGGAAAGGGGGATGCACTATTAGGGACTCGAGTGCTTTCACGCACTTTTGAAAGGAACGTTCACGCTTTTGACACTAAGCAGCTCCGAGTAACTCAACGGGTAAAAGGAATACAGTAACAGATCCCATGGCAAAGCTGCTTTGGCTTATGTATGCGCTATGTATTTTTTCTAAGAAAATCTTCATTTTCATTTGCCTCACAATGACCAGTGGCGGATCTAACATGAAGCAAACGACGCACTCTGCGTCGGGCCCCCAAACCTAGGGGGCCCCACACAACCGAATTCTAAAGACATCGATAAAAATGAATTAAAAAAAAAAAAACTCAAAATAATTTTAAAAAAAAGCATGTGCAGCGCACTGATCTCAAAAATAAATGGATAAACAAAGAACGCTTCTAAGCTGATAATTTATGAGGTCATAATGTGAACAACTGGGAAAGCTATGAGCATGCGCAGTAGATACATGGTACTGTGCGTGCGCAAAATATAGCCAATAAAAATGAAGGATATTTCAAATTTAGAACAGTTGTTCGAAAGTAAGACACTTCGCAGGCGTTAGGCTGTTCGTAGAATATTGACTCCAAATTTTCGCACAAATTTAGCCAATCAAGCCGTACGATTGTTTATTCATTTATTTTTGAGATCAGTGGTGCAGCGCCGTACACGTGGTAGAAGTGAAACTTCTTAAAAACTATCACCCCTCTTACAACTTTCAGACTTAGCGTATGAGTCGGGATGAAGACGAAGGGAAACGCGCATCTGTTGTGTCGTCACAACGGTATCGACGCGTGACAATAATAGTCTATAATCCTTGGTTTCAGTGTTCCCAACTGCAGGGAATTTTCCCTTTTTAGGGAATTTTGGCACCCAAAAGGAAAAAGGGATTTTTTTTAATAAAATCGTCGGAATGAGGGAATTTTTGAGAAATACAAGCTTGGCATCGATGAAGATAGAAATTGTGTTCAGCACGGATTTGGAGTGGAGTAAGCGATGTCACTCTACCTACGCCGAAAATCAATACTTGAACGCCTGGAGTGGGTACGGAGTTACGCGCAGCGCGCGGAGTGACTTAGCCGAACGCAGCAATGTTCGGTTAAGCGTTGCCAGACGTAGGACAGGTGTGGTATTTGTACGACAATTTAGGGCATCTTCGTTACAAGAAAATCAATGCGTACGGTAGTACGGTAATGTACCACAATTTTGAAATATTAAGTGGATTGGATAATATTTTATGATAATATGTACCACATTTCTAAATTCTCCTTTTTTTTATTATATTATGTGTTGGCCAAATTGGGTTTGGGTACCTTGCTTGGCCCTGCTTGGGTATCTTGCTTGACCACCTTGCACCTTGACAACCTTGCATGTGAATATGCTAGGTTATGTGATGTGTTAATTGTGTCATACTGTGCGAGTGACGTCACTATCAGCAGCTTATAGTGATGACGTCACCCGCAGACCTCGATGGAATGCTTGCGATTCAAACTATGCTAGTGATTTAATTTTTCTGTCGATTATAAATGTAGAAAACGTGATTTTCGGTTCGTTCTCTCAGAAGAAATAAAATGTTCTTGATCTTCCAGTATCCCAGAATTTGTTGGTGGGGGAGTTAGGGTAGTATGAACCGGCACGTTGATCAAGGACGTGAGAGACGGCCTACTCAAGCCAAGCAACGCGGTGTCGGGTTGGAGATTGGATGGGTTACCGCAGTAGTACGGGACGGTGGGTCGACCGCGCTGGCGCCAATCATCTGATCTCCAAGTATGAGAAGTATGAATGAGAAGGAGTAGAGCCCATACGAATGACATACAAAAAGCCTATAAAGGCTGCAGTGTAGAGTATGGGCTCGAAAGGGTGAAACCAAAAATCTAATCTAATCTAGGGTAGTATGACACAATTGACACGTCACATAATCCAGCATCAACGTTATAAAAGAATTTATTTCAATTTGACTAAGTACCCACAAAGTACCTCAATAAATTTAATAAATAATTCTATTTGATTTCCCTTTACTCCTGTTGCTGTTATTTTTAATGCAAGGGCTATTTTCAAGTTTTCAGCATTTTGCGCTCTCAAAAAAAAATCATATTTTTTCTGGTAAATATATAGGTACTAAAAATGTATTATGTAAGGTAATGTGTTCCACAAGTATTCGTGGCGCGTACGTCCCTGTACGACAGTTTTTGAGCATTGTGTACCACACTTCCATATTTAGAGTCTAGCAACGTTGGTTCGGTTTCGGGGGTTCCCGGTTGTATTTATTTAGTGCTGATGCTTAATGTTTGCAATTTAATCATCCAAACGACTCAATTTTTTGTTTTATTACATACACAATAGAAAGAAGATATGTTTCTTATCTTTCTTAAATGAACACGATTGAAAAAAGACAAAGTACATCAGCTGGTGATCCGGTTAATCGGATCAGTGTTTCCGAAAAGGCCTACTGGCAACAGTGAAAGCAGGGAATTTTAACTCCAAAATATATAAAACTAGCTAATGACCCGCTGCGTTGCCAGCATGTAAATACATTTTTCTATTTAATTTTTTTTTCAATCCGATATCATAGTCGCTTGCCAGTGAGTTCAGTGACGCATTTTAAGCACTCCAGAGCTGCTCTAGATCGCCCCGGGCTGTTTATAGGCAGAGTTTTACGCAACCGAACTTTTTTTTTCGGGATAAAAAATAGCCTATATCATTCTCCTCTATAGCCGATTCGATTGACCGGATTAGATCGATCTGGTTCAATTTAAGTGAACCACACTGTGTTCGATTCAAGCTGGATCAGTGCACCCTCATCAACAAAAAAATGATCTAGATCAGAAGAAGTTCACTTAAATTGAACCCAAATCGATCTAATCTGGGTCAATCGAATTCACCTTATATAGAGATCCGTGGTAATAATTCAATATCGGTCCAGCCGTTCTTGAATTCAAAAAATAATAAAGTTACGTCAGTTGAATGCAAGCATAAATAAATGAAATATGGCAACGTTGTTTCATGCTGTCAAAAAAAGTTGGGTTATGTTGTTATGTAATGTGAATGAGTTTGTTTACAATTAAATTATTAATTAATTCAAAATTAATTTCTTTTTCCGAGCTGCGTAACCTATTCACAAACCTTCCTTGGGATGGCCATAACAACCTACCAAAGTTTCATCGTAATCGGATAAGTGGTTTTGGAGCGCATATCCGGATACCCCGTGAACTTTGATTTTTATGTATATATAGATAGGGAATTTTTGGGATCCATCAGGGGAATTATTAATCTGAGAGGTTGGGAACACTGCTTGGTTTGTGTCAATCGTTCGTCGGCTGTCATTATCATTCTATCTTTCTCCGTCCCCCTACGTTATATCTTCCTTTTCTCTCGTGTAACGAAATTTGCCAAAACGTGACGCGTGTTCCAAATCACTCTCCATTCTCGTTCAAATAACAGACCGCCGCCTAAGAAGTTTCACTTCAAAAATCGAAAATTAAATTTTGGAAGAGAAGGCAACGTTGTATATCTCAAAAGAATTCTGCTGGAAAGAGTCTATTCGCGGGGATATGGAGAGACCATGAGAGCCTATGGAGCATCCGCCGTTGCCAAATGTATCGTTATAGGTTAGGTAATGTTGTGCACGTAATTACTTCGATTCCTTCCTACGATTACTTTCACAGGCATGTAGGGACCATGTTGGGTGTTGTGTTACGCACGGTTTTTGGAGCAAATGGACCCAGATCCGATTTTCGTTGGAAGCAATAATTTTTTTTAAGGTTTATAATTTTTTCAAAGATTATTAAGAAGGTGGACGGGTTAGTTTGGGTTACCTTGGATTAGTTCTTTTCGTCTAAAATATACCAACATACAAAGACTAGCATTCATTACGAGGACGGGTTAGTTTGGATAAGCTCTTTTTGTTCAAAATACCAACATGCAAAGAATAGCACTCATTACGATACATTTTGCAACGGTATGTCGACCTCTTTCTATACTAGGGCTCATTCCGGCTCTCCTTATTGGATATTCCTGCGAAAAGACTTTACGCGGCTTTTCCAGCTATTGTCTTTCAACCAGACTCCAGAGATAATTAATGGCACTTGTTGGTGGAGTACGGACAGTACAGTACGGTGCTTTTTAGTCTTTGTTTTTGGTGGCTTTGGTGTTTGTGTGAGTACTTTTCATATTATCTCATAATATGTTCTTGATAAACTTGTTTTTCAATTAAATCTGTTTTCATATTTCGCTGTAAAAAACTTCAAAAGTATAAATAACTTTCGCACAATCGCGTCACACCCCAACACCACAAGAAAAATAGGTACCTAAAAAAGCCTGACAGGGCCCCAAATTTTTTTTCGCGTCGGGCCCTGAAGATCCTAGGTCCGCCACTGACAATGACAGTTTCATAAAACTCCATTCGCCTGATGTAGGCCTCAGGATCAATTTTTTGGGAGTTTCGTACTTTGTACGAACGATAGGTACTTATTTTTTTTTCTCTGGCTCCTCACCGTCCTTGTACTTGAGTCAATCTCGTGCGCAAGCGCATGAGTCGAAATAGTTGGAGTTTCGTTAATTAATGCCAACAACCAACAACATAATTTATTTAGCTTCTTGGATCCTCATTATTTTCATGGAGGTCATTTTGTTAATGGTTTCGGGGAAAAAAGCAACCGTATTTGTGAAAATTATTAACAACCCTAAAAACTTTTTACCTGGGGCGCGTTTGGGTTCACGCTCGGTGCACTTAGAGCATGCACTTTTGTCTCTCTTCCGTTATTTTTGAAGCTCCGACGACGCTTGATTGTGTTTGGTTTGACATATTTTGAGCGCTCAGAGCGAGCTCGATAAACTCCGAGTTTGTGGGGTGGGCAGATGGAGCGTGCATGCGCAGTTTAATCTGTCTGTATAACCTAACCTATTTTCCATCAATCCTGAATTTTAACATATACTTGTTAGGTGGATAGTTTTAGCTATTTTGTTTAAATGTTAACAATCAAATAGCTGCATAATTGTTTCCTTTTAATTAAATTTTCTCGATAGGCCCCATTATTGGTATTATTGAACATATTTTTCCAAGGGAACTTGGCAGCCTCAGAGTGTTTAGGTCCGTTTTATTGTTTATGTAGCACGACATTTTTTGCAGAATACAAAAGAAAATGGGGCTGTTTGAAAATTATCGCTAAAATGCAAAACAAATGAGAAAACTCTGGTGCAAATGCGGAATGCGGGTTCGGATTCCAAAAAATTATATTCTAAGAAAAATAAACAATAATCAGCTGATCGCTCAACCCTATTTTTGCACAAGTTTATTTCGCTTGACACGGTGTACTTCCTGTGACGTCACGTTACCTACTCCGTAATCGCTCTGCTCGCTTCGCCGAGCGTCAACCCAAACACGCCCCTGGTTGTCGCCAGGTTAGCGCTAAATTGATTTGTCATTTTCTGACATACGGACGCCTGCAAATTCGTCAGGTTACATCTATATACCTAGTAGCTTGCCCCTCATTGTATAGGGACCCAACTAACCCAGAAAGAAAAAAAAAATTGGAAATAAATAATGATAAATAACTTCACACAGAACCAAACAATCCGATCGCGCCGCGCGCACTGAGTCGAGTTAATAATGTGCGCTTTCTTTTCTTTTTTTTTATCGGTGGGACCCATCCATGAGCTGTTTATCTTTGTCTAATACATTGGAAATCGAAATGATATTCCAATGGTGAATAGATCGATAAAAAAAAAAGCGCCTCGCGACATTTTTTCTAGTGCCAATCTGCCTATGATCATTGATAAGTGTGTTATTTTTTACAAATACCTAATTTTGTCGCCAAGTCACAAAATTGAAATTTTTGTCGAAACATGACTGTTGAAATCGCCCAATTGGCATATTGGCAACCCTGCTTAGCAGCCTAAAGGTACGGTTTGTTAGGATAGTACGCGACGCACAACTGACAACGTAAACGTCGTCATTGGTTCAGGTATGACGTACACCCGTCTTCTGACGTGAGAAAACGGGTGCACGTCATATCTATGGTCATACCTGAACCAATGACGACGTTTACGTTGTCAGTTGTGCGATGCATACTCTCCTAACAAACCGTACCTTTATGCCACCGTCCACCGAGAGGGTCGAAAGGCGCCGGGCTGCCTGACTTCCCCTTGTGTCACCATCCAAGTCCAGGGCTGGGATCACGACAAGTAGAATTCTACTTTCATGACGTCACCCGCGATCTATTTTATCGCGTAGTACAGGCGATGATGATGGTTGCTAGTCAACCTGACGTCATAAAAGTAGAATTCTACTTGTCGTGAAAGTCGTGATCCCAGCCCTGGAACTACCGATCTGGCGACGCGGCCGAATGGTACGATAGAGGTTTGGCTTTGTTACTAAGCGGATCACAGCGTTGCCAGACCCTTGAAAATTAAAGTACTGATCAAGAGACAAAAAATGTACTGAAAAGCGGAAAAATGTACTAACTTCAGAAACTGAAATGGGGTTCATAAAACTGATAAAGTAGATGGTTTCAGGAGACTTATTTTGGTTTTCCTACTCAGGAAGCGTATTCTGTAAACGAATAGAAATAGACATAGAGAAGAGATAGACATAGACAGGAAATATAAAAAACTAATTCTGTAAGCATCTTTCCAAGTTGATTCGGGTAACGTCGAAATAGAAATATCGTAAACTATCCGACGTGAAAACATTGCACTTTCCTAGAGAGTTTCATTACTTTTGTGGTGATTCAAATTGTCAGTTGTTATCAACTGTTCAATGTCAATATCACATTGTTATTGACTATTTTTTGTTATCGATATAAGACCCTATATTTATGCATTTTGTGAACGAGAAGGAAGAAGAAGAGCGTCAAGAACAATTAAGATTGGAAAGGATATCCTTGTGAGATGAGTAATGCCTTTCATAGGCCCCAAAGGGAATTCCGGAGGTATTTCCACCTAACTTTACACATGGCTCCTGTGGTTAGAGCCGGAAGAATCCCAATTCAAATTAGAGTATTGGGTGCTCTAAGATTTATCGCTCAAGGCTCCTACTATTTTTTTTTTTTTTTAAATAAACGAATAAAATGAATGTTCAGCTGAACTCTCGGCTGAACTGTGTTTCTGGCGCACAACGTCAGAGAAGCCAACTTCAGTGGCTCATAATATTTATTCAAAATTTAATAAAACATACATGCGCTCTATTTTTTATATATTTATATATTTTTATTTCGTTATATTATCAGGTTCATAAAAACAGAGATTGGGTTGCATTTCCAGGACGGGTCAGTTTGGGTTAATTTGGATTAGGTATTTTTCGTGTCTTTGCTTGAAAAAAGGTAACAGGAAGGAACAGCGCCTAGTGCGGTTTTTAAAAGAAAACTAACCCGAACTTACCCAAACTAACCAAAAATAACCCATACTTACTAACGCAAACCAACCGAAACTAACTCAAATCTACCGAAAAAGTTCTGGGGCCTTTGAATAGACACAATGAATAATTTTTAAATTAAAACATGTGCCAACAACTAGCAATAATTGCCAATTTCCAACTGAATTTATTTAGATAATATTTTCACGAACGCCAGGCAGGCTCTATAAACTGCCAACGTTAGTCCACTTCAATCATAATTTGCCTACGCCGTGCTCGAACGAACACGAATGCAGCCGAAGGTCCTATTACGTTGGCAGAAAATGAATATGCGCCCGGGACACATCAATCATGCATTCTTCCGATACGACTCGACTCCGATCATACAATCCTTATTCTTGGAACAAGGAGGGTTCCGTCTTTCTCAATGATATGCAACTGATAATATGAGTAACGAAGACGGAACACTCGTTCTCCTGGGAACGCTGCTTCTCGGTTCCAAGAATAAGGACCTTGGTTATATGATTGGAATCAAATCGGAAGAATGCATAATAGATGTGTCCCGGCCTTAAAAATGATAATATAAGAGCCAAATTACAATATATTTGCATCTGCAAATTTGCAGTTCTGCAAATATGGTCGAATTGCATATGTGCTCTATTTGCAGAAAGGGGCAAATTACAGAAAAAATCTGCAATTTCGTTATATTTATCGGAAAAAGTGTTTGGGCGCTACTGATTTACCATATTCAAATGTCAAAGTGATTTGATTGCAAGGACTTGCGGGACCGTTTTACCATGCGCAGGCGACTTGCAAATGCATTCTGCTTCTGTAATACGAAAAGTCAGACTTGCAGGTCTTGCATTTGTATCTTGGTGTTGCAGAGCTTCTGTAATTCCGGGCTATATCCATACCAAAAAAAGTTGATTTTGGCTGGGTTCGGACATTGCATCTGCGAGCAAAACGAGCAAACTTTGACAGATGTTACGTGATTTGACACGTGAAAAAATATAAGTGATCATCTCTGTCGACAGTCGACGATGGATGACTCTTTGAAAAGGAAAATTTGTGTGATTCTTCTCCTCGAGGAAAAAGCAAAAGAAGAAAATTATTGCCTCAATTCATTTCAGAGCGGTAAAAGACAAAAAGTGAACAAAATTTGACACCTTTAGAGAGTATTTTGGAGTAAGTAGAACATTATTAATAACCCTAGAAAGAATAGACCTATCTATTTTTACCTGTACACGAGGCAATGCATTTTTATTGGCTAACTGGTACAGGTGTGAAGTAATCCTTTTGCACAACTTGACGTAGTTTGACAAGTGATCGATTTTCAATTGTTTGTGTTTTTGATTGACAAATACGTTGCACGTCACGCGGTTTTCCTCCCTCCTTTTTTATCCCGTGCAAATAATAAGAACGGATTGCTATCACTGATCTCAAAAATAAATGGATAAACAAAGAACGCTTCTAATGCTGCTAAGGATAACGCACACCTAATATGGGATTTTTGGGCTCTATGGATTTTGCTCATTTTTTGATATGTTGTAGAGGATTTAATTCTTATCAACTTTTAAATGGGACGAAATCTTGTAGGTATTATGGTCTTTGAGATATGAGCGTTAAAAGATGAATTTTTTTGCGACTTTTTGTGTGGAGAGTATACGAAATACTGGTGCTACTGGTGTTTATCAGTCAAAATATCGACAGGTTCACATATTTTACATCACAACAAATTAATGCCAACAATTGTCAACATCGGCTAAGGCCGGGACCGCACTGGGACCAATGTTGGCGCCGCAGTGCGGTCCAGGCCTTAGCCTACGTTGACATTTGTTAGTGACGTAAAATATGTGAACCTGTCAATATTTTGACTGACAAACACCAGTATTCCGTATACTCTCCACACAAAAAGTCGCAAAAAAGTTCATCTTTCAACACTCATATCTCATAGACCGTAATACCTACAAGATTTCGTCCCATTTGAAGGTTGTTAAGAATTAAATCCTCTCCAACATATCAAAAAATGGGCAAAATCCATAGAGCTCAAAAATCCCATGTTAGGTGTGCGTTATCCTTTACGAGGTCATAATTTAAACAAAAACAATTGACTGGGACAGCTGTAAGCATGCGCAGTAGATACATGTACTGTGCGTGTACAAATTCTGGCCAATGAAAATGAAGGAATTTCAAAATTTAGAACAGTTGTTCGAAAGATAAGACACTGCGCAGGCGTTAGGCTGTTCCGTTGCACAACTGTTCGTAGAATATTGACCCCAAATTTTCGCACAAATTTTGCCATTCAAGCCGTATGATTGTTTATCCATTTATTTTTTAGATCAGTGATTGCTATACGTAGTCTAACATAAATTGGTATGTTTCTCCGTCTTGCGCAATAAGCGTTCTGCGTCTTTCTCTATCTAATAAAGTTTTCGTATTATCACCTCTTCGTCTGGTAAAATAGATAGGTCTATTGAAAACACTCCTCCGCTTTCGGCAGTGTTACCAGATTGGGGGATTTTCCTCCAAATTTGGGGGATTTTCAAGTAGATGGGGGAAAATCTGGGGGATAGTTTTTTCTGGGGGATTTTTTGAGGGTAAGAATTTTCGCTATTGGGGGAAATTGGGTATATTTCAATGAATAAAACTAAAGTAAAAAATGTATTAAAACAACTGCGCCATCTATTTTTTCAATCAAGTTCCAATAAAAATGATACAGTTTGCTTCTTCTCGGGAGGAACGCAAACGCTCAGTTCTAGATCTATTTTAATTTGTAATGACAAATGACAATTGACTTGACAAATCGGATCGGGGGAATCCCCAACAACCGACGTTGCTTGCATTGTTTATTTTTTATTTTGCGTTTTGCATTTCTTTGCGGTTATAGTGTGTATAGGGTTTCCATAAAGGTTTTTCGGAATCCAGGACCTAGGAGTCAAGAAATCCGGACAAAATCCGGACGTCGCCGATAAAATTTTTATAAAGAATGAATTTTGTATATTTTTTGCAAAAATAAATTTCTACAGAAATTAATTAATAGATAGGTACGCTTTGAGCATTTTTTTCGTTAGACTGAAGACACAATGACAAATACAAGGTACCTACCAATGACAAGAGACAAAAATATAATAACACGTGTATCAATCCTATACGCAACCCAGAATAAATGGATACAGGATACAATTTACTTGCCACCCCGATACAAAATTTCGAATTTTTGGTAGGTATCTTCATCTCCCATGGAGAATACACACTCTAAGGAGTGCTTATCGGCCTTGTTTTTGGTAATTGCCGCCATATTGGTGTGAAACCATTTCTGACGTCATCAGCTGTTTAAAGAGCCTAAGTCAAGGCGAGAAATAACATGCTGCATACGTCACAACTGGTATTTGGGCTAGGGGGACATTTGTTACTCTAATGGCCGTTTCCACCAACTATTTTAGGGGAGCCCTAACGATAAGTATTCCCTAAAATGACATTTTTACATGGAGAAATGTCAGTTCAAGGCATTCCTATCGTTAGGGCTTCCCTAAAATAGTTGGTGGAAATGGCCGTAAGTTTGTTACACACAGGCTTTTATGAGGATAGGCCATCCTGTAGTAGTAGTAGTGTGTATCATCCTTGGGTATCTCCGAGTTTTTCGGACATTGTTCCGAATTCCGGCCGGACTTCCCCGGACACCCTAAAAACCCAAACATGTCCGGGTAAATCCGGACGTATGGAAACCCTAAGTGCGTAGTGCTCTAAGTTGCTGTATTCTAAATTTTAATACAGCTTAATAATATAATAATAAACTATCCAAACTTCTTGGTACAACTGTACTTATCTGTTCTGTCACCAGTCACAACATTCTATTTCATTTGTCATTTGTCAATTGTCATTTTATTTTTGGGATTAGAAAAATATAAACAAATAAAAAAGTGATAAGGGTATGAGTTTTATTTTAAAATATTTAACGAATTTGTCTTTTTTTTTTTTTTTTTGCAAGTATGAGTCGAGAATAAATCTATATTTATTTATTTGGGGGATTTTAGTTGACAAGCAGTGATTTTTGGGGTATTTTTGAAATCCTTTGGGGGAAATTAGTTATAACCATCTGGCAACCCTGGCTGAAATCAATCATCGACTGATATGGGCTGACAACGGAAACGGACGAAAACTGACAAAAATTGCGCCGAATTCCGCTACCTATTCTAACCGATGCTAAATAGGAGTCCAGTTTCATTCAATGTGACCTTAGAGAACAATAATAAAAAAACAACTGTGAAGGCTCTCATTCTTTCAAGGAGCCCCCCAAAAAAAATATTAACAACGTTTGAAAAAAAAAAATGGCCAACACTAACAAAAAATACTAAAATATTATCGGATTTATGTTAATTGATATAAATAAAAGTGGATTCAACTTACCATCACCCATTTTCCGTTTCAACGTTGTTCAAAAAAGAAAAAAAATCAACGACTTTTTTGAATTCTGGTAATCACAAGAAAGGATGGTCAATTTAATGAAGCGACTAGCGACTACCAGTGTCTGGGAACACTGACTCAACTATTCGACTACCCGAGTACCGACTCCGACTAGCGAAAAGAGGCAAAGAGAGTGGAGAGACAGAGACTAAAAAGACTGCCGTGTGCCGCGGTGCCGCGAGACTGACTGATGACAAAAAAAATGATGGAAAGGAAAAATGTCAAATAGGCGTTTTCCTCATGCATCGGTTTTATTTACTCCGGAACTGGTTCGGGTTTAAAAAAAATACAACGGACGGTTCTAAAACGGTTTAAAACAATCGCACAGTTCATCAATCAACAAAATAACAACGGCTCGGCTATCACAAATTTCAATAATAAACTGGGCGATTTTTTTTTAACTGTTCTAGAACCGTTCTGTTTTCAAACCTAAACAAAGGTGCTTTCCAGTGACCCATTTGAGTTACTCGTCAGCAGCTCAGGAGTGCTCCACAATTACTTTGCGCCAGGGACCCGGACCGGAACGATAATGGACCGAAAACCGGAACGTTTTTTTTTTGCGGACCGGAACCGGAACGAAACCCATATTTCATAGAAATGTTGTAGGGCAGGCGGAACCGGAACCGATATAAATTAATCGGTTCTTACCGGTATTTTTCGGTTCCAAAATTTTATAAATTAAGCTGTTTGCTGTTTGGTTGTATCATATTAAAATTAACACTTTAAAAAACAAAGCGTTGGACATTGAGCGAACGCGCATTTTTGAACTCGGCTAGGCTACACACCAAGGATTTTACATACTACTACAGGATTGCTCATCGACTTCGATTTTTAGAATCAAGTTCATATGTTGTTGAACCGTTGCCGACGTCATCAACGGTCTCGTTAGCGGTTTGCGTTCGTAGTTAAAAATATACATGTATGATGAAAAATATAATTTAAACTTGATTAACAAATAGTCAATAAACAAGAGGAAGATGTAATCTACTTGCACCGTAAGTTAAACAGAGGTTTAAATTTTAACAAACGTTTATTTTTCGTAACTGACTTGCACCGCAAGTTAATCCTTTTTTAAGTACCTCCAAACTACTGTTAAAATAAACCTCCAATTTCGGTGGTTTAAAATCACAGTTAACGATTTTTGGGTCTAATGACTTAGGTATAGGTCCAAATAAAAACGGCATATTTTTTTTTTTTTTTGAGAAAGATTCAAATCAAATAGAAACGTTTAAGCTATAAATAAAATATAAATACGCAAAATGCATATTTTCCATCAGAAAATTATATTCAAAATTGACGATTTGCGGGTCAATCAAGATTTGACACCTTTCGAAAATCAACTACGGAAATTCCCTACCTACTATCGGTCGCTATTAGCTGTGTATCAAAGATGAATTTCCCAGTGATATGGCTTTGGCAGGTATTCCCAGTGGCGTAACTACAGGGGGGGCTGGGGGGGCCCTGCCCCCCTCCAGACGTCGCTAGGCCCCCCCCAGAAGAAACTTTATTAATTTGGTATTTTATGAAAGCTATACGTTACCTATTATAATTCTATGTTATTACCTACTAAATTTGAACGGTAATGCGCGGCGATCCCGATCGACCCTATCCGATCCTCCGATCCACAAACGAACGGGCTGTGTGCCATTGTGCCCAGTGGCGGACCTAGGATCTTCAGGGCCCGACGCGAAAAAAAATTTGGGGCCCTGTCAGGCTTTTTTAGGTACCTATTTTTCTTGTGGTGTTGGGGTGTGACGCGATTGTGCGAAAGTTATTTATACTTTTGAAGTTTTTTACAGCGAAATATGAAAACAGATTTAATTGAAAAACAAGTTTATCAAGAACATATTATGAGATAATATGAAAAGTACTCACACAAACACCAAAGCCACCAAAAACAAAGACTAAAAAGCACCGTACTGTACTGTCCGTACTCCACCAACAAGTGCCATTAATTATCTCTGGAGTCTGGTTGAAAGACAATAGCTGGAAAAGCCGCGTAAAGTCTTTTCGCAGGAATATCCAATAAGGAGAGCCGGAATGAGCCCTAGTATAGAAAGAGCTCGACATACCGTTGCAAAATGTATCGTAATGAGTGCTATTCTTTGCATGTTGGTATTTTGAACAAAAAGAGCTTATCCAAACTAACCCGTCCTCGTAATGAATGCTAGTCTTTGTATGTTGGTATATTTTAGACGAAAAGAACTAATCCAAGGTAACCCAAACTAACCCGTCCACCTTCTTAATAATCTTTGAAAAAATTATAAACCTTAAAAAAAATTATTGCTTCCAACGAAAATCGGATCTGGGTCCATTTGCTCCAAAAACCGTGCGTAACACAACACCCAACATGGTCCCTACATGCCTGTGAAAGTAATCGTAGGAAGGAATCGAAGTAATTACGTGCACAACATTACCTAACCTATAACGATACATTTGGCAACGGCGGATGCTCCATAGGCTCTCATGGTCTCTCCATATCCCCGCGAATAGACTCTTTCCAGCAGAATTCTTTTGAGATATACAACGTTGCCTTCTCTTCCAAAATTTAATTTTCGATTTTTGAAGTGAAACTTCTTAGGCGGCGGTCTGTTATTTGGACGAGAATGGAGAGTGATTTGGAACACGCGTCACGTTTTGGCAAATTTCGTTACACGAGAGAAAAGGAAGATATAACGTAGGGGGACGGAGAAAGATAGAATGATAATGACAGCCGACGAACGATTGACACAAACCAAGCAGTGTTCCCAACCTCTCAGATTAATAATTCCCCTGATGGATCCCAAAAATTCCCTATCTATATATACATAAAAATCAAAGTTCACGGGGTATCCGGATATGCGCTCCAAAACCACTTATCCGATTACGATGAAACTTTGGTAGGTTGTTATGGCCATCCCAAGGAAGGTTTGTGAATAGGTTACGCAGCTCGGAAAAAGAAATTAATTTTGAATTAATTAATAATTTAATTGTAAACAAACTCATTCACATTACATAACAACATAACCCAACTTTTTTTGACAGCATGAAACAACGTTGCCATATTTCATTTATTTAGGCTTGCATTCAACCGACGTAACTTTATTATTTTTTGAATTCAAGAACGGCTGGACCGATATTGAATTATTACCACGGATCTCTATATAAGGTGAATTCGATTGACCCAGATTAGATCGATTTGGGTTCAATTTAAGTGAACTTCTTCTGATCTAGATCATTTTTTTGTTGATGAGGGTGCACTGATCCAGCTTGAATCGAACACAGTGTGGTTCACTTAAATTGAACCAGATCGATCTAATCCGGTCAATCGAATCGGCTATAGAGGAGAGTGATATAGGCTATTTTTTATCCCGAAAAAAAAAGTTCGGTTGCGTAAAACTCTGCCTATAAACAGCCCGGGGCGATCTAGAGCAGCTCTGGAGTGCTTAAAATGCGTCACTGAACTCACTGGCAAGCGACTATGATATCGGATTGAAAAAAAAATTAAATAGAAAAATGTATTTACATGCTGGCAACGCAGCGGGTCATTAGCTAGTTTTATATATTTTGGAGTTAAAATTCCCTGCTTTCACTGTTGCCAGTAGGCCTTTTCGGAAACACTGATCCGATTAACCGGATCACCAGCTGATGTACTTTGTCTTTTTTCAATCGTGTTCATTAAAGAAAGATGAGAAACATATCTTCTTTCTATTGTGTATGTAATAAAACAAAAAATTGAGTCGTTTGGATGATTAAATTGCAAAAATTAAGCATCAGCACTAAATAAATACAACCGGGAACCCCCGAAACCGAACCAGCGTTGCTAGACTCTAAATATGGAAGTGTGGTACACAATACTCAAAAACTGCCGTACAGGGACGTACGCGCCACGAATACTTGTGGAACACATTACCTTACATAACCCAGTAAACACAGTTACATTAATTTAAGGTTAAAATTTACATAACCACTTTACATTATTATATAATTTTCAAGTATTTTTTAGGTCAAAATAAGGTAAAATTTAACTTAAATGTAATGCATAATGTCATGCTCAAGTAGATGTTAAATTTATGTCAGATTTATGGAAACCATATTATGTAACAAAGCTTATGTAAATTTTACAAATAATTTTACATAAATATTACCAGTATTCACATAAGATTCACGTGAATATTATATGAAAAGTTACATAATTGTAACATAATATAATAATTGATATTTGATCATTTTTTACATAAAATTCACATTATGTTAAATTTATCTACATAAATTTAACATAGTTTAATTACCTTCCCCAAGGTTTCCTATAATCGATTTTACTTTACAATAATTATGTTAATGTGATTTTAATATATTAACATAAAATTTCCTTGTGAATCACAACAAAAAAGTGATAGATAAATTTCTTGTTAAATTTTTAGATGTTAAAAATCAAAAATTTCAAGTCTAAAGGATTAAGTTTAAAGGTAGTCAAATTTAAGAACTACCAGTTTTTTGTTCTATCCACGTGGACTCAAAGCAGAATCAACAGCCATGGCACACTGACAAAGAAAAAAATATAAGTACTCAACTCACTTTCAAGGAAAAGGAAGGTTAAAGAAAAAGACTAATGCAAGAATAGTTTTGAATAATATGTATTTATAAAATGGAAAACAACATTCTGATGCATTACTAATAGTAATAACTCTTTCTTTCTCAAAAATAGACTATAAAAAAAACTTAAAATGTTATAATCTAACTCTTAAAACTAAAATAAAAAAAAAACAAATCATTCATTCCAAGAAATGATGAAAACAACTTATTACTAAAGGAAAAAGGTTTAAATTTTCATTTTAGAATTCAATCTTTTGAATTTTTTTCTACCCTCTTTTTTCTTTGATTGGACAACCGGAACCATTCTCCCACACTTTTTTCTACTTCGTGTAGGGTAGCCGAGTGCTGTACCATAATAATATCTGAAATCAAATTTTTGATGCATGGTAAGTAGGTACTTTTAGAAACTTACACGTAGTAGCAGCTTCACAGATGTGTGTCCTACAATCTTTTATTTCATACTGTTTCAAATAAATATTACTTTTTCAAATTTATTAAATAAGAGGCCAATCATTTTGTTACTTTAAATAATATGAGCACCTGAAGAATAAATTGTGCATTTCATTTTCGAAAATCTATAGAGTTTTTTTTGCAGCAGTCCAAGAAGTGAAAATTTTCTGGCCTAGTGTGTTACATTTCTACTCCCTGATGGACTCAGTACTCGAATAAGGTAATTTCCAGACTTACACGAGTCCACCTAATAGTTCAAATACAGTGTCAGACAGACCATATTTTTATGCTGACATAAAATCCTTCTTTAGTTTTTTTTTTCAGTATTCACTTACCTACGAAAATTCGCATAAAATTAAACTTTTGCAGTTTATAATTTCCTCTCAATCCGATATAAGAGCATTTTTTACCCAGGTCATTGGTGAATATTTTTGGCAAGGACCTATTCACATGGTCTTTGAAATCTCGCCCTCCAATGCGCTTGATAAACTGTACCTGAAGTTGAGAATAATTGGAAAATAATAAATTTTTAATTAATACAATTATGTTTTTTCTAACAAAAACAAAAAATATAAACAGTTCAACAACAATCAATTTTTATGAGAAAAGAAAAGTAATTTTAAAAATGATTCTCTAAAAAAATTGCATAGACTGATTTGCGATTTTTATTTTTTTTTTCAATTAAAATATGATTTTATACTTACATAGGTATTTTTAAAGTCTTCATTTTCCATCATTTCATCAAATTCCGGTACGTTTTCCGTAGACGTCAATGGTAAATTTTTGTTTAAATTTTCCATCACTTTGTCCGCCACTACCCTGCCTTCTTCAGCATTTATTGTTTTTAATCTATTATCAATGCTGATAATATATTTTTGCATGTTTGCAACAGTGAGGCTTAGTTTTTCTGAAATTTTAAATAATGAACTGAAATGCAACAATCAGTTAGGGTACATACTACATACCAACAGCAACTAGCAATTCGTCAAGTTGTTTTGTATTCCCTAAAAAAAAAGTAATGTAATAATTGATTACCAAAAATGACAAATCAAATTTACCACTACATGTTGAATTTTCCATTTTTTTTTTTTCCTGGCCAGGTGGGTTGGGAAGTTTGATTGTTTCCTGAATTTCTTGTTCAGCAGGGATTTCCGTTTGCTCACCAAGGGCCATCACCTTTTTGAGCTGATTAGTGGATGTTAATTTCTTTTTTTTCAATTTTTTTGGTGAAGGGGGTGGAGTAATTGTCTCAGAACAGCTGCTGCTGTTGCTGCTTATTGTCCGAAGTTTCCTAGTTCTTATCTTAGGCACCAGTTCTTCTCCGCCTGTCATATACGACGGATTTTCTGCCTTTCTACGGGCACTTTCTAAAGTGGCTAAAAGATTTTATATATATAGTTATTTATCTTTTGATACAAATGCAAGTTTACCTTACATCACATAAGTCTGGCAAAATCAAATAAAGGGGATCCACAATCAATTCTAAGACCCAAACGTGATATAAGATGCCGCTTCATTCTCAAAAAAGCGAAACGTGTGTATGTATTTATAGTTTTAATTTTTGTATTACTTTACTGAAAAATGATTTTAGGTGTCCTTTGAGATCTATAACACATTTTAGTCTTGAAATGACGTGAGCAATGAGCATTTTGTTCTTTCATTTCATCAGAAAAAATATAAAATACCCAATATATGTTAATACTTACAGGCATAAACTTCAAATTTAATTCTGTGACGAGCCCAGGTGGATTCATCTGGAGGTTCATCTCTGGTCATGAATGATTTGCAGTTTATTGAATTTGGCCACCAGCAGTACTCCTTGTCTGGAGTGAGCCAGGACGTTGGAATTTCTGAATAAATATTCTCTGCAGGAAAATATATCACAGCGTATTTTTTTGCCATTTTAATCTAACTTAATGTAACTAAAAATAAAAATAATAATAAATAATTATAATAATAAAAACTAAGTTGGAACGATGGGCGATCAACTTAATTTACTACAACAAAAAAGAAGTTGTAGGTATCTAATTTTAAAAGATATTCGGATTCTGTATAAATTCCAATACAATACCAATAGAACCAAATGGATTTGCAAACTTGAAAAAGTATCATTACTGCTAGGAGCCAATGTTTGTTGTTGAAAATCTACCAAAAATGTTTCCTTATATTTTGACCCCTACTTACAGCTTTAGCTATACGAGGTGGAATTTTTTTTTTTTTGACTAGAATGATAGCTTTGTTTCTGATTCCAAATACAATATACCATACTATGTTGATATTTGGTTCAGTTGTTATTGCGCTATTTAATTTTAAAATTGCATTGAGCAAGCCTCATCATTGGTATAAGAAACCCGGACAGATTAAATAAAGGGTAAACTTGAATAGCATAAAAACAGCTGAATCAAATATCAATATATATGGTATATTTGGAATCAGAAGAAAAGAATCTATCATTCTAGCCAAAGATATACAAGGTGTTCCATTTGAAAAATGCAAGGGTTTGTCATTATGACAGTTGGCACCTGTCACTTGCCCATTTTGGCATTCGCAAAAGATAATAGACATAAAACCCTACAACTTTCATATTTAAAGTTTTTTTCCACCTCATATAGCTAAAGCTGTAGGTAAGGGTCAAAATATAAGGTAACACCCTGTACAGGGCAACAAGTACTAAAAGGGGTTAATTTTTGACTTCCCTTGTATTTTTAAAAAAAGTTAGAATTAGCCACTCGATGTATTTTATAGAATTTGAATTGTTGGAAAAAAAAACATTTGACCAGAAAGAAGGTTGATGAATACCATTAAATATGAAAAATCTTAGGAAATATTTTTTTCTCTGCTGGTATTTTATTCGATAAAGCTTGTGATTTGATCGGCTATTGTAGATTTTTTTGAAAAATACAAGGAAGGTCAAAAACAAGCTCCTGCTCAGTCCTTATTGGAAGACCCCTTGGAAGACCCTGTACCTACACAGAATTGAATTACTTCTAAAAAAAAAACAATTTAGGCATGTTCTGTGATTCCAATGATTGACCTTAGAAAACATTGGATGGTATGTATTGTAGTGCACACAGGTGTTACAAATTTGAGTGTGTGCATGGGGATATTGGAAACCATAAGAGATGCGAGGTCTATTCAATTGAGGCAAAGTTGCGCATCTTGATGCTTAACAAAATACCGTTTTGAAAATTTAAAAACTCTGGATAGTTCTGGAACTATTCGGAATAAACCAAAATTTTACAAAAGCGTTTTTATTTTTTTCTGAGCCTATTTCAAGAGATATCCCAAAATAAATGTCGCTTCATCATTGCCACTTTTTCTCCTCTACAAATGCTAATATAACCATCAAATTTGAAATATGGCATTTCGTCTTTGGGCCATCATCACAAACTTTATTCTAGTGTCCCAAAACCCATGATGTAACATATTTAGTTCTTATGGAACGTGACAATAATTGACAATAATATAAATTATTCCAATAAGTGCAATACGCGGTGCAATACATCATTGGTTTTGGGACATCAGAAGCTTATAAAATCTAAAATTAAAAGTCCGTATTTAAAAAAATGAAGTTGATGATGGTGGCCCAAAACGAAACGTCAGATTTCAAATTTGATGGTAGCATCTTGTAGAAAAGAAAAAGTGGCAACGATGAAGTGATATTTATTTTGGGATATCCGAAAGGATATCTCTTCAAAAGGGCTCAAAAAAAAAATAAGAATAAAAACGCTTTTGTGAAATTTTGGTTTATTCCAAATATTTCTAGTACTATTCAAAATTTTTAAATTTTCAAAACGATATTTTGTTAGGATGAAATTGTGCAACTTTGCCTCAATTTATTCAACCTCATATATTATCTCTTATGGTTTCCGAGATCCCCATGCACACACTCAAATTTGTAACACCCTGATATAGTATAAATTTTTATATTATAAATGATGAAGAAGAGGTATAACTACTATATCACATCCGTCAACTAACTTCAAACACTTATTAGAAATTTCATGAACGCTGAAGGAAATTAATTTGTTGGACAATTGACTATTATTCACCTGAAATATTCCGAGTATGGTTGAATCACCAGGAGCACTAAAAAAGGGTTTGGAACTTGTATAAAACTTACCAAAACACATCAGATCGTCTCCTATTTTTGAAAAAGAATCAATTAGACATATTTTTTTATTTTTTAAAATGCAGCAATTTTCGTTAAACTTAAGGGAAAATGTAGTGAAGCTTACTTGAACCCTAACAATTTTATTTTTCTTTAAAAAAACTTTTGGATATTTTCTTATCTCTATTGGTTCATCTACTCACAGTTCTTCAGAAATTCGATTATATAATTGTTGTAGTGGATACCTAGAATTTTTTAACATATTTTTAAATTGTGTAAATTTATTCTCAAATTTGAAGGAACTAAATTTGTCTAAACACCCATGATTACTTGCGTCATCAGCAATATGAATTAGATTGTGAACATTATGTGTGTACTGGCCATAGCCAAAAAAATATCCAAATTTTTACACATAATAAGTCATTAATTCCTTTGCATATTCTATATTTTCTGCTGATATATCATTGTTAGACAAAAGCCTCACAGCCACTACTAAACACAAAAAATGGGAATAAGCTTTTCTACCTAAAATGTTTTTTAGAACCACAGGACCAACATATAATAAAAATAACCTAAACTCTGTAGCTTTCCACATGGCCAAAGATGTAAAACTGCGAGGCTTTCTGGCAAAATCTGATGTTATATATCCTTTTGTTGATACATAGGATTCCTCTAGCTGTGCAATTTGTGTTTTTGTTAACCGTACTTCTTTATTACCAAGAAGCCATAGAGATAAAATTCTTTTTGTGACACCCAATAATATCAAATGCATATAATCCAGAGGAAACTGGGTTATCATATCTATATTTAAATTCTCAAAAGCTGATGGCCCATGATGGTGTTCAGACTGCAATTTATTCCTAAATGATTCATTTGTTCTAAGAGCTGCCTTCACATTAACAAATACAACTTTGTTTTCAAACATGTTACCCTCACTTACACACTTTGTACAGGAAAAGTAGCCAGTGTGACCCAATATATTGAGAACATAAGCTTTCGCCGGAGCATCGCAAATCACACAATTTAGTTTTACTTGAAAAGTTGAGCCATTAATTGAAATTCCATGATGTTCCAACTTCCTATATTCCTCTAAAAAAAACTTCAAAAACTCACTTGAATCTTTTGGTTTGCTAAAACCATGGAAAACTCCAATGGTAAATGGTTCAGTGTTAACATTTTGAATTAAAATATCCCCCAATATTGGCCAACATTGACTTCGTGAAGACTTAGCTATTGGGAGCCCATCAATATTAATATTAAAGTTTAAAATTTTATTGATAAAATATTTGTACTTCCTCACTAGATTTTCTTTCACCCCAAAATGTATATATTTTCCGCTTTCTAACTCGTAAATTTTATGTTTTCCTGACCTAGGTGTACTCATAAAAGTTCGAGCATCACTGAGACTGACGTAAATTTAATTCTTGGGGCACATCATGGCTAAATGAGTTTATAGGTGCTACATTGTAGTCGCAGTTGGACAGGGGTGAATTTTGTATTTCTGAATTAATTTCAATTTCATGTTCAGCCTCACTTTCATTCTCAGTTTCATTACATACAGGACTCGATACAGGACTTACAGGAGTAGGACTAACATTTTCATTAAAATTAAGTGTGAGATCAAGCAGGTTAGGTGCATTTGAATGATAAACATCCAAGTTTGATGAATTTCTCGAGGAATTTCCTATCTCTATTCTAGGTACTTTCATTTTTAAGTATTCTTTTTCTCTGTCTCTCACACAAATTGACAAAATCCCTTGGCATGCTAGAACTGACAATTTAGGTTAGGTAGAATTTGGAGGTAGAAAAATGAAAAATATTCAGTTTTAATCTTTATACACTTACCACAATAGTTTTTTTGTCTGCGTAAGTCGGTTTCCTGTCCTTGGTAACTCTATACCTATTCACTATTTCCAAACGACGAACAACGAACCTTCTTAGAAACCACCCAAAATGCAATGGCAAAGCTCATAATAATATAGAACAAAGCCTGCAGTGGTAAAGACAAAAAAAAACTTGTCTAGAGCACTACGCTATCAGATACTACACTTCAATTTTCTTCATTTCACGATTAAACAATTTACACGTGTGCGGTACGGGCGGGAAAAAGGATCTACTTTAGGGGGCACCTAGTCTGGCTGGCGTCAGTCAGGGACAGGGCGGGGGCGAAGAACAATCAATCGTAACGAATTCTTTTGGAAGGGTTAGGGCGCAGCAGAGTGTCTTCGTACTATTCGTGTCTTTTTCTACCAGCTCGTATAAGAAAAAGATAAAAAACATTTTTTCTGCATTGCTACAATGCAATTCGCTATCAGTCAATCAGCAGATGAAGCCAACGGTCACCGGCGGTGCAACTAGTGATGGTACGCTGTGTTGCCAGGTGAAATAAATATTTTAAAAAAATGCCCGGCCGGCACCCGCTCCAAGTCCAGATATATAATTTTTTTCAACAAAATTGGGCGTGTAGTTTTTTTTTGCGTGAACATTGGCAATATCGGCGGATATTGCTATAAATAATTGGTGAAAAAACAATAAGTTTTTGGTTTTTGGTATTATGGTAGATTTCAATCTTTATATTTCGATAGGAAAACCGAGAAATCGACAACTTCGGCAACACTGACAGTCAGGCGCGAGGCGTAAAAATACACGTGACAAGTGACAAGCCGAGCAGCCACAGAGGATCCATAGTGGTTTTGCTGATATTAAAACTACATAAAATTAAAATAAACATTTTCCGTAAAATCCAAATTGAAATTTTTACGTAAAATTGATATTTTCACAGTTACATACTGAACGTCTATAATTAGTTTACGTCAAATTTATATGACACTGATGTAAGAGAATAATGTGAAATTGAAGTACCAATTTTCTGTAAAATTAATATCGTTTGGGTTATATAAATGGTATATTACATAAAATGACATAAAAATCACATTTCAATGGATACTTTGCTTCCGCATGTCGATAATTTCCTCCAAATTTATATAAAACTTATATTTTCTCAGTTATATAGGCAGTATATTTAACATTTTATGTGAAAATTATGTTTCAGTCTTTACATTGTATAATTTTATATAATACTTACATAAACCTGACATAAAATAATTGCAGATAAAAATGTGCTTTCAAATTAACATAAAATTTACGTCAATGTAACAAATGTGTTTACTGGGAATAGGGAGATTTTGGACCAGTGAAAACTGTCTTTTAATAACGATTTTTGTGGTTATTCCGATTTTGAGCATGCGCACTACTCAAAAAGGAAAGAGGCGGAGCTTGTAACGATAACGAAGGTACTTTATTTACGGCCAATAACTTTAGCGAATTTTTTCCTTATTTGACACTAGCGACACGCGATTTTCGACTTTATGCATTTGACAGCATAATGTTCTAACCTCAAATATTTTAGTTTGTTTAATGTGGACAATGGCCTATGTGGTTTATCTTTTTCTGGGCGAATTTTGTATTTTTGTTTTGATCAAATACAGGTTCGGGTTCCTCTTGAACTTGCGGTTGTTGTTGCCAATCAAAAACATTTCTCAAAATTATTTGTCGAACAAGATCTATGTTTTCTGGTAGGCCTCTTCTAATAACATTTTCTATATTTTCATTCATTTTAATTTAGCCAGGAAATCACACAAAACAAAACAATTTTACAAAATACAAACGCAGAAAAAAAAAACAGCGAAAAAGAAAGTCCCAAATATTTACTAAAAAGTTAGGTTAAACAACAAGATGATAAAATAACCACAAATATCGTTATTCATAAATCCACTCCAAAAACTCGTTTTTATTTACCTTCCGTTATCTTGAATGTAATTAAAGTTAACGAATATTTCTGTAATTTTTGATGTTATTTTCACTGGTCCAAAATCTCCCTAATACATTTTTAGTACCTTTTACTTTTACCAGAAAAAATATGATTTTTTTTTGAGAGCGCAAAATGCTGAAAACTTGAAAATAGCCCTTGCATTAAAAATTACAGCAACAGGAGTAAAGGGAAATCAAATAGAATTATTTATTAAATTTATTGAGGTACTTTGTGGGTACTTAGTCAAATTGAAATAAATTCTTTTATAACGTTGATGCTGGATTATGTGACGTGTCAATTGTGTCATACTACCCTAGATTAGATTAGATTTTTGGTTTCACCCTTTCGAGCCCATACTCTACACTGCAGCCTTTATAGGCTTTTTGTATGTCATTCGTATGGGCTCTACTCCTTCTCATTCATACTTCTCATACTTGGAGATCAGATGATTGGCGCCAGCGCGGTCGACCCACCGTCCCGTACTACTGCGGTAACCCATCCAATCTCCAACCCGACACCGCGTTGCTTGGCTTGAGTAGGCCGTCTCTCACGTCCTTGATCAACGTGCCGGTTCATACTACCCTAACTCCCCCACCAACAAATTCTGGGATACTGTAAGATCAAGAACATTTTATTTCTTCTGAGAGAACGAACCGAAAATCACGTTTTCTACATTTATAATCGACAGAAAAATTAAATCACTAGCATAGTTTGAATCGCAAGCATTCCATCGAGGTCTGCGGGTGACGTCATCACTATAAGCTGCTGATAGTGACGTCACTCGCACAGTATGACACAATTAACACATCACATAACCTAGCATATTCACATGCAAGGTTGTCAAGGTGCAAGGTGGTCATGCAAGATACCCAAGCAGGGCCAAGCAAGGTACCCAAACCCAATTTGGCCAACACATAATATAATAAAAAAAAGGAGAATTTAGAAATGTGGTACATATTATCATAAAATATTACCCAATCCATTTAATATTTCAAAATTGTGGTACATTACCGTACTACCGTACGCATTGATTTTCTTGTAACGAAGATGCCCTAAATTGTCGTACAAATACCACACCTGTCGTACGTCTGGCAACGCTTAACCGAACATTGCTGCGTTCGGCTATGTCACTCCGCGCGCTGCGCGTAACTCCGTACCCACTCCAGGCGTTCAAGTAGTGGTTTTCGGCGTAGGTAGAGTGACATCGCTTACTCCACTCCAAATCCGTGCTGAACACAATTTCTATCTTCATCGATGCCAAGCTTGTATTTCTCAAAAATTCCCTCATTCCGACGATTTTATTAAAAAAAATCCCTTTTTCCTTTTGGGTGCCAAAATTCCCTAAAAAGGGAAAATTCCCTGCAGTTGGGAACACTGAAACCAAGGATTATAGACTATTATTGTCACGCGTCGATACCGTTGTGACGACACAACAGATGCGCGTTTCCCTTCGTCTTCATCCCGACTCATACGCTAAGTCTGAAAGTTGTAAGAGGGGTGATAGTTTTTAAGAAGTTTCACTTCTACCACGTGTACGGCGCTGCACCACTGATCTCAAAAATAAATGAATAAACAATCGTACGGCTTGATTGGCTAAATTTGTGCGAAAATTTGGAGTCAATATTCTACGAACAGCCTAACGCCTGCGAAGTGTCTTACTTTCGAACAACTGTTCTAAATTTGAAATATCCTTCATTTTTATTGGCTATATTTTGCGCACGCACAGTACCATGTATCTACTGCGCATGCTCATAGCTTTCCCAGTTGTTCACATTATGACCTCATAAATTATCAGCTTAGAAGCGTTCTTTGTTTATCCATTTATTTTTGAGATCAGTGCGCTGCACATGCTTTTTTTTGAAATTATTTTGAGTTTTTTTTTTAATTCATTTTTATCGATGTCTTTAGAATTCGGTTGTGTGGGGCCCCCTAGGTTTGGGGGCCCGACGCAGAGTGCGTCGTTTGCTTCATGTTAGATCCGCCACTGATTGTGCCACCCAAAGGTCAGTGCAAATTGCAATGTGCAGAAGTGATACAGTTTACCAAAGCCATTAAATTAGCATTAGCGATATAACAGATTAGTTTGGGAGTTTGACTAAATATTTTTCCTGTGAATCCGTGAATCGGTGTTGCTGATTTATACTATACAGTGGCTGTAAGCTGGGTTAGCTAGGTAAGTTATTTAAGCCCGGTTTAAACAGCGAATCGCCAATAATTGCACTGTTCTACTTTTTTAAATATTCCAATAAGTCGCAATAACAAGCACTAGGCCACTGGCCCCAACTACATGGGGATGACGTGGGGGCATTGGGGCAAATGCTCCCGTGAGCAACCTCTCATGGGTGATCGGAGCTCTCGTAAGGAATGCGTACAAACGTATTTAATGGTCATTCCGTTCCGTGTGGTAGTATCAGTACCATGTACCATCGTCACCAAAAGTATCTGGGACACAGATAATGCATAATAATCTCCTGGACTAATTCTACTGTCATTCATTTCAATGCATTCAATTGACCTTTTGTTTGGACGCCATATTGCGGTGCGCGAACATAGTTGCCAACAGTAGAAAAAAAAATTATTAGCGTTCTGTCAACTTTAAAATCTAAAGTTAATGAATAAATTACATTTAAAATTTAAATTTACCGCCTATTACGAATGTTTTTGGAAAGAAAAACCATCAATTTTAACTTGTATTGAGCAGAATATAAATAATAAAATATCTAGTTGACAGCCCGCTAGTAATTTTTGGTTTTCTTGTTTTGGCAACTATGTTCGCGCACCGCAATATGGCGTCAAAACAAAAGGTCAATTCTCACAGTTTGACAAATATTTGACAATAAAATGTATATAATAGGACAAGAGCTAATGTGATGCTGTCCCAGTTACTTTTGGTGACGATGGTACATATGTAATTTAAATTTACACAACTTGTATAAGAATTATACAAGTGTGGTATTAGTCTTAGATTAGGGAGGTATTAGTATTCTGTCCTTTCGTTATTTGTGGTCAATTCTATGGCTGCCAACTGTATTTTTTGTAGTGCTCACAAAATATATTTCCGATTACTCACAAAACAATTTCAATACTAGAAGGCGAACCAAACTAACCTAGACTTTGTGTACTTTTATTATTGTGCTGAATTTTTCTTTTTAAATCGTTTCCATGAACGCATACATTCATGTATGACGTCATATTTAGTAGGGTTCTCAGGCAGTGACTGTTTGAGAGAGGTAGGTTGCTCAACGATAATACACACTACTACTACAGGATGGCCTATCTTATCCTCATAAGGCCTGTGTGGAACAAATCCCCCTCTAGCCCTCCCCCCCCCCCAAATTAACAGTTGTGACGTAGGCAGTTTAAACAGCTGACGACTTAGTTATGACGTCGGAAATGGTGACACACCAATATGGCGGCGATTACCAAAAACGAGGGATAAGCAATCCTGTAGGTGTTTATCATCCTTGGGTTACCTGTTGCCTGATAACTTTATGACGTCATCTGGGGTGCCTCAACATAATGAAATTTCCATAAGGCACCCCAGATGCGTTATCAAAAGTTTGTTTCCACAGAAATCACAAACCAAAGTTACCTTTTACTAGAAAACTTCAGGAACCTTGCCCAGGCAATCAACAAATTCAACAAAAAATTCAATTAAGATTTCATTATACAGTAGAGGAATAATATGAAATATTATTCAGAGAAAAATACGAATAAAAAAATCTTATATTCTTTAGAAATTAATTGATTGCACCTTCTTATCGACGATTACTCACATTTTACTCACAAAAAGGCATTTCTCACAATTTTACTCACAAAACTTGAAATTACTCATAATAAATGTGAGTAATTACTCACAAATTGGCAGCCCTGTATTACTTTATATTGCTAATGTTACTATTCTCCATCTCTATTCTTTGATAATAATCGGGACATAAGGCATATTAGGACATAAAAGTACCAGGCATAATGGGCTCTTTCACCAATTTCTGAAATTGGCATATTTGGATAAAGCAACTAAAAACAGAATTTTCTGTATTTTTATTTTTGAAAAATTCATAGTCCTTCTTGAGAAAACAGAAAAAAAAGAAATACCTCCAAATAAAAACCCAGAATTTATTTCTATGACGTCGCAGCTCGCAATTTGACCGTGTTGCCACTAATTGTCAACATTGAAAATTTGTAATAGATTTAATTCTGAAATGTTCGCAAAATATCATGAAAAGTAGTTAAATTAATTAGTTATAGATTCAAGATTTTATAACATATTTTTTTTAAATTATGCTTAAACACAATTTAATACAATTTTTTATGTTTAGTTTTATTTATTTATTTTACGCTGCACTTCATTTAGTCACAGCCGACAACAGCGCATTCCAACCTTTACATATCTTTACAGAGCGCAAACACAGCCGAGCCGGTCCTCCTTGCAACAACATAAGCGAAATGAAGAATATTTATGCAAATCGGCGCGTTTAAAAATAATTTGAATTTCGTCAGATTCATGTGCTTGTGAAAAACTTATTGAACCTTGTAGAACTTTTTTTTTTGATATACAGGGTGTCCCACGATGGATGGCGTATTAGACGTTAATGGAGAACTGAAAAGCGGATCCTTTTGAAAATTTGGCAACCGGGATGAACGACCATGATCTAAACTTTAAAAATATTTTTGTTTATGCGGTGTTGCCGCTTCTACTCTAAACCAGTGGCAACATCGCTATTTCAAATGGAACACCCTGTATGTGATTGCATATTTGAATTCTACGTAAAATTCTGAGCAGATTTCATGTGATATACCCTATACCTAAGTTCAACTGTTTTGGAAATATTGACAGTTGAAAATTGACTTTTTGCATTTTTGACAGGCTGTAAAACCTAAACGGTTAATTTAAGAGGAAAACCGATTTTACATTTCTATCTCAGATTTTCATAAACTATCATTTGACACCAACTTCGAATTTAACCGGAGATTAAATTTAATTGAAATTTTTAATCATGGATTAAATTCAAAGTTGGTGCCAAATGATGGTTTATGAAATTGTAAAATCGGTTTTCCTGTAAAATTAACCGATCAGGTGTTACAGCCGGTCAAAGTTGCAAAAAGTCAATTTTCAACTGTCAATATTTCCAAAACAATTGAACTTAGATATAGGGTATATCACATGAAATCTGCTCAGAATTTTACGTAGAATTCAAATATGCAATCACATACAGGGTGTTCCATTTGAAATAGCGATGTTGCCACTGGTTTAGAGTAGAAGCGGCAACACCGCATAAACAAAAATATTTTTAACGTGTAGATTATGGTCGTTTATCTCGGTTGCCAAATTTTCAAAATGATCCGCTTTTTAGTTTTCCATTAACGTCTAATACGCCATCCACCGTGGGACACCCTGTATATGCCTAAAATAGTCCCTTCTTCGAGATTTTATACTTAAATTACGTATTTAAATTTTAGTGAAAGAGCCCATTCTTGGCTCTCTTCAGAAAATCTTAGTTTTAAAGAACCGCGATTATCGTGAAATTAGTGAAATTATGTAGTTAATTAATCCTAACGCTTGAATATTTTTTATTCAGGGACTGCGAACTTTCGTCACTCATCACTAATTTAAATTTGGGGGGGCTAATTCCAAATTTGGGGAGGCTTAGCCCCCCCAAGCCCCCACCTAGAACCAGCCTATGGACATGACAGATATATTCTAGGGGTTTCTGGCCGTCAAAACCTAATATAAAAATTGAACGCCGGAATATAGCTGATAAATGAGCGCCAATCGAACCAGGGGGGCTTTATTTGAAATTGATGCAACTTTGCGTACACACACAAATGACGTCATTTTCGATTGAAAAAGTACATTTCTATATATGCCGTGCACCAATTTTCAATCCAAAATGACGTCAAAATGGCATCAATATCAAATAAAGCTCCCCTATTCAGTTTTTTAATTATTCACAAGTAGTCAGTGAGTAGTGTAATTTGTGAAGTATTGACAGGCACAAATTTTTTAATCTTTTTATTATTGGACCCCTTCATTGTGTCCACAGTCTGTGGACCAATGTCAAAAACATGGACGCCAGAAAACGACTCTAGTTTCCTTATTTATAAATACTTAAGTACAAGTAATTCAATTAAATGGTAATTTTTTGGTAACATGAAAGCGGTAGAAAGGTTTTTCAACGGAATTGTGTGTTTTTTGGGGTGCTGAATACGAATCTGAACTTAAGTTTTTTGTCTCGTAGGAGAACCGGCTCGGGCCATCAGACCTTAGAACAGGTTTGAATAAACGAGCAATTGCCCTTTGCAAACTTGTTTTGAAAAAAGTGGACGCGAGAAAACGGCTCTGGTCTATTTTTACCCACCAAAAAATCGCTCCAAGAACGGTTTTGGAACCACGTAATACAAATTTCGGATTTTTGCGCAGAATCCTGACGATTCTTTGCTGGGTTGAAACAAAGCTATTTAATTTAAGACAATAAAAATCTATTTGTTTGTTATTTTATATTACTTAATTATTTTATTTTCAAATTGTGATCCTCATAACAGTGAGGCCCATTCCGTATCAACACCAAATTTTGACTATTTTGCGACTTGTCGCTGTATTTAACATCGATGCTTTCGAAATAGTATTCCAGATCTTTGAACGGCGGTCGTTTGTTCGGTTGCTCGTGCCAACATTTTTCTATCATTTTGTAAATTTCTGTCGGCAGGTCCTCGGGTTTTGGCATTCTATAACCACCTTGAAAAAAAAAAAAATGCCAAACTTCAATGAATAGAGCTACCGATACCTAATTATACTTACTTGAAATTAATCCAGGCACTTCAGAAATTGGAATTTCTTCGTAAGGAATTTGACCAAAAGTGAATAATTCCATAAGAAATACACCATAAGACCATACATCTGATTTATGGGAAAATATGTTTGGGTAATTGAGAGCTTCAGGTGCAGTCCATTTGACGGGAAATTTCAAATCTAACGTGATGGCTGTATAAACTTCGCCAGTTTTTACAAATCTCGACAGGCCGAAGTCGCAGATTTTTATTGAGTTGTAGTCGTCGAGAAGGATGTTCCTTGCACCCAAATTTCTGTGAAAAATCCATGACGAATTATCACGATTTTTATTAAAAATTATTTTGTATAGCTAGCTATGAAAATTAAACGATTTATGAACTAATTAATACATATTTTATTTATTAATTTTTCAATTCGTGGTCCTCGTAAGAACTGGGTAAGTTATGCATAATCTCTATTGTTGAGCTAGTTTCAGTGCGCCTATAGATGATTTTCATTGTTTCAAAGTATTCTTCCAGCTGATGAAACCACGGCCTCTTTTCTGGCTCGAATAACCAACATGATTTCATTATCAGGTAAATTTCATCTGGCAGATCCGACGGTTGTGCCATTATACGTCGTTCTTCTAAAATAAATTTAATAGTACCTATTTTATGGGGCGCCATATGTTCCATAATTATTTCGTCTTATATATAAAATATTTTGCAGGAAAAACAATATATAGATAAAAATGACTAGCATTTTGCATATATTTCAAATAAAAAATAATATATATATATATATATCGAATTTAGCACCATGCAAAGTTCGATATATATAAAACATTGAAAAAATAAATATATTGAATTTGGCTCCATGCAAAATTCGATATTTATAAAACTTTGAAAAAATATTATATAAGGTACCTGTCCCAAATAAGGCCATGTACCTAATAAGGCCAGTGCCTTTTATTACCTAATATTGAATCCCATTTTCAAAAATTACAATGTTATTAAAAAATAAATGCAAATCAAAAATTATTGCAAGGGTTCCTATCAACTCGTCATATATCGAAAAATGGCCAACCACATATTTCATATGTCACATTATAACTTTGAGGCTAGAACTCAATTAGCTTATTATACGTGTTTATAAAGTGAATGGAACGATTGTGATTTTTTAAGGAATATTTATGTATTGAGAAAGCAACAGAGTGAGTACAGAATAATATATTTGCTAGATTTTTAGTTACAGACTTTTTTTTTATCAATTTAACATGTTCCTAATAAGGCCATCATATGAAAAATATTCAATTGGCCTCATATCACAGTGTTTTTTTTAAAGAATGTGTCATATTATTATCTGAATGATGTTTTATGAAATGCCTGGAGTCTAACCAAGAAACCAAGCAAGAGATGCTGCGGCTCATTTGTCCTAGTTGTAAGCAGATCTATTTGGATCACCATCCCAGGACTTGATATTATTGTTTTTTTAGGAATGCAGCAAACGTATAAGTTCTATTTTGTGTACTCTTTCTCAAATAATAATATTTTTATAAATAATTGTATTTATTTTAAACATTTTTTAATGGTGGCCTTATTAGGAGCATAGTGATCGAAATAAGGCCAATGGTAAGCATTTTTGTTTTACGCAAAAACCACCACCTATATGAAAAAATAAATAAACAGAAGCGAAACACTTCACATATAAGCTGGTGATTTTGGTTGGGTTCGCTGGATAATGTAGGAAAAAAAAAACTTCTTAACATGGCCTTATTTGGGGCAGGTATCTTATATCGAATTTGGCACCGTGCAAAGTTCGATATATATAAAACTCTGAAAAAATATATATATTGAATTTGACCCATGCAAAATTCAATATTTATAAAACTTTGAAATAATATTATACATATTGAATTTGGCATTGTGCAAAGTTCGATATAAAACTTTTTAGTTTGAAAAGTCCCCAAGAGATGGCGCTACCTTTGATCATAATTTTTGTTCGTGTATGGTGTGTTATGGCGTTTCCGATTGGTAGATTCAGTGCGCACCGAGTGTATTTGCATCCTTTTAATCGACCTGTAGAAGAGAAAGACAGAAATAGAAAAAAGTGCACTAGTTCCGCACTAGTTCTACCAATCGAAAACGCCATTAGATTGAAATAAGGTATTTTGGACGCCATTTTTTTTGATTTGGTTTGACAAATGGAAATCGCTATAAATAAAGATAGCTAACTCATCGATGAAGTGAGCTATTAGAATAAAAACCTTTTTGCACTGATGCGTTTATTATTAGAGATGCCACGAATAGTGATTTGGCCGAATACCGAATACCGAATATTCGGCCACAAACGAGTACCGCCGAATATTCTGCCGCCGAATATTCGGCGACAGATCTGTGGGTTTTGTGCGTGAACAACAGGTCGGGACCTGTCTCTTTCTCATCGCGTCGCCTCCAGTAACGACGGAATTTGGTTCACTTGAGAATATATCATATTACAATACGCATTATTAGCTATATTCTTTTGATCCAGAGCTGAGCAAGCTACTTGAAAAAAGTAGCTAGCTACAAGTTACAAGCTACTATATATTGTAAGTAGTTAAGTTACTTAGTAACTTAACTACCTCTTTGAAAAAGTAGCTAAGCTACTGGTAACTTAACTACATATTAAATTAGTTGAAAGCTACATTTTCAAAAGTTAAATTAATGAAAACAAAAAAGCATGCAACAAAACATTTTATTTCGGACAAAATCACATCGGAAAAAAAAAAACATTTTGGTCTTACCTAATATACAGACATACCTATTGTAGCTTAATCAATAAAAGTAACTTCAACTACCAAAAATAGCTTATATATTTAATCCAAGTGGAGCTTTGAATGTGACTCTCGTAGAAACAAAAGTCACATTCAAAAGCTCCACTTAACTTATTAAATATCCCTTAATATCCCTTAAGTGATAGCGGTGCAAATGGCCATTATCCTTATAAAGAAAGAAACAGATAGAAGTAAATTTTCTTTGCACTAATCCCAACCCGAAACACTATCAAATAAAAATATAAAAACCAAAAAAGATTCCACAAAAATATCGCCGATTGCTCTGGTGACGAGCGATTTTATTTTTGTCAGCTGGTACATATACTAGCCTGTACACGCGGAACACAACCTCAATTATCCAATGTATGATCATCATTCACCAGTGTTGCCGTTGCCGCGCTTATGAAAATACATAATTATCATCACGCAATTATCAATGCACCCTAATTGCAGCTATTCAAATTACAAATCAACGGCCGTCCAAAATACCTTATTTCAATCCAACACACAATACACAACAAAAATTATGATCAAAGGTAGCGCCATCTCTCGGGGACTTTTCAAACTAAAAAGTTTTATATCGAACTTTGCACAATGCCAAATTCAATATGTATAATATTATTTCAAAGTTTTATAAATATTGAATTTTGCATGGGTCAAATTCAATATATATATTTTTTCAAAGTTTTATATGTATCGAACTTTGCACGGTGCCAAATTCGATATATATAATATTTTTTCAAAGTTTTATAAATATCGAATTTTGTATGGAGCCAAATTCAATATATTTATTTTTTCAAAGTTTTATATATATCGAACTTTGCATGGTGCTAAATTCGATATATATATATATTATTTTTTTATTTTAAATACAGGGTGAATCCGAAAGTGAGGCTTTTTTTTTAACAGGATGTATATCTCACCAAAATAAGTTGTTTGGCAGAAAATTGTTTATATAAAAAATTTAAGATAACGGAGGTACAGCTATTTTGAGGTTAGAGGAGACTTCCACTATAAATCACTTTGTTTACATTTTCTCAAAAAAAAAGCCGCAAAAAAGCCATTATTAGTCCAGCATAATGAGTCTTATTCCATAATAGGTACTCACAGTTGCATTATTCCATCAGAAAAAAATTCATTTTCAACCTATCAATTTTAGTTTTAAAGTGAAACAGACAAAATTTAAGAGGGAAATGAAGCATCATACAAATGGAAATAATTTTGAAAAATTTTTGTAATAATTTTTATCATATATTCTCTACTAAATCTTAGATTATTGAAATTAGATTTTTAATGCACATAACCCTAAAATAGCTGTACCTCCGTTATCTTAAATTTTTTATGTAAACAATATTTTGCCAAACAACTTATTTTGGCGAGATATATACCCTGTTAAAAAAAAACCCTCACTTTCAGATTCACCCTGTATATGCAAAATGCTGGTCATTTTTATCTATACAGAGTGTTCCGAAATTAATGCACTAAATTTTGATGGCATGTTCTACGTCGAAAATAAGCCCTATTTACCTATATAAACATACCTCTCCGGGGAGCCACGCGACCTTGTTGTTGGTGGAGAGGCTCAGCGGCCGTACGTCGCTGCAGAGATGTAGAGTCGTTTGGTCGTGACCAAGAGTGGCTCGCCATACCGGGAAAGCAGACACACAGCATCCTGGTATGCTGGGTGTCTGCTAGACAAACAGCGTGGAGGAGGACACTCGACTCGGCCTCAGCCCGCAATCTGGGTCTCGCGGCCCTGTTTCGGGATGGGGCCGAGTCGACTGCCCTCCGTGGAAACCTGCCTGGTATATCTCGCGCTCTAAGATCGGTGGTTGATGAGGAAGTATCTTAGAGCGTGAGGGCCTACCTCAACTGGTCGGCCAAGTGGAAGGCGAACCACAATAAAAATCCCTCCAAGTCACGGTGGAACAGCATAGGCCAAGGACTGCGTGGTTAGGGGAGAGCCTAATCGATACTATGCGAACTCCAGGGATGTGGCGACCCCACGGCTTAACTAGCCCGACCGGGGCAAGCGGGGCTCTGCCTCGGCCGTATGGTTTATTTCCCTAGCTACTCGTGGGTCCTAACATGGACACACAAAATCAAACAATCAAGGCGAAGGATGATAGCGCCTCAAGCACATCCGAAAACATGGAAGTAGGAGACTGTAAAAGCCCCACTGACGTAGAAGAAGAACTTCTACGTTCAGACGAAGAACTCAGCAAAGATCTGAGTGCCCTACGACTGACGGGCGACGTGAGGATCAGGCTGAGTGGCGCTGCCAGAAAGAGGATGAAATTCCTCAAAATAAAAAGGGATGAGTGCAGACAAAGCCCGCAAAAAGGCCCTTGAGCCAATCAAAGAAAGGGCTAAAACCTCTGACAAGGGCGAAATAAGAGCCCGGTCAGAAGGAAACACCCCCGAGGCTCAAGCCAAAAAAAGAGCTAGGACAAGGGATACGGACAGAAATGCCCCGCCCACAAAAAAGGAAACGAGCAGCAGTGCTCCGCCTTCCAGAGCTCCAAAACCAACCTTCAGCCAGATAGCTGGAGGCATAAAGGTAGGAATACTACCTACAGACTTCCCCAATTGCCTTTTGCCAGTGGAGCAAATTCAAGCCACCAAAGAGGCAATTATGGATAAGATCGTGGACGAGGTAGCATCGGATTGCCCGGTCAAACCGAAGTTTTTGAGCGCCCACAACAGACCCGGCTGGCTCGCTCTAGTTTGCGAAAACCTAGCCACCAAGCAGTGGCTGCAAACTGCAGTCGCCTCCATCAAGCCTTGGGAGGAAGCTTCGCTAAGGATGGTAAAGGAATCTGACATTCCTCACTCTGACGTCCTGGTTGCTCGATTCCCAAGCAGCATGGATTACTCCACGGAGAAAATCCTCAATCTCGTTCAAAGCCAAAATGAGGGCCTAAACGTCAAAAATTGGCGAGTCATCCGACGTAACGCCGAGGGCCATCTGGTCACACTAACCCTTTCTGTGGACAGTGCATCCGCAGAAAAACTTAAATCCGGAAGCTACGCGGTAAGTTACAAGTTCGGCCATACGACTATAAAACCGCAAAGCAGCCGGAGCACAACAGCTGTGGAGCAACCAAGCTCCCCAAAGAAAAGCGGCGCCGAACCAAGGGCAGGAACGTCTAAAGACTCAATGAGTCATAAAGACGAAAGTGCCCAGGTGGAGTGCGAAAAGTGAGTGCAACTCTAATGGCTCCTTCCAAGCAATCAAAGAGAAGCAACTCACCATGCATCAAATGCATCCAAATAAATCTTCAACACTCAAAAGCTGCCACTAGTGAGCTTAGAAGAAGAATATTTGGACAAAAAAGCAACGTAGGGCTACTTCAAGAGCCCTGGGTCAATGGAGGCTCTATAAAAGGCCTAAATATCAAATCATGTAAGTTAATCTACAACATTAACCACGAAAGACCAAGAGCAGCATTGCTGCTTGACAAAAATTTAAAATTTTTACCTGTTCCAGAGTTCATCACACAAGACTTGGCAGCTGCTTTAGTAGAAGTGCCAACGGAGGGGGGCTCAAGGCATATTCTCATAGCCTCAGCCTACTTTCCAGGTGATGATAACTCAGCACCGACAGAGATCGTCCAACGACTCATTACGTGGTGCAGAGCGAGAAACAGACACTACATTATCGGGGCGGACGCCAACGCCCATCACCATGTAGGATGGGGAAGCACCGATGCAAACGCAAGGGGTGAGTACCTTTTTGAATATTTGAACTCTAACAACGTAGACAATAGGCCTGTTCGCACAGAAATCACCAACCAGTCAGACCGAATTTCATTGGTTGAAACTAGTTTTCTAACTGTTTCTAACTGTTTCCAACCAATGAAATTCGCTCTGACTGGTTTGTGATTGCTGTGCGAACAGGCCTATTATCAACAAAGGTAACAAACCCACTTTTATTAACGCCGTCAGACAAGAGGTCTTAGACGTGACTCTCTCTGACACATTTACATCTAACACAATAACCAACTGGCTTGTGTTAAATGAACCCTCCCTGTCGGACCATCAAGCAATAAGGTTCGACCTAGAGGCAGTTATAAACCACTCAGTACAGACAAGAATCCCAAAACTCACCAACTGGGTATCTTTTGTGGAGGGTCTGTGCCTGAGTCTAGATGAACTCCCTTCTGACATAACTACAATAGAAGAGCTAGAGGCATCATCTGACAATCTAACAAATGCGATGAAAGATTCCTATGAGAACAGTTGTCCCGTAAAACAGAAGGCAGTGATGTGCCTTGGTGGAACGGGCAGCTGAGACGTCTGAAACAAGATGCCAGAAAACTGTTCAACAAAGCAAAAACTAACGGCAACTGGGCAGACTATAGAACAGCCCTAGACAAGTACAACCGTGAATTAAGAAAATCAAAAAGGAAATCATGGAGATAATTCTGCGAGGGGATTGACGAATTAGCCCCAGCTCAACGTCTCCAAAAAGTTCTTTCAAAAAACCACTCAAACGGAATTGGTCAATCCAAACGGAGAACACTGTACCGACCATACAGAAAGTCTAGAGGTACTACTACAAACTCACTTTCCAGGTTCGGTAATCGTTGAAGCCCTGAACCAGGTCACTCCGCCTATCGAAGGTCCACAAAGCCCTAACGGCAGGAGCAAAAGGCTGGCTGGGAAAATCTTCACAATGAACAGAATAAAATGGGCGATCGATAGCTTCAGACTCTACAAATCTCCAGGCAAAGACGGGATTTTTCCCGCACAACTGCAAAAAGGCTACGAGCACTTAAAGGTACACCTACAAAAGCTCTTTAAGGTTCCCTCCTAGGGCACATACCGCTATCTTGGAGGGAAGCTAATGTGATATTCATACCAAAGACGGGTCGCCGACCCGAGGACGAACCAAAATCATATCGTCCCATTAGTCTAACCTCCTTTCTCCTTAAGACAATGGAGAAAGCAATCGACCAGTACATCAGAAGCGAAACTCTATTGAGAAGACCGCTCTACTCGAAGCAATTTGCCTATCAGCCAGGCAAATCCACGATAAGTGCTTTACACTGCCTGGTTAAACACATTGAAAAGACAATCGAGTTCAAAGAGAGCGCTCTCACAGCTTTCATCGACATAGAGGGTGCCTTTGACAACACCTCACATCAATCAATCGCCAGAGCATTACAAGAATGGGATGTTGAAGTTCCAATTGTAAAATGGATAGAGTCGATGCTGAAGCACCGTCACGTTACGGCTGAAATTAACGGAGCATCAGCTACCGCTACCACGGTCAGAAGGTGTCCTCAAGGGGGTGTTCTTTCTCCGCTACTATGGACACTGGTGGTAGACAAAATTCTTACCAGACTGAGTAGTGCTGGATACCAGGTCATAGGTTACGCAGATGACCTAGCCATCGTAATCAAGGGCAAACATGAAGGTATAGTGACAAGCCGAACGCAAAGTGCCCTAAACATCGTTAAAAATTGGAGCGAAGGCGAAGGACTATCCCTAAACGCAAACAAAACAATCCTTGTCCCGTTCACAAGAAGAAGGAAGCTAAATTTGAAAGCCCCGACCCTTAACGGTACACAACTAACATTTTCCAACGAAGTGAAGTACTTAGGGGTCACCCTAGACCAAACCCTCACTTGGAACAAACAGTTAGAGAAAACATGCTCTCGAGCTACATCAGCCATTTGGTCATGCCGAAGACTTGTCGGCAAAACATGGGGGCTAAAGCCAAAGATGGTATTCTGGATCTACCAAACCATAATAAAGCCTATGGTCGCATACGCCTCATTGGTATGGTGGCCCAAAACCCAACAAGTCACCGCTCAGATTAAGCTAAGAAAGGTGCAAAGGCTGATATGTCTAGGAATAACGGGAGCAATGTCAACTTGCCCCACCGCAGCCCTAGAGACGCTACTCAACATGCCCCCACTTCACCTATGTGTGAAAAAGGAGGCAATAACCAGCGCTCACAGGCTATTCCAAATAGACAAGTTCAAGCATGGCGATCTGAGGGGACATCTGAAAATCGTTGATCTAATAACACTGGAGAATGCCAGCAAACCAAGTGACCACATGATGGTCAGATTGGACTTAGAGATCCCCTTCGCAGTGGTAATAAACGACCGCCAATCATGGGAGAATAAAGAACTACCACAAGCAGACAATGCATCTCTGTGGTACACAGATGGATCCAAGCTAATGGTAGGAGCTGGACTGGGCATTTCCGGCCCTAACTTCAAGCTCTCCAAGGCATTGGGTAAACATCTTACAATATTTCAAGCCGAACTGCTTGCCATAGATATATGTGCACAAGAGTGTCTCGACCAAAGCCTCAAAAGAAAACACATCTTCATACTATCGGACAGTCAAGCTGCCTTAAAAGCCTTGAGGGCTTTCAAATGCACGTCAAAACTAGTCTGGGAGTGTAAACAGACCCTAAAAACACTAGCGACACATAACCAGGTAACGCTGATGTGGCTGCCTGGTCATCGAGGCATAGAAGGAAACGAAGAGGCAGATGGCCTCGCAAAGGAAGGGGCCTCAACACCATACCATGGACCAGAGCCCTACTGTGGCTTAATGAAAAGCCACATCATGGAAGAACTCAACAAATGGGAGAAAGACCAACTGTCATCATATCGGAGGCACACACCGGGACTCAGACAGTCAAAAAGGTTTATTACCCTTTCAGCAAAAAGAGCTGAACAGCTCCTAAGCATGAGCAGACCAGACATCAGATTGGTGGTGGGACTGCTCACAGGACACTGCCCAGTAAAATACCATTTAAGGTTAATGGACAGAGCAGAAGACGATCTCTGCAGATTCTGCTCAGACGCAATAGAAACCGCAGAGCACCTGCTCTGCGAATGTCCAGCCCAATTCTGCAAGAGGCTCAAATTCCTCGAGGGGGCAACACTGTCACCAGAAGAAGTGGGCCAACTGACACCCAGGAAAATAGCTTCCTTCGGCAGAAGTCTACGCTTCCTGGAGACAAATTAAGATGTAGAGTCACGCACAAAATATCTGCAAAGGTAGCAGTGCTGAGCGGCTGAAACGCCGAAACGACTCCCCCGAAATCTACAATCTACAATCTATATAAACATATGTCCGGAAACGCTTCCTTTCCGAGATACAGGGTGTAGAAATTCTAAAAAAAAAAAACTATTTTTTTAACATAATTCATACCACTTTGAAATTTTGTACACTGGTTTCAAGCAACCAAAAACATTTTCTGATGTGGAATATTTAATAAAAAAATTACCAGTGCCGTCACAAAACTAATTTGAAACTTTAGGTGTTTAATGTGTAGGGAAGGCCGGCGATGTTAGTTTACAAAATAAAAGAAGTTGCGATTCTATTTTAATTAACTTTTATTGGAAAAACTGGCGATTAACGGTTTGTTTCGTGGCACGTGGTTGTTGTTCTTCTTGATTCTAGAAAAAACCTGGTCTCTGTCAAAAGTCAGAAATGTCATTCATAAATGACATTTCTATTACGTCACAGGACAGGGTTGCTACCTTTATGGTTGCTACATAACCTAATGAATGCTTCAATATGGCGCACAGATAGGATAAACACTATGAAAGTAAGGAAATTGCTAAATTGCTTACAAATGTTTAATATTTTTATTATAATTTTGGCGATTTCGCCATGCATCAAAATGTTTTTTTATTTTTTTACTTTAAAACAGTGCATCTTCCGGAAAAAAGTGAAGAGATCAAATTTGTTCTAAATTGAATGGGGATTTGAAAAATGATTTTTATTTTAGAAAAAAGCAGTGACGCACCATTTTTTTCTTAAAAAATATTCCTTACAAATCTGGAAGGACGCCACTGGTAATTTTTAAAAAAAATAATTTCATATCAAAAAATTTCTTTTGCTGCTTGGAAGCAGTGTACAAAATTCTAATGAAATATCTAGAGTGGTTTGAAAATTATGATAGAAAAATAGTTTTTTTCTTAGAATTTCAACACCCTGTATCTCGGAAAGGAAGCGTTTCCGGACATATGTTTATAAAGGTAACTGGGGCTTATTTTTGACGTAGAATATGCCATAACAATTTGGTGCATTAATTTCGGAACACCCTGTATATTGTTTTTCCTGCAAAATATTTCATACAGGTTTCAGATAGAATATAAAAAAATAACATGATAACTTCTCATAAAAAAAAATTCTTACGGCTCCCCCCCTACGAAGTTACGTGCCCCTAAAGGACGCCACTGAAAATCGGTTTTTTGTTGATAACTTTCAAAATACTTCGTGAAATTTTTTGTTCTTTTAATATGATGGATACTCGATAAGACCCCTTAAAATGGACCCTCTCAAACACACTTGGCCAATCTAGTTTGCCAGGGACGGACTAGCTTAAACACAATAATGCTAATTTTTTTTACACCCTGTATGATATAGGCATTGCAATAATATTTTCAGATAGTTTCAACCTTGAACTAGAAAAAAGGTACTCTTATTCGATGTCGAAAAAATAAGCTGGTTTCGAGAAAAATCTGTTTTTGTGTATTAATGGTTTTTTTATTAAATACCTAATTTTTTATGTCGACTCAACATGAGATCCTTCTAATCTTATGCATTCCATACCCATTTTAATGAAATATTGTTCGACTCTCGACAATGCTTCAATATTAGCCCTTATTTCGCAACAGTGAAAATTAATCCTTTCTACTAATATTTCCTCAGTGTCATTATTGCGTTAAAGCTAGTCCGTCCCTGGCAAACTAGATTGGTCAAGTGTGTTTGAGAGAGTCCATTTTAAGGGGTCTTATCGAGTATCCATCATATTAAAAGAAAAAAAAATTACACGAAGTATTTTGAAAGTTATCAACAAAAAACCGATTCTCAGAGGCGTCCTTTAGGGGCACGTAACTTCGTAGGGGGGGCAGTAGGAATTTTTTTTTATAGGAAGTTGTCATGTTATTTTTTTGTGTTCTATCTGAATCCAAGAGATTGCCCACATATTCTGGGACACCCTGTATATAAGACAAAATAATTATGGAACATATGGCGCCCCATACTATTTTGTACTAGAGTTTTAAAAATTCACTTACGCACAACCCAATGGTATATCACAATAGGTGCTAAACCTTCATAAGGTGGTTTTCCAAACGTGAAAAGTTCCATAAGAAGTATCCCGTAAGACCACACGTCCGACTTTGTGGAAAAAGTATTTTCACTCAATGCCTCTGGGGCTGTCCATTTTAATGGAAATTGGCCCCCTCGGGCGGTGTAAATTTCGTCGTCGATTATCCTGGACAGGCCAAAATCGCAAATTTTTATATTTTTGTTGTCGCCCACCAACACATTCCTTGCGGCCAGATCTCTACAACAAAATAAATTAACAACAAGGAAACCAAAATTGGTCCTAAGTTAAAAGGCACAAGTTGGAGTTCTTTTAACTCAGGATTGAATCAAAAATATAAAACGATAATTGGATACGTACCCGCCTTTTAACCGAGGACATAAAACACACTATATAAAACTAACCCGTGAGCTAATACGCAAATATTTGTTAGGAGAAAAAACCTTAGATATAATACGTACCTATGTATCAAATTTAAGGATTCCAAATGAGCCATTCCGCTAGCAACTTGACTAGCAATGTAAATTAAATCCTCGAATTTCAAGGTGTGTCCTTGGTCTTTTTTCAGGTAGTCCAGCAAACTACCGTTCGCCATGTATTCTGTTATGATGTAGATGGGTTCGCCTTTTGAACAGATTCCGTAGAGTCGGACCTGGATGATTGGAAAAGAAATTACAATTTTTTTTATATTTAGCACAGATTCATAGAGAGTTTAATGCTCTGATGATTTTTTTTCTCTTTGAAATGGTCATTTGAAGATGATGTTGGATTATTTTCTGATCTCTGAATTTACTAAAGCTAATTTTTAAACTGTTGATTACAGTTGTTACATATACATAAAAATACCGTAGTCAGTCAAGCGAAACTTAGAGCAAGGACCTAGGATGTCTTGTTGAAGCTATCGAGATAACTTGGGGTAATGCAACGAATTACGAATTTATTAAAACTGAAAATCCTTATACAGGGTGGGAACTTTAACTGGAACTAATTCGCTAGAGCCTTCGAATAAAATATGTGGACAAAACGCAGAAACACGTCGATTAAGATTTTTTGCTTAAGATTTTTTCACATTAATGTAAACAGTGAGCAGGTAAAAGTTGGAATAAAATTTATAAAATATACAGGGTGGATATTTTTCAAAAAACCTCGGACACGTCAATTTTTGATTTTAGTGGCCGTTTTTTTTGATGATAATACCATGTATACAGGGTAACTTAAAAACAAGTTATGACAGCTAACTTGCAGTTTCTGAACCTATTTCATGTATCATGTCCTATACCTATCTTCAACTGTTTCGGAAATATTGACAGTTGAAAATTGACTTTTTTGCAACTTTGACAGGTTGTAGAACCTAAACGGTTAATTTTAGAGCAAAACCGATCATACATTCTTATCTTAGTTTTCCATAAACTATCATTTGACTATTTGACACCAATTTCGAATTTAATCCATGGTTAAAAATTCCGGCTAAATTTAATCTTCGGTTAAATTCAAAGTTGGTGCCAAATGATAGTTTATGGATATGTATGATCGGTTTTGCTCTAAAATTAACCGTTTAGATTCTACAGCCTGTCAAAGTTGCAAAAAAGTCAATTTTCAACTGTCAATATTTCCGAAACAGTCAGTGGCGTATCAACCCAGCTCCGGGCCTGTGTGCCAAAATTTCTGCGGGCCCATCACAAACTAACCCAAATTTCGACCCAAAAGTCGTTCAAAAAACACTCCTTAAATTTTTTATTAGGTATTTTTATTTAAACGTTGAATTGTGAATTCACCATTTTCAAAAGTGGTATGAATAATTATATCCTGTTCACAATCCGATGTCCAAAGGTGCAGGTAAATTTATCACCATAGGCGCAACTAGGGGAATGCTTGGGGGTGCTAAGCACCCCTAAAGCAAAAATTAGCACTCCAATTCGGCATCCCACCATAGCACTCCCTAACACTTATATTAGTGCAACCAAATTATTTTATGTATTTTTTTTGCACTTTTTGTACTTACTTACGTCATCGATGACGTCATAATTTAGTTGATTAATTCATAGAGCACGTTCGCAATTATTATTGTTAAAATCAAGACTTACCTTAAAATATACGGTTTTTATCTTATATTAACATTTAGGATGACGTCATCGAACAAGGTCAGACAATGTTGTCAATGTCTATGTTTATTCTATATCTTAAGGTGACATTGAAATACCGGCTCTTAAAAAATCATTGGAGTCCGAAATATATGAATTAATTAACTGCGTATTATACGTATATATTCTTAAATATCATGTACAAACTACAAAGGGTGATTCTTTTTTTTTACGACTGAAATTTCAAATATGTTCTAAAAAGTTGACTTATTTAAGCAATTAAAAAAAATCACCCTCTTACATTTAAATTTTTTTCTAGAAAACTTGCAAAGAGAAAATTTTGAAAATTTTCCAAGAATAAGAGGAAAATGAGGAGCTCATTTTACGAAAATTTCAAAATTTTTCAGTAAAAAATTAATCCAGGAAAAATTTTGAAAAACTCACTTTTCAGCAAAATTAAGGAGAATTGGACGGCATTAAGCAGAAAGGAACCAACCCACAAAAAATTAAAATTTGAACCAATAATACATTTTGAATGTGGTTTAGGTATTAATTCTTTTCGCAAAAAAGAACCATGCATCAAATGGCCATTTCTTTAATAAAAACTACAAAAAAAAAATCCTAGAATGAAAATCACACTTTTCTATTTCATAGAAAGAAACCAAAAAAAGGTAGTCAAAAAATATATTATTCTTTATTTTGCAAAATGGATCCAATATACATTGGTTCCCTTTTTTAACATATTAACTTGTTAAAACCTGTCAGTTGAGTGCGTCTAGGCGAATAATATTGTTTAATGCGAATAATAAGGTTTTATGAAGTTTTTATGTTATAGTGGGTAGTACGAAAGCGTAGAACTGCCATGCTAATATTGAAAAATATTTTTATGAAAATTGACAGTTTTTCTGTTAATTTACACTTTTTCTGTAAATTTACACTTTTTTTGTAAATTTAGTTAAAAGTTAGGGTTAGTTTGGGTTAGCTTGAAGACATTTCCAACCTTACCAATACTAACCCGGTTAGTTTGGGTTACTTTGCACTTTTAATCAGACATCACCAAACTTACCGATAATTACCCGGTTAGTTTGCAATTTTATTCAAACATTCCCAAATTTACCTATAATAAACCAGTTAGTTTGGGTTAGTATGCAATTTTATTTACAACAACATACGTAATGTTGACATTTCTGACTTTTCAAAAGTTCCAAAGTGGTACTTTTTTGAATTTTACTATCCTTCCGGGTGAAAAATGGTCCCGGGTGGAAAGTACTTACTTTCCACCCCGGGTGGAAAGTAAGCCTTCATTTCCTAAAATGTTAAAGACAAGTCCTGCATGTCAAACGTTTTAGATAAGTCCGAACTTGTCAACAAATTTTTAAACATTTTTATTTAGTATTTAGTCGAAAATTGTGATGGTTGTAATTGTTGTAAATAATAGTATAATATACAGGGTGTCCACTTAGTGCGATATCGGACAATATCTCCTTACAGGGTGATGCAAGAAAAAAAAATTATATTACAAAGTTGTTTGATACTCTAATATGCATTAGTTAAAAATATTTTTTAATATACATGGTGCTCCGTTTATAGGGTATGCGACAGAGCTTTGTTAATTTTAATGGAACACCCTGTATGTGATTGCATATTTAGATTCTACGTAAAATTCCGAGCAGATTTCATGTGATAAACCCTATACCTAAGTTCAACTGTTTTGGAAAAATTGACAGTTGAAAATTGACTTTTTGCAACTTTGAGAAGCTGTAAAACCTAAACGGTTAATTTTAGACGATTTTACATTCCTATTTCAGATTTTTAAAAATTCCAGTTAAATTTAATCTCCGGTTAAATTCAAAGTTGGTGTCAAATGATAGTTTATGAAAATCTAAAATAGGAATGCTAAATCGGTTTTTGTCTAAATTCAACCGTTTAGGTTTCACAGCCTGTCAAATTTGCAAAAAGTCAATTTTCAACTGTCAATATTTCCAAAACAGTTGAACTTAGGTATAGGGTATATTACATAAAATCTGCTCAGAATTTTACGTAGAATCCAAATATGCAATCACATACAGTGTTCTATTTGAAATAACAAAGTTCTGACGCATACCCTATTAACGAAGCACCCTGTATATTCAAAAATATTTTTAACTAATGCATATTAGAGCATCAAACAACTTTGTAATTTAAATTTTTTTTCTTGCATCACCCCTCGCATCACCCTGTAAAGAGATATCGTCCGATATCGCACTAAGTGGACACCCTGTATAATAAGTGTGGTAACTAGGTTATTACCGCACGCGAGAGAAATTTGCAAACCAAGCCGGTGAGACGAGGTTTGCATTCTCTAAGAACGGTAATAATCTAATTAACATAGGTATTAAATACAGTATTTTATCTACAACCGTGCGGTAACAAAATATTCGGAAGAAGTTTGGAAAATTATGAAAAAAAAAATCGCGTCTGTCACCCATTGACAGTGGACATTGGACAAGTAGAATTTAGGTGATAGGTAGGTAATTTATCTCTGGTAGGTAATTCAAGCGTGCAGTAATAACATTACCGCACGCCGTGCGGTAATTTGGTACTTACCGCACGCAAAATCGTGTAATATACCTTAGTTACCGCACGCTTGTAGATAAAATAGTATACAAACCTCAGTAGGAAGTTTTATTCCTGTCTCGAGATTATAGTTGACTTCGACGCTTTGCGCCTCAGTTAACTAACTAATCTCTCGACAGTAATGAAACACTTCCCACCTCGGTATGTAATATACTGATATTCAGCTATTTACAAACTCACCAATAATAACCCGGTTAATTTGAAATTTCAATCAGACATATAAACTTACCGATAATAACCCGGTTAGTTTAAGTTAGTTTTTAATTTTAATTAGGCATATCCAAACTTACCTACCTATAATTTGCCTATAACAACCCGGTTAGTTTGGGTTACTTGCAATTTTAATCAGACTCATGAATAATAGCCCAGTTAGTTTGCAGTTTTAAAAAGACATTACCAAATTTACCGATAATAACCCGGTTAGTTTGTTTTAGTTGGCTGTTCCAAACTTACCGATGATAACTCGGTTAGTATGGGTTATTCTGCAATTTTAGTCTGACATTACCAACAATAATAACAATAACCTGGTTAGTTTGGATAAGTTTGCAATTTTTATCAATCCTCTATGTATGTTCAATTCAATTCAAAATACAAATTTCGATTTTCTTCCGAACGCTGTTATTTCGAGAATAAACCTTTTCGAAGACGCTTATTTCAAATAACCTTTCTTTCAAAATTCAATAATTTTGAAAATATTTATATTTTTCGAAAACGCTTATTTCGAAAATCAATAATTTGGAAAACATAATGTTATTGTTTGATTAAAATCGCACACTAACCCAAACTAACCGGGTTATTATCGTTAAAAGTTTATTAATATTGAAACTGCAAACTCACCGGGTTATTATCGGTAAGTTTGGTGATGTCTGATTAAAATTGCAAACTAACCCAAACTAACCCTAACTAACAACTTACAGAAAAAGTGTAAGTTTTCATAAAAATATTTTAATATTAGCATGGCAGTTCTACGCTTTCGTAGGGTAGTGCTGAAAAAGTGCAAAATTCATCATTTTATCATGTCACGCCGTGGAAAGCGATTACTTGAATTAGCCCTCAAAAAATACGAAGGTAAATATCACAATAATTATGATTATCTGTTCTGGAATTCATGCAAAATTATATTTCTTTATTTTGAAACAACAGTTGGAGCGTTTATGCAACAGAAGGATATCCATTCAATCAACCTTTTTCATTATGGGTGCTTAGATTATGTAGGAATTTTCTTATGTTGCATAGCTCAATGTACCAACGGTGCATCTAGTTATGTCTACAATCAACCTTTTTTTTAGATGATAAATTGTTAAATTTGTCAAGCACCTCATCAGAGAATTACAATGATTATTCTATGTCAGGTACCGAGGTGTCTGATAGTGTGATAGGCCAAGGTAAGTGAAACAGAATAGAGTTACTTATTTATCATATTTTTAATAAGGGAATTTATGTTGTAGCAGGAGACTTTGGAAACAATCAATATACTCCAGATTTAACTGAAGCATCTAACGAATCGATTCGCATGAAATCGGATAATATTTTACAAGGATGTGGAAGCTCGCGTGGAACAGAATCAGTTCTAGATAAAAGCCAAGGTAAGTATAGCAAAATAGAATTACTTACTTGTCATATTTTTAAAATGGGAAATTATGTTGTAACAGAAGACTTTGGAAGCAATCAATATACTCCAGATTTAACTGAAGTATCTAACAAATCGATTAGCATCAAATCGGATAATATTGCACAGGGATGTGGAACTTCGCCTGGAAGAGAATCAGTCTTAGATGAAAGCCAAGGTAAGTATAGTGGAATAGAATTACTGATTTCTTATATTTTTAAAATGGGAATTTATGTTGTAGCAGAAGACTTTGGAAGCAATCAATTTACTCCAGATTTAACTGAAGTATCTAACGAATCGATTCGCATCAAATCAGATAATATTCCACAAGGATGGAACAGAATCAGTTTTAGATGAAAGCAAAGTATTTGTTTATAATTCTGACACATCTTCTTGGATTGATATTGAAGCGCTTCAGCAAGCAACTTTGTGTCAATCCCCATCTTTAGAAAACATAATGGGATTGGACAATATTCTAGATACGCCGATTGTGGAGAGCTGCGAGTTTCACAACCAAGTACAAACATCAGAAAATTTTGTAGTAGAGCATATGAGTTATCTTCAGGACGAAATTGAATATGAAAAAACAGATCCAGATTATGGTCCAACCATAAGCAACCAGAAAGAGTCTGATGTAAATTCAGATAATGATCCTGAGGTTCTTGTAGTGACCGCTAATAATACTCCAGTTAGAACTACCAGAGATACAACTTTGCAATCGTTGGAAAATATAATAGTGCTGGATAATATCCAAGATATGCCGGTTGAGGAGAGTTTCGAGTTTCGCCATCAATTACCAAGACCAGAACATTTCGAGAAAGAGCATATGAGTGATTTTGAAGATGAAAATCTTGAAAATAGAACAGATCCAGATTATCAGAACGAATCTGATGCAAGTTCAGATAATGATCCTGAGGCTGTTGTAGTGTCCGATAATAATACTCTGAATAAAACCACCAGAACTTCCAGAGGAAGAAAACGAAAATTTGAAATGCAAACAAACGTTACAGCAAAAAAATTAAGAAATAGTAACAAAGAATATTATAATTATAAAGGCAAGCTTGTTAAACAAAAATGTTTTCAAGATTTTCAGTGCCCCTGTAAAGCAGAATGCCACAATAAAGTTGGACAAGATGTAAGAGAGGAAGAATTTAAGAGGCCAGCAACAAATTCAAGCGCGCGAAATTCATTCTTTGTCGCCGAGTTCAAAGTAGGACCGTGATAGACGACGTTACGGCAAATATTTCCGAGATAACGGAAGGGTGTGATCAAATTGCATGGAAGGTGAATAATAAATCCTATGGGCTTTTGTGGAGGCAAAACTATACACCTATCATATTTAATCTAAATTAAAAAGTATACAGTTATAATAATAGTTTTATAATTTACATTGTGCTTTTTATTTAACAAATAAGAATGTGGAAAATGAAATGTGCGGAAACACAAAAATATATTACAAAGATAATAAAATTTACCTATACAAATACAGCAAAATAGATACTTGAAATGTTTACACAAAAAAAAAGTGAGGTGGCGTAGTTACGAGGGTGGGAGAGATGATGTTTATTCGTTTATTACATAAAGAACTTCCAGAAAACCTAGAAAAATAATAAACATTGGTGAGATTGCTCATGAAAACCTCGGACACATCGATTTTTGATTTCAGTTGCCGTTTTTCTGATGGTAATATCATGTATACAGGGTGACCCAGAAACAAGTTGTGACCGCTAACTTTATTTTTTTAAATCAAAACATTAATTTTGAAGTGAAAACTTCTTTAGAATCGTTGGGAGTGATGTGAGACTCGATGAAACGAAAAAGCGACATGACACTTTTTTAACACGCTTATATTAACACACAACAAGAACCTGGAACAAGCCAAGTGAGCTGGAACAAGTCTGGAAAATGTCTGGATAAATCTGGATGAAGTCTGGAAAAGTCTGGAAATCTCTGGAAACGTCTGGAAAGAGCTTGGAAATTTCTGGAAAGGAAAAATTCTGCCAAAGGTCCCAAAAGACCTGGGGATCATTCTCCAGAATCCGGATCAGTCTGTACAAGTCTGGATAAGGTCTGGATAAATCTGGATTAAGTCTGTAAAACTCTGGATAAGTCTGGATATTGTCTGGAAAAGTTTGGAAACATCTGGAAAAGACTTGGAAATTTCTGGAAAGGGTTGGAAAAATTCTGAAAAAGGTCCCAAAAGACCTGGGGATCATTTTCCAGAATCCGGATCAGTCTGAACAAATCTGGATAAAGTCTGGATTAATCTGGATGAAGTCTGGAAAATTCTGGATAAGTCTGGATAATGTCTGGAAATCTCTGGAAACGTCTGGAAAAGGCCTGGAAATTTCTTGAAGGGGTCGGAAAAATTCTGGAAAAGGTCCCAAAAGACCTGGGGATCATTTTCCAGTATCCGAATCAGTCTGAACAAGTCTGGATAAATCTGGATGGAATCTGGAAAACTCTGGGGAGCTCTGAATAAGTCTGGATAATGTCTTGAAAAGTCTGGAAATCTCTGGGGCTGACACGCTATTATAATACATCGAACTAAAAAGTGAAAAATAAATGTATTTTAAAAAAACTAAAAAACACGCTTTTATAGTAAATTGAACTAAAAAGTGAAAAATAATTTTTAATAGAAACAGAAAATATTAATGAACAAAAAATATTAGAATTATTGTCAAAAAAGCGTGGGGTGCTCAATGTATGAAAAATGTGGAACAAAGCACCCCAGCGTGTATTTTAGTTTTTTCAAACTATATTTATTTGCGTTCTTTCTCAAGTCTTTTGGAGGGGGGGACGCCAGTGTGTATGTTAGTATGTGTGTAATGCATGCAGTTCCATGAAGGTTTCACTTCTACCGGGTGTGAACTGCACAGGATTTTTTTTAATTTCATTTCTTATTTCTACGTTACATTCTGAACTTATTTAATGTATCAAGTCCTATACCTATCTTCAACTGTTTCGGAAATAATAAGAGTTGAAAATTTACTTTTTTGCAACTTTGACAGGCTTTAAAACCGGAACGGTTGATTTTAGAGCTAAACCGATCATACATTCTTATCTGAGTTTTCCATGAACTATCATTTGACACCAGCTTGGAAATTAATCCAAGATTAAAAATTCCATTGCTTGAGTTGTATTTTAGCTATTTTTGGGTTTGAAAAAAGGACGGTTCTAGAACGGTTCAAAACAATCGCACAGTTTATTATTGAAATTTGTGATAGCTGAACCGTTGTCATTTAGTTGATTGATGAACTGTGCGATTGTTTTGAACCGTTCTAGAACCGTCCTTTTTTCGAACCCGAAAAGAGCTTTTATGAGAGAATTTCATGAATCAAAAATTTAAATTTTTTGTCAAAAAATGTTAAAACACCAGTGTCGCGCCAATTATCGCGTGAAGCCTAATTCTCACTTCTGCGAGATTCGCTCTTTTTTGACATTGCTTCAATAATTTGACGTTTGATACACGCATAAAACGTAAATCAACAATCAAAACATGTCAGTTTATTGTTGGAATGTCAGTTTTGACAGATGTATGAAATTCTAAATGTCGAGTGCAATGGAAATTGTCGATAATTTTTGGGAAATTTGCCCGGATGCATTTTTAGTTAAAAAGGAGCACCAGTGCTTTTTCAGTGCCCATTTCTGTCAAAAACGCAAGAGTGCAAATTTGTCAAAAATTGAAAATATATTTCCATTGCACGAGTTGTACAGGGTGGCCCGTTTAAGAGGGGCCTATACCTTATCTCGAAATCTACGAGGGCTGCAAAAAAAAATTAAATACAAAAGTTGTTTCTAATAAAATTATCTAAATTTTTTTTGCATTGTTTTTGTTGTTACTCTACTATATACAGGGTGGAGAGATAAAATTTAATTTTTTTTAATGAAACACCCTATATATTTCAAAACACTTTCATATAGCCCTTTGAAAGACAAATCCAACGATATACTTGACATGTGTCTGTGATAAACCGTTTCGAACTTATTAGCGATAATCTTCAGGATCTGGGGTAATTTCAAACAGGCATTATTACGTTACTCATAAACTTTTAAAACTTTTTTTTGCATGCTATTTTTCATAAAATAATGCTCTTCTTTAGACTATTTTGAAATTTGGAATATTTGTTCAAAAAACGCCGTGTTGCCACGTTTCGCAAAATGTTACGCTTTTCAATTTTTTTAAATGGGACCTCCTGTAAATTTTCGAATTTTTGGATAGCCCTTTAAAATACAAATTCAACGATATACTGGAAATGGGTTTGTGATGCACCGTTTCGGCCTTATTGGCGATTATCTTCAGTTCTAGCACCATATTTTATGTCATCCCTGTTGAATAAAGAAAATGTCTAATTTTGCAGTAGATTAGCTGAAATAGTGCTCTTTATTATTATTATTCATTCAGAAGTAGTTAAGAAAAGACGTTTAAGTTTTTGTTTTCATTAGTTTCTCGCCTTAATAATGGGGAGAAATTTTGACTACTCTTTGAACAAATGATAATAAAAAAATATTTCGCAAATTATTTAATAATACCTACTGCAATAAACTATAGTTGCAGTAAACAAGGAAAGCATTGAATTATAAAGTCCAAAATAAAGGTTACTGATTAAGATTATATGAACAAACATTTTGAGAACTTCAACTTCAGGCTAACTATAAAATTAATTTAATTAAATTCTCTATGTCCGCCATTTTCAACAATACAGGTAATATATCTTACTTGTAAATGTGTTATCGCATTTAACACGTAATTAGGTTGATCTGACAAATATAGCAACAGAGCGTCACGTTTCATTTTTTGTTTTTATCCAAATTTCTCGCCTTTTTTATTTTAATAATGGGGAGAAACTTTGACTACTTTTTGAATAAATAATAATAATAAAAAGCACTATTTCATCTAATCTAATGCAAAATTGGACATTGTTTTTTATTCATCAGGGATGACATGAAATATTGTGCTAGAACTGAAGATAATCGCCAATCAGGCCAAAATGGGTGCATCACAGACCCATGTCCAGTATATCGTTGAATTTGTATTTTAAAAGGCTATCCAAAAATTCGAAAATTTACAGGATGTCCCATTTAAAAAAAATTGAAAAGCGTAACATTTTGCTAAATTTCAGTATAGTCTAAAAAAGAGCATCATTTTATAAAAAATATCACGCAAAAAAAAAGTTTCAAAAGTTTATGAGTAACGTAACAATGCCTGTTCAAAATTACCCTGAATCCCTGAAGATAATCGCTAATAAGTTCGAAACGGTTTATCACAGACACATGTCCAGTATATCGTTGGATTTGTCTTTCAAAGGGTTATGTAAAAGTGTATTACGATATAGGGTGTTCCATTTAAAAAAATTAAATTTTATCTCTCCACCCTGTATACAAGTACAGTAACAACAAAAACAATGAAAAAAAAATTTAGATAATTTTATTAGAAACAACTTTTGTATTTAATTTTTTTTTACAACCCTTGTAGATTTCGAGATAAGGTATAGGCCCCTCTTAAACGGGCCACCCTGTACAGTGTTTCCGCTTCAGTTCGCAACATATGGGAAACTTTTTTATTATCAATTTTACAAAAAAAAGTTATTGTTTATGAAAGTTTCTGCTTCTTGAAAAAATATATAGTATTAAACTATTTAAACTTAGAATAGCATGTACCGGGTGTTCTTTTATCTTTGATATCATTTTGATCACCTGTAACTTTTTTGTTTTCAAAGATATCAAGGTAAACAAAAAAACAAAATGTAGGATTAATAGCCAAGTTTTTTTTCAAGTTACACATGAAACAAAACATCAAAACACTATCAATTTTTCGAGATATAAGCCTACATTATATTTTTTTTATTTTGGTTTCATATCGAAGTCTTTTCGACACTAAAAGTAGTTTCGAAAAGAAGCTCTTTGTGACACTCCTTTTTCACTTATCGGAAGTTGGTAACACTGGCTGACTGATGGCCATCGCACTGTCATTCTCGATTTTATAGAAGATTTAGGGCGAGTATTATAAAACTGCTTTGACAGTTAACTTAAAGTTAACTTTTTGAATGACATGTAATTTCAAAAATTAACTTTAAGTTAACTCTCAAAGTAGTTTTATAATACCCGCCCTTAATTCTATATTTGGCATGTAATGTTACCAACCTAAACATGAAATCAGGAAATATGAGAATAAAATTTCCAAGAAAAAGGACCCCGCACACTTCTTATGGGATTTCTGACCGCGGTCAAATTTAACCAAATTTCAGCATGTTATAGATCTCACCTTTCTGAGCAATAGCTACCATGGGCACAACTCAATCCTATGACTAGTTTTTGAGATACAGGTAGTTTAATGTCCAAGAAATGCACACATTTTATACGCATTTACATCTACCGGTCACCTGAATGTCAGGATACCTGTCCTTCCTGATATTATTACACTGAAAAAAAATTCGAGATTATAGTAAATAAATATTTGTTTCTGACAAATTTGGTTACAAATACCAAACCAATATTATAATTAATATGCATTGGTAAGAAATACATTAAATTGGTAATTAAAAATATGACTGTTAAAAATAGTTATTTATAAAATACAAATAATTTATTAGGACTCATTTTCTTATATCAAACAATGTTTGTTAATAATGAACAAAATATTTCTTACATTGATTTACAAGGGTTTTATAAATATAATTTATTAACAGAATGTTCTGGTTTAGTAATTATAAACAAATGGTAACTATAGATTAATAAATATATAATGTTCCATTTTAACACAGTTTAGTTGAAATTTCAACTTGTTCCTTGGTTTCTAATAATAAATCATTATTTTCCATACATAAATTATAATATCAGTAAACAAACGTTGGTACACCGGCCACCGTCCGCACTGTCTATCGCCTATATTTGTGAGCTATTCGTTCTTTTGGTTTCGAGGCGTGAAAGAAGAAACACCTTGACCTATGTTTTATCTGTTCCACCGACTCCCTACTTTTGCATTATTCTGGCGTGCTTCGGCAAAATACAAAGTTAACAGTCAACTTATAAATGATATTATCCCAACTCTGAGTGTAATAATTATTAAATCGTGGAAGATAGCGTGGCGGAACACAACAGTGTCGAATTACAACGGTTTTTGGAAACGTGCTGTGATGGTGATGCTGAAGTTGTTTTATAAAACTGCAAGCGTAATAATATTTTCTGAAGAAGCGCCAGTTAATTCATAGGTACCAAGCAACTTTGTATTCACCTTTTTTTCCTGTTACACCTGAGAAGATAATCGAGTTATAGTTCATTATTACATTCACAGGTCACCGCATGCACACCCGCCATGTTGCTGTGTTCTTCAACAAAATGATGTTACCTATGTGAGAATCTAGCCTACCAAAGAAAAATAAATTCAAAAAAAGATCGGTTCGTTTTTAATTATTTCAGAGTGCCCTATTCCCAGGAACAAACTAAGGCCCAGTGGTACAATCGAAGCTTATAAATCGTGGCTTATTAAAGCTTAACTGTTACTTGTACTTTCCTATTTAAAATGCATTACTGTCAACGTGTTGTCAAATCTTACAGCTGTGCATTTTAAATGGGAAGGTTTCAAGTACCAGAAAGCTTAACTAAGCCATGATTGGCTTCATTTGTACAACCGGGCTTAAAAAAAAATACTTATGGTAAATAATTCCAAATTAACAGTAACAAAGCTAAATAATATTTGCGAATAAACGTTTTTTACTATTAATAAATGATTATTTGAATCAAGTATTGTTTACTTACTGGTAATAAATATAAAGTTATATTTAATCCAGCAAAAGAAACCAGAATTTATTATTAACAAACGTATATTTTTGAAAAATATGATCAATTTACCATTAGTAAAGACAGAAAATCCAGAAGCAAACACCAACTTCAGAGAACAAAATATTTATTTATTATTAATATGCGTTAATTAATTATTATTAGATAGAGTATATCATTAAATAAGTGCTTTATTCTCAAATTTTAAACAAATAATTTGTGTATTATGACCAAAGGTTTAATAAGCCATATTTCAATAAGCGATTTAGTTATAGTCACTAATTTTAGGTTATTATAACTAAATCCTTCTTTCAGTGTAGGTGACAGGTAGATGTAAATGCATATAAAATGTGTGCATTTCTTGGACATTAAACTACCTGTATCTCAAAAACTAGTCATAGGATTAAGTTGTGCCCATGATAATTATTGATCAGAAAGGTGAGATCTATAACATACTAAAATTTGGTTAAATTTGACCGCGGTCAGAAATCCCATAAGAAGTGTGCGGGGTCCTTTGTTTTTTTTTAATTAAACAATACCAGAATAGAAAAAATAGTATAAAATATTCGTTTCATAAGACATTTTATCGCACTCGTCCTTTAAAAATCTCGCCTCCGGCTCGTTTTCTAATATAGGGCTCATGCGATAAAATCACGTCTTATGAAGCTTGTATTTTAATAAACTATTTTTAAATGGAACACCCGGTAGCATTTTTGTATCGAGCGTCCAGCAACCCGCATTCGGGGTACCCGACCTCGGCACGTATCAAGCGTACGGTAGTACGAAAATCACTCGGACTACCGTATGCTCGATACTCGCGACTCGCGCCTACAGTCTCGAATATCTTTTTGAGTTTTCCTGGCTCCTCACCATCAAGCTACTTGATAATATGTATTAGTTTAATTTTGGTTCTGGTAGTCAAATCGTAAAGCAATTTTAATTCTAGTAGTTCACTAAGTGGAATGGAAAGTAGCAAAAAACTTAAAGATTAATAAGATTTTGCTATTTGCCTAGTTATTTGATGCTGTCTCTCACAAACTATCCCAAACTAACCCTAAGGCTGTCCTTACCTTAACCTTTTGCTCAGCTCCAATTTGGGTTAGTTTTGGTTAGTTTTGTTACTTAGAGACAGCATCATAAATAATTATTTACATCTGCCTGAATCTAATCTCCGCATTTGTCAAATAACGATTGCAGGACAGGTATACAAATCCCTAAGTAAATAGCAAAAATCTTGTTAATTTTTACCTGCTTTAAAAATTCGATTTTTAAATCGTTCTAACATATTTCAAAAAATAGGCGTTTTTTTTGGAGAAAAAAGTATACAGATGATAATGTCATTGGAAGAATGGCTAACACAATAATTCAAAAATGTTTTCGAAAAAACGTGAAAGTGGCCTATTCTATCTCGCCATGGTATTATATTCATGGTAAGGTTATGTAGATGAAACATAATTTTGCTCTTACTTATTCCCTTACCTCGACTTCCTGCTTAGTCTTGAAATTAGTTCGTATTTCGCTGGAATCGACAATGTGGTACATATAATTTTCTGGCCAGTGCATAATAAATGATAAACAATTAAAAAAAAAAAAAAAACTGAATTGTTGGACGCCGATCCATAATTTCGCAGAAGACTAGTATCAAGCGTACGGTAGCTTGACAATCGATCGGGTAATCAGACGCTCGTTATGAGACAGGCCTCGGTTAATACGACGTTACCCGAATGCGGTATACTGGACGCTCGATACAAAAATGCCACCCGGTATATTATATGTGTGTACGTTAGAGCATATTATTCTGATTACAATGATATAACACATTTCATATTTTGTTCCACTCGTTTTTGACAAATCGGCAAAAATATATGAAATTTTTATATGCTCTCAATAATTTTCGTCCCAAATATCAGACCGCGCCGCCTAATAAGTTTCACTTCGAAAGTTTCATATTTTTGCCGATTTGTCAAAAACGAGTGGACCAAAATATGAAGTGTGCTATATCATTGTAATCAGAATAAGATATTATATCGAACACATATATAATATACAGGGTGTTCCATTTGAAAAAATATAATGTAGGCTTATATGTCAAAAAGTTGATAGTGTTTTGTTTTACGTGTAATTTGAAAAAAAACTTGGCTACTAACCCTACATTTTGTTTTTTTGTTTACCTTGATAACTTCAAAAACAAAAAAGTTACAGGTGATCAGAATGATATCGAAGATAAAAAAACACCCGGTACAGGGGGATTAAAAAATAGGAAAATATGCAGGGTTTTTTGGTAAAAGTAGAAAAAAAATGGCACATCACTATTTTTTTAAACCTTTGATATTTTTTTCAGATTAAGCAAGTCATATTTCAGTCAAAAGAAACCTTTCGTTATCACAAATCAACCTGCCAAATTAAAAAAAAAAAAAAAATGGAAAAATTTTTGAGCTGAAAAAACGATTTTTTCTAAAACTTTGACACCCTGTATCTCAGAAACTACGCATTTCTGGTCACATATTTATGGGAACTTTTTTTGTTAAAATATCGTAAGGAATGACATCCTGAAGTTACGGACCGTACTTAGGAAATACCCTGTATATTTTTCTATTTTTTGACCACCCTGTACATGCTATTTCAATTTTTAATACATAGTTTGATATTATTTTTTCAAGAAGCAGAAACTCTTATAAAGGATAACTTTTTTTCGTAAAATTGATAATAAAAAAGTTTCCCATGTGCTGCGAACTTAAGTGGATACACTGTATTTTATGAGAAAATTTCATGAATCAAAAATTCAAATTTTTTGTCAAAACACCAGTTCTCGCATTAGTTACTATGCAATAATTTAACACTAATATAAATTATCACGTAATTCCAATCTGATTGGTTCAAATCAACAATCAAAACATGTCAGTTTATTGTTGGTATATCAGTTTTGACAAATGTATGAAATTCTTATCAAAAAAACGGCCACTAAAATCAAAAATCGACGTATCCGAGATTTTTTGAAAAAAAAATCAACCTTGTATTTTTGATGGATTTTATTCCTAACCTTCACGTACTAACTGTATTTAACTATGCTATATGATATCCTCTTTCGTTTATTGAATTCTAGTAAAGTTATCTTTGTTCGTTTTGAGTTCATTATGAAATATATTCACCATAATTATTTACACAAACTAATAACTGGCCTTGCAGTCCTCTCGCGTCGTGTAATTTTTACGTACCCCGGTGCGAAATTAAATCCGCCAGAGGCAGCACGTCGCTGCAGCCAAAATTTTTGAATTTCCGTGTTTGCAGGGCTTACAATTTGAGACGAGATCTCAAAAACTACTTAATATTTTTGAGTGAATCAAGAAGATTCGAAAAGATAATAAAATTTAGAACAATGCTCTTGTTTCATTTTTTTAAAAAAAGCGATGGGTTTGGATGTACCGAGCGATAGAAATGATGCTTTTTTTCGAGTATTTAGGTCGTGATATTTTCAATTTGCAATTTTTTTTTCGAAAAACTAAAACAACAGCATTATTCTTTAGATTTTTATCTTTTATTATTTTCTAATCCGGTCAAAAAATATTACAAAATAAGTGAGTTCTCGTCTCAGGAAATTAACCCTTTTTCTCAATTTTTAACGGCTTGTTGTTGGCCTCTTAACAAATTTTGGGCGTTAGGTGATTACAACGCCCAGAATATGTTTCTTGCAGCTTCTATGAGGGAGAAAGAGAAAGCTCGACAATACACTAACAGGCCATCAAAAAGGCAATATTCTAGAATATACACTCTCAGAGCAGTCCCTGTTTGCCGTGAAATGTTTAGGCATACGTTTCAGGTATCAACCAAAAAAATAAACACCGCGTTACAGAAAATACGATCTGACGATTTGAAAGATAAAAGGGGACAAAAACAGGGAGGAAAGAACAAGACAAGTGATAAAAAATTTGAGACAGTCAAGGAACACATCAATAAACTTCCACGATACAAGTCACATTACAGGCGTGATAACACTGATGCCGAATTTCTTTCACCTGAAATGACCCTTATAAAAATGTATGACTTGTATGTGGAAAACTTAATTGGAGAAGAGAGGAACAATGAGATAAGGGAATGGAGGGAAGGAAATGAAAAAAATAAAAATGATATATTGAAAGATATTGATGCAGTAAGTTTTTCAACTTATAGGAGAATATTTTTAAATGATTTTAATTTAAAATTTAAAAGTCTAAAGAAAGACACGTGTAACACATGCGATTCCTTTGCTGCTAGAATACAGTCGGCAACTGGTTCAGCCAAAAACGTTTTAGAAGAGGCACATAACAAACATATAGACCTTTGGAGAGAAGCTCGAAATCTCATGAATCATGACAAATTAGAGGCTCACAAAGTGAAGGAGTTTGAATGCTGAAGTTATGATCTGGAAAAAACGTTACCTCTTCCTCGAATTCCTACTGGTATCGTTTTCTACAAGAGGCAGTTGTGGTTGTATAACGTTGGTGTTCATTATTTTAAAAACAATCAAGGATATTGCTACGTTTGGACAGAAAATCAAGCGGGTAGAGGGGCTCAAGAAATTGGTTCATGTTTGATTAAGCATATTGAGACCAAAGTGGAGAGTGGAATAAAGGATCTTGTTTTGTGGAGTGATTCATGCGGTGGCCAAAACCGGAATATTAAGATGGTCTTGATATTAAAATCGTGCCTTGAAACTCATCCCATCCTGGAAACAATAAAAATGAAATATCTTGTACCTGGACACAGCTTTTTAGCTAATGACACTGACTTTAGCGATATTGAAGGAGCATTAAAACATGTAACTACAAACGCTTTATTTGCCAAGTGACTACGTCCAAGTTATGAAAAGAGCTAGAAAAAAAAACCATTTATTGTAACTGAAATGCAAAGTCTTGATTTTTTTGGGACACAAAATTTGGAAAAAGCCATAGTTAATAGGAAAATAGACGAAGAAAAAGAAAAAATAAACTGTCTTAAAATTCGAGAAATCAAATTGCTAAAGAAAGAACCTCTGAAACTATATTGTCGTAATGACTTTCAATCGCCATATTCTGTTATAAACTTAGAACGTAAACCTGCTAGAGGACCACAACAAAATGAAATTTCTTTTAGAGGTTTACTTCAGCCAATGTGGGAAAAGGGAAAAGATATTGCAGCCCCAAAGTTGAAGGACCTAAAGTCCCTATTACATCTTATTCCAGCTGATGCGTAGGATTTTTATCGCAATCTCTCTGGTAGTCGCGACGTGGAGGATGATGTGGATGGATTTTGTATTCCGCCTGATTTTGAGCCAGATAATGTTGAGGAGGTGTAGTTGATAAGATTTTAGAAAAAAAAAAAAAATGTATTGAAGTAAATAATTATTAAGTTGTAAGGTGAATAAAAACCAATTATGTTTTTTAATTTTGTCACATAAAAAGCTTTGCGACCGAAAATGCATTATTTTTGATTTCATTAAAACCCTATGCATTTCATAGAACGGAACCAACAACATTGATTTTTTTCTGCATTTCAGATTATAATTTTTTTTTACTATGAGAGAAAGGAACCAAACCACAAAAATTTAAAAATGAGCAATAGCTATTGTAAGTCAATTGATATTTTTCATTGAAAAAGTTACAATAAGTATTACCTCACCCCTCTAAATTGAAATCAGTACTTTCTAAACTAATGCTAATTTATAAAATCACTTTTACTTCAACCACCATTTTCTCAAGTCATGAGTCATGATGGTTGGTTCTTTTCTGTTTAATGCTGTCCAATTCATCCTCTTACATTTTAATTTTTTTCTAGAAATCTGGCAAAAGGAAAATTATAAAATGTTTCCAGAAGTAAAAGAAAAGTGAGAAGCACATTATAGAAAAATTTCAAAATTTTCCAGTTAAAAATCACTCCAGGAAAAATTCTGGGAAATTGACTTTTTTAGACAAAATTCACCCTCTTACAACCGGGAAACTGGCAAGAAAATTGTGAAAATTTTCCAGAAAAAGAAGAAAATAAAGAGCTCATTGTAGCAAATTTTGTAATTTTCGAAGACTCATAATTTCCGTAATTTTTCTTTAGACATTTTTTAATTCCTGTCATTTCTCAAATAATTCTTATAATTTTTTTATTAATTCCTGTTGTTCTTCAAATTTTCGTAATTTTTTAATTCCCGTAGTTTCTCAGAAAATTCCGTTATTTTTATAATTCCACGTTTTTGTATATTTCAAAAATTAGTAGGTAATTTCCGTATTTTTTCTGGGCATTTTTCAAAATCATTTCCCGAAAGCCTTTGTGATTTCTAATTCTCGTAATTCCCGTAACTTTTTCGTAATCCCTGTAATTTTTTATAATTCTCGTAACTTTGATAGTTTTCGTAATTTTCAATTCCATTTTCAATTGTCGTAATTTTTTAAATTTCTTAGACGTTTTTTGAAATTTTATAATTTCCCGGTCTTTATAATTTTTGTAATTGTAATTCTTGATTCTTGTAATTTTTGGTATTTTTTAAGTTTTTGAAAATCATCATAGGTTTTTTCGATTTTTGCAATTCATTAATAAATTTCCGTGATTTATTTCCAAAATTTTCGTAACTTTTGTAACTTTTCTAATTTTCATAATTTTTTAAAAATTTAATTATTTTCCTTAGTCCCGAAATTTTTCGTAATTTCTGCAATTTTTGCAATTCTCGTAATTTTCGTTAATTAACAAATTCCTTAATTTTTGTGTTATTTTCGATATTTTTTTTTTCAATTTTTCGTAATTTCCGTAATTTTTGCAATTCCTATAATTATTCTAATTGTCCTAATTTTTTTTATGATTTTCCCGTAATTTCTTTATTTTATTTTTCAATAATGATAATTCACGTAAGTTTTTGAAATTTCTGTTATTTTTTTTTTTTTTTTTCGTAAAACGCAATTTCCAATAATTTTTTGCAATTCTACGTAATTTTTGAAATTCGTGTAATTTTTTTTCAATAATTTTTAATTGTTTTCCGTAATACTCGATTTTTTTCTAATTTTATAATTCTTCTCTCAATTTTTTTAATAAATAATGTATTTTCCGTGATTTTTTTGAAATTTTTGTGATCTTTGTTAATTTTTGTAATTTTACATAATTATTGAAATTTCCGTGATTTTTTTCGTAATTTTATAATAATTCTCCTAATTTTTCAATAATTGTAATTCCCGTATTTTTTTGAAATTTCCGTGATTTTTTGTAATATTCGTTATTTTTTCATTTTTGTAATTCCTGTAATTTACGTAATTTATCAACGACTTTTGTATTTCTACGTAATATTTGAAATTGCTTTTGTAATACTCAAATATAATTCTCCTTTTAAGTTTTTAATAATGGTAGTTTTCGTAATTTTTTAAATTTTCCGTGATTTTTGCAATTCTTGTAATTTTTGTTATTTTTTCGTAATAATAATAATTTTTGAAATTCCCGTGATTTTTTTCGTAATTTTTTAATTCTCCTAATTTTTTACAAATTTAATTTTCGCAATTTACCCATGATTTTCGCAGTTCTACATAATTTTTGAAATTCTCGTAATTTTTGTAATCCTCGTGATTTTTGTAATTTTTCCGTAATTTGCCAATGATTTTTACAATTTCACGTAGTTTTTGAAATTCCCGTAATTTTTTAAAATAATTTCCATTACATAAATATTTCCATTCCGGGTTTTTTTCGTAATTTTGCAATTTTCATCTTAATTTTTCAATAATTGTAAGTGCTGTAATTTTTTTCAAATTTTCAGGATTTCTGCAATTTTAATGATTTTTGTTATTTTTTTGTAGTTTCCGTATTTTACGTAATTTTCAATTATTTTTGAAATTTTACATAATTTTTGAATTTCCAGTATTTTTCAAACTTATTTTGATTGCTTTTGTAATACCTGATTTTTTTGTAATTTTTTAATTTTCTTCTTAATTTTTTAATAATTAATGTATTTCCCGTAATTTTTCAAAATTCCCGTGATTTTTGCAATTTTTCCGATTTTTTTTTTTTTCATTTTTTCGCGATCCCTGTAATTTTTGAAATTTTTATAATGTTTCAATTTATTTTTATTAATTCTATATTTTCCGTATTCCTGTATTTTCCTTAATTTTTTAATGGAATTTTTATAATTTTCCTAATTTTTGTGATTTCTGTAATTTTTTGATTTTTTCGTAGTTTCTAATATTTTTCAATTTTTGTAATTCTTTAATAAATTATTTTCGTAATTTTTTAATTCTTTTAATTTTTATAATTCTCATATTTTTTTAAAAATCTAGTAACTTTTTGTAGTTTTGAAATTTTTGTAATTTCTACTAATTTCAATTTTTGTAATTTTCGTGAAATTTTCCGAAATTTTTGCAATTTTTATATTTTTTAAATTATCAATTCAAAACTATAGGAATTATATACATAATTCAAAATTTTAAAAAATATTCTGAAATTACGGAAATTATTCGAATATTGCAGAAATTACGAAAAATAACGGAAATTACAAAAAAATAGGGGAATTACAGGAATTATCCAAAAATGCAGGAATTACTCAAAGTTATTCAAAATTACAGGAATTATTTGTAAATTACGGAAATTTTCTCAATATTACAGAAAATTACAGAATTTACGAAAAATGGAAATTATGAAAAATTACGTGAATAACGAAAAATTACGAGAATTATGGACATTACGAAAAACTATGAAAATTACAGAAATTATTGCAAAAATTTTAAAATTTTCAAATGAAAAATCACTCCATAAAAAATTTTGGGAAATTGACTTATTTAAGCAAAATTAAGGAAAATTCACCTCTTACATTTTAATTTTTTTCTGGAAAACTGGCAGAGAGAAATTTTTGAAAATTTTCCAAGAAAAAGAGGAAAGTGAGGAGCTCATTATAGGAAAATTACGAAATTTTTCAGTGAGAAATTACTCTAGGGAAAATTCCGGAAAATTGACTTTTTCAAGTAAAATTAAGGAAAATTCATCCTCTCACATTTCACTTGTTATCTGGAAAACTGGCAAAAGAGGAAAAAGAGGAAAGTCAGGAGCTCATTATAAGAAAATTTCAAAATTTTCCAATGGAAAATCCTTCCAGGAAAAATTCTGAAAAAATGATTTTTTCAAGTAAAATTAAGAAAAACTCATCCTCTCACATTTTAATTTATTTTTGGAAAACTAATAAAGCAAAACTTGTGAAATTTTTCCAGAAGAAAGAAGAAAATGAGGAGTTCATTATAGGAAATTTTCAAAATTTTCTAGTGAAAAATCACTCTAAGGAAATGTTTTGGACTGTATTTCTTTTTGGTTGATCTTGAAATAATGGACTAGCAGATGGTGATGATGAATACTTGGTTTATTGACATTTACTATTTGATTTTTAGATGAAAAAATGATTTTTTATAAAAGCTGCTTGTTTCTTGTACGGCGGTGCTGCTTCTCTGCGTTCCAGCTGACTTGTCCAGCTGTGTATTTTTTTCTCTCTCCTTCGTGCTTTAAGCCGGGCTCACAAGTCACAGCACAATGCTGCCAAGCTTCGATACGGAACATTGATGACGTAGGAATAAACACAAAAAGGTATGAGTGGCCGAAACATGCCCCCGGCCTTGAAAGGACTGTACTTTCAAATTTCCAATGGAAGGGGACAAATCTTCTGGAAGTTTCTTTTGATGGGCCCAGTGCTTGTTAAAATGGAAGCGATGCGAGCTACGCCATCAGAACCTGGGTGCAATTGAGTGATGCGTCCAAGTTTCCAATCAGTAGGGAGTGCTTGGTTATCCTGAATGAGAACTAATGTACCCTCAGACAACTGGCCTCGGCTAACCTTCCACTTCTGTTTGTGTTGCAATTCGGATATGTAGTCTTGCTGCCAACGTCGCCAAAAATGTTGACAAAGTCTTTGAACTAGCTGGAACCTTGTCAATCGATTGAGCTTGATATCTTCCAAGTTTTCTTCTGGGGCGGCAGTTAGTGGTCTTCCGATAAGGAAGTGAGCCGGGGTCAAAGGAACTAGGTCATTGGGTTCAGAGGAAAGTGGAGAAAGTGGGCGCGAGTTCAAGATAGCTTCAATTTGCGCTAATGTCGTAATAAGCTCTTCAAAGGTAAGATGAGCATTTGCAAGGACACGTTTTAAATGATGTTTTACGCTTTTGACGCCGCTCTCCCACAAACCCCCCATATGCGGAGAATATGGACAAATAAATTGCCAGTCTATCCCTTCATTAGTAGCATTACATTTTAATGTATCTTGATTGGATTCTAGAAATGTTTTAAGTTCGCGGTGTGCTTCAACAAAGGTTGTGCCGTTGTCACTAACAATTTTGGAAGGTTTCCCTCTTCTGGAAACGAAACGCCTTAAAGCTAATAAAAATGAGTTTGTAGTTAAACTTGACACTAGTTCCAAGTGCAAAGCCTTTGTGGAAAAGCACACGAATACTCCAATATAACACTTTTCTAATTTGCGTGAACGTGATTTACCCAGTCCCTGCCTCACTAGAAACGGTCCCGCATAATCAAGTCCTGTGACGTGAAAAGGCGGAGAAGGAACAGTGCGATCGCGCGGTAAATTGGCCAGGATCGGCTGTACATAATCGGGTTTAAATCTGAAACATCGAAAACATCTTTTGACCGTCGTTCTAGCTAAATTGCGACCAGCAACTGGCCAAAATTCGTCTCTTATTGAGGATAATAAAGCTTGAGGTCCGATGTGCATTAACTTGACATGTTCATGGGCAAAGAGCAATTTCGTAAAATGATGACTTGAATGCAATAATATTGGATGTTTTTTATCTGGTGAAAAATCAGAAAATGCCAATCTGCCCCCAACCCGAATAATCTCATCTGAATCTAAAAATGGTGTTAAATTGAGAATTTTGCTATTGTTAGCAATGGGACGTTTTTCAATTAAATGAGAGAATTCATCAGGAAAAGATTGTCTTTGAGCGACCTTAATTAGATGCTTCTTTGCAAGATTAAATTCTTGAATTTTAAGAGGATCTTTAACTCGATCAGAAGCCGATTTCAAACAATTGTTCTTGAATCGCAAAATAAAAGCAACAGCTCGAATCAAACGCAGACATTTTGAAAACCTTTCGAAAGGAAATGTGTTTAATTCGAAAACTGGCATTGCGGTGATCGACAAGGGTTTCAACTCTGGAACGGTGTCGACTTTAGATGGTAATAACGGCCATTCACTAGAGGGTGTCTTCAAAAATCTGGGTCCATGCCACCACATATCCGACTCTAGAATTTGATTTGGATATAATCCTCGAGATAAGTGGTCGGCTGGATTTTCTTGACTAGGTACGTGTCTCCAATCTTGACTGTCGGTTAGATTTTGAATTATTGCTATTCTGGTTGCTACAAACGTCTTTAATACGTTTGGAGTCGTTCTGATCCATGCTAAAACGATTGACGAATCCAACCAATAGACACATTTTTGAGATTGTATATTTAAAGACATCTTAATCTTGTTTACAAGACGAGCAAGTAATAACGCGGCGCATAATTCTAACTTGGGTATGCTTAGAGTTTTAATGGGTGCAACTTTGGATTTCGAACATAAAAGCCTTACATGTACTTGATTATTTTGATCTACACTTCGAACATATAAACATGCACCGTATGCTCGCTCGGAGGCGTCTGCAAAACCCTGCAAATCGACTATCTGCGCCCCCTCGCCCACTACATGTCGTTCGATGGTTAATTGGTTTAAACAAAGTAGATCAACCTTGAACTTGTGCCATTCACAGGCTAGATGTTCCGGTAGACTCTCATCCCAAGACACCTTTTCAGACCACAATCTTTGCATGAGGATCTTCGCTAGGATAGTACATGGACTCAACATTCCCAATGGGTCAAATATGCGAGCGGTGAGAGACAAACATTTCTTTTTGTATCCATCTGATAAGTGCTTATATCAATGCGAAAGGCTAACTTGTCGTTATAGCAGGACCAAGTTAAACCTAGGGTTTTAGCTGTTTCATCAGGACTGAAAGTTAAGATGCCGCATACTTCGTCGTTGGTTTCAATGCCGTCGAGCACCTTTGGTTCATTGGAATACCACTTGCGCAACTCGAAACAACCGCCTTTTAGAACACGTGCAATCTCTTGACATAAATGATGTGCATGTTCTATGGAGTCAGTACTAAAAAGCAGATCATCGACGTAAAAGGAGCGCTTGATGATATCAGCAACTTCTGGATTATAGTCAGCACACTCATTGGCTAACTGGAATAGACAACGAATGGCTAAATAACTTGCGCTTGCCTGTCCGTATGTAACGGTATTTAGTGTATATGCTTTAAGTGGATCCGTGGGGCTTTCTCGCCATAAAATCTTCTGTAGATTTCTTTGCATGGGATTCACCAATACTTGTCGGTACATCATTTTGCAGTCGGCAGAAACCACATAGCGCTTTTCGCGAAACCTTAGCAGTATTGATAGGAGGTCGTCCTGCAAAACTGGTCCGACATATTGAATATTGTTAAGAGATATTCCGTTGCTTGATGGAGAACTTGCATTGAACACAACCCGAAGTTTAGTAGTCAAACTATCGCTTCGTAAAACTCCATGATGAGGCATGAAATATTCCACGTCAGAAGGGTTGGAATTCAAATCAGCAACGGTCATGTGATGGAGGGATTGATACTCCTGCATGAACTTGATGTATTGTTCCTTCAAAGACTCTTGCTTTAGAAGTTTTTTCTCGAGGTTGTAAAACATTTTCTCTGCTCGAGAGCGGGATTCGCCTAAGCAATCAGCTGACTGTTTTAATGGTAGATTCACTACAAACCGACCTTCATGGTTCCTACATGTTGTCTCTGAAAAGATTCGTTCGCATTCGGTTTCTTCGCTGGATAACGGTCTAGCTTGAGTCAACTCTTCAACTTCCCAAAATCGTGCCATCATATCATGCAAATCTTGGTTGATGCTTAGGTTGCAAGAAACTTGTCTCCTTTGTTCTTTTGCTCCAATTCCTCCTACTGGACCAGCTACTACCCATCCAAGTTCAGTTTCTTGAAGCGTAGGATTGTACTTACCACCTGATAACCTACCTAATTTTAATAGACTCCAGAAGAGATCGCAACCAATCAAAACGTCGATCGCACCTGGTTTGTTGAACTCCTCGTCGGCAAGGTATAGGTTTGATGGAATTTGGAATAAATTTAAGTCAATCTCAAAACCTGGTGTAACATTTGTGATTTCAGGAAGAATAAAACAAGTAAGTTTTGTATTAAAATCAGTATATAAAGAACTTAGAATAACTTGACATTTACCATGTACTTTGGTAACCGAGTTTGATATGCCGAAGACGTTTAAATTGGCATTAACTTTATCTAAACCCAATTTGTCACATAGGTTTGTCGTGACAAAAGAAGACATAGAACCGGAATCTAGTAAAGCTCGCGCAATGTGAGGCATGCCAAATTTGTCTAGAACCTTGACTCGAGCTGTTGATAAAAGCATAACCCGCTTACCTGATTTGCATATGCTGCTACTTAAAACAGCCTCTGCCGGACACCCTTCGTCGTTGTTGCTGTCAGCAGTTGTAACATTCGATGGAGAATTGAAATTATCCTGGTGTAATAGAGTATTGTGCCACGAATTACATTTTCTACAGGTACCCATTTTGCATCTCTTGGGTGGATGATGACGCAAGCAATTTATGCATAGTTTTGCTTTGTTTATGAACTCGATACGTTTTTTAACTGGTAAGTTGAGAAAATCTTCACACACATAAATTGAATGATCTTTCTTGCAATTATAACACGAAAGTGTTGAAGAAACTAGGGACCTAGAGGAGAACCGTTGCTTGAAATCTCGCTTGTCCTGCCGATCGTCTTGCGCTAATTTCATAGTAGTTTTGTACTCTAGAGTTTCCAAAAAATTAGCCCGATTTGTTAAAAACGTTTTTAAATCATCTAATGAAGAAGTGTTTAATGTTATCGAATATTTTTCCCATTCACTTGCCGTATTTTGATCAAGTTTAGATGTTATCATGAATATTAACAAAGGATCCCAGTTTTTAATTACTTGATTTAATTGCTCTAGTGATCTGAGATGCTTTGACACGTCATCGATCATTTTACGAATCTTTATGGATGATTCTTTTTGAATGTTTTCTAGTGTAAACAATGCTTTAATATGATTATGAATTAATAATTTTGAATTATTAAAACGATTATTTAGGGTTTCCCATGCAACGATATATCCATTTGGAGTAAATTCAATGGATTTTAAAATTTGCACTGCACTGCCCTCCAAAGATGCCCGCAAATAATGATACTTTTGAATTGCGGATAAAGACTCGTTCTCGTGAACCAAGGACTGAAAGGTTTCTTTGTATTCTAGCCACTCGTGAAATGAACCATGAAACTTGGGAAGAGGAATAACTGGCAATTTAACCCCACCCAAATCTAAATTTGCGCCAACGGACGCCGCACCATTGGACCCTGCACCAATAGACCCTGCAACGATAGACCTTGCAACTGAATGACATGAATGTACTGACCCAGCGTCATCGTTTTTGGATGAGAATGAATTTAGAATATTTTTTGCAATGGATATGATTGAAAAATATGCATCTTCAAATGATGCACGCTCGTTATATTCCTCATCCAAATGGGCCAATGCGACATTTGCCTCGATTTCGTCTTGAGTTGAAATAAATTCTTGAAAAACAATTTCTATTCGCGTAACCCTTTCCTGAATTTGTATAATTTCTGTCTCATTCAAAAACTGCCCCTGCCTTATGCTATCTTGCTTTTGTACGGTAAATTTAGTGAACAATGTAAGAGAAGCCTTGAGTGAACCTCTCTTTCTGATTAGTTTGTCTAACTCCGTCATTATTGATCTATTTATGAATTAAATTAGTAATTAAGATAATTTGTTGGCTATTACGCGAATATCTTGAACTTGTGCCCTGTTTAAGGACTCTAGGAATAGGAAATGTGTATTGGAAACGACTCACCCCGTGTAATGTTGCTCGAATATTGCCACTTGCTATTGTCACTTGCACT